>JADLZK010010514.1:0-267633 GCA_015847255.1 Hyparrhenia diplandra | reverse complement strand
CGTCATTGTGCATCTCCAGCATCGTCATGCGTCCCTAGCTATTTCGTTGTCTCTACTTCCATTTCGATCGCGTCGAGGGTAACTCTATCACAAAATCTCCCTGGTAGCCCATCTTCTTGAAGAACTCTCCATCATATGTGTTTGGTCGATCAAGTTGTAATCTTCATCGATTGGCATAGAGTAGTTTACGTGTAGCGTACCTTATGCACAGATATCCCTACCTAGGAGACACGTTTTTGGTTTGGCAGCGTATGGCATCGTAATAAAGCTTTGCACGGCGCTGTTGAGCCACAATGTGAGACATCGGCCTGAATACGCGGAATCACGTCGGAACTTCGACTGGTCCAATGTTTGAGCTCGTCGAACCCCTTCACGGCGAGGTCAAAGCGGTGATATTTAGAAAATGACGGGGTTTAGGAGTTTGCGCAGGGCTGGTAGAAACGAGAGTTCATATATTTCTTCAGAATGCTGCAAGTAGTAATCCCACGATCATCATTGCAGGGCATCACAAACGCATACATTTCATTGTACAGTGGTTTTCGGTCCAGTTAGGCGGCTCCGTTAGAGCGACCCAGCAAATTGGCCAGGCGGCGATGGCTTAGGTTCACCATCCATGGCTGCACGGACCTAACCCTTTTCCGCGACCTGCAACCTGTACTCAACTTCGGCTGCACACGCCAGGGATGGGTTTGCCCGGGCACAGCCAGGTCAGCGGTATAGATGCGTCATAATAATGCAATGGCGATACGATGATGAACTAGAAATGTCCTAGATAAATAGAGCTGGAATGGACACTACCTTTCTTTTGAACCGCGAGAAATAAAAATCGGGGGCTTCACCGCGCGCTCACAGTGAGTATCTTCCTCTCTAGCGGTAGGATCTCTCGATTCATGCGGGATTGTCAGAATGAAGTCGCAATGAGCAAAGAGCTTTGGTATAAATGAAAAGTGACGGCTTATTGAGAAACTAGTTCTTTGAGGGGCTGTACTTATGCGGCTACGATTGGGGTGCTCAGTCAAGGTTGGTCAACACGTATATCATGATCTTCCGCCACTCTTCATTGTTCGTTGCTTAGTGGTCCAACCACTTGAGGTTCCGAGTTGGCCTCGAGGAAAGGGCTGAGGGTCGATTCATTTTCGCCAAGACATTGTATCGAGGGAGTGGATTACGCACCTAGGTAGCTTCTCGGTATAGTATTTCTGCGTGTGAAGTTTGACACCTCCTCCACACTATATATGCCTCTGCAATGGAAGCCTCGGGTCGCGGCTTTATTTCTACATTTTCTCGCATGCGTTTTGAGAACTCTCTGATTGGATACATCCAAGCGGAGCTGCGTGGCCCCCATACGAGCCTCATACGGGAGGTGCACAATCAAATCGCGCGCATCGACGCGAAGAAGCAGTGGAAAGACCTTCTCCAACTTCTGGTATCCGCAGATGCGGTTTTTCCAAACCTTTGATGGCGGTGGGAGATAGCTCATGGCGAAGCTGGTGAAAATAGCTCAACTCTGCCAGCAATAGCCATAGATGCTTCGAGGGACATAGCCTCGGACCATGGAAGTCGGGAAGAAGCCCCCCGAATCCATGCGTGGAAGCCATGACTCTTCATCCGTTGACTTTAAGGTATAGTTAGGTTCACTCCCTCCTGGTCATTTGCATACCCATCTAGGAACATTAGTGTCTTGATCCATTCAAGCACTTCCACTCCTTTGTGGGGATCAACATGTAATCGGCCTTAGGCCTAGTCCATCTCTTACCCGGCCTGAGGAGGCCTCATTTCTTGCCTTGGCCCTGTCGCATAACGTTGCCATGTCCACTCTAGCCTTAGGGTTTGTCCTTAGACTTGTCGGTGTCCATGATTGTTCCCCCATAGTCCCTGGTGATATTTCTTTTAGGTGTGCATGTAGTCAATGTAATGAGGTACAAGAAGGTCATCAACATATGGGAGCCTGCGTCGGGGCCGACTTATGAGTCCACATATATTCTTGACCATATCCTGAAAAAACACCGAGGATTGGCCCGCGGAGCTTCTATCTCGAGCATGAACCTCGGCGTTACTTCGACATGTGTGGGGAGGATCTAATACTTTGACACCTTTTTGTAAAGTTCTTGATGTCTTGTCTAAATGCATGGTCAAGAGGGAGGAGGAATTGTCGATGTAAGTGAGCGAGCAGCGAATACTTGCCCTCTTCGGCAACGGTGGAACCTTACGGCGGCCTTGCATCTTGGACATAGGAACTTCCCGTGTACACCCCAAGCACTAAATAAACCATGCATACAAAGTCATGGATCAAAAAGTATTGGTACCACACATACATTTTGAAGCTTTTCTTTGTAGCTGCTTGATGCGTATGTCCATAAATATCATTCCAACTGGCGACCAATTCATCCCAAATAGGATCCATGTACCGCCCATATTATTCCCGGATGACCGGAATGATCAAGCGAAACGAGAATACATTTTGCGTTGAAAGGTGATACTAGGGGAGATTGAGGGGATAACAAACACGAGCCCAACATGTGTATGGGGCAGCCATCATCCGTAGTAAGTTGAACCCATCGGTTGCTATACTTAACCGCGTCGCGTTCACGAGACTCACGGCTTTGTCACGATGTTTCTCACCAGAAGTAGCGCCAAGCTTCACCATCGGATGGATGTACCATCTTGTCGGGGATGGTATCTTTTTGCCTGTTTGTGCCATGTCATCATTCCGCGATTCCTCGGTCATGAATAGCCCCGTTGGATCTCGGTATGAGCGCGGAAGGTACGAGTAGGATTTTCTCGGCGTGTTAGCGGCTTCTTCGACCATTACCGCGATCTACCTCCATAAACACGGGCGATTTACACTTTGGGGCGGTGCTTTGCATCCCGTGTTGGTTCCTAAAGCGGGCCGCGCCGCCGGGCAAACATGTATACGCTGCGTGCGGCATCTTAAGTGATTTAAGAACTTTCTGCGCAGGCGTGTTGGTTGGTTGCGGGTGTGGGGCTTGCCGGAAGCATCTTTGGCAAACCTGATCAACATCTTATAGAAACCTTCTCGACTCATGTTTAGGTCGGACTTCAACCCCATTAAGCGTCAATGGCATCTAGCTAAGAAACCTCGGGTGTGCTCATGGAGGGTTTAATTGCCGACTCCATCTCATCTTGTAGAACTCACGTGCATCTTCCATCATCCCTCCCTTTCATGAGAGTCGACGAAACATGCTTTAGGCATCGTCTACCGTATGCGCTACCACGGCATCGGCATCAAAAGCGTCGAGGCGTGGTCTCACCACCTCCTCTCGATACGTGAGATTTCACCATGGAATCTCACATGGTATATCGGTGTAAATCCATTAAAGCGAGAAGATGTTGACCCATATCGACTTTGTTTTTCCTTCTCCTATTTGCACAATTGGTGCGGGGACCGCGAAGTAGAACAAATCTTTGGAGGTTGCCAAATGCAGCTCTCAGAATTCATTAGTCTTATCTTGCCACTCATCATCAAAAATCCCATGCGCTTCTCGACCGTCGTACATCCACTTTTCGGTCATCCATCCTTTAGCATATGTAGTCACACAATGACATATCCACTACGGTAATCCATCTACATAAAGGCCGTAGTCCTCTTGTCTAATAGGTGAGGATAGTTCCTAATCCCACCCAGCGGATCGCGTAGATGAGATTACTTTCCATTTTCGCTCTCCTATACAAAAATATGAAATTTTGGCGGCACCTCCCGGTGTTCTCTGATCCGCTACGTCGAGTGTGTATCTAGTGAACAACGAGGGGGTGATGCTTTGAACCTCAGTCGAGGCGGAACATGGAAAGTAATCTCATCTCGCACCTGCCAATCCGAAATAGTGGACAATCCGAAATAGATCTGATCATAGATATGCAAATGTCTACATACCTCAACTATAAGCATTTTCAAGCGGGAGACGCCCTAACTAGGTTCCGCGATCTACGACCATGAGAGGGGTTCATACCTAGGGTGGCGTGGCAAGAACAAAGCCGATGCGGCGGGGACACGCTACTCGGCTTTAACTCAGCCGGGACTCTGCAAAAAGTAAAACATAAATGGGCTTAGTTCAGAATTTTGCGGCACCTCCCACTGCGTTGAGGCATCCAAGCACTGCAATAAAGTCTACGGCACGAAGGGGCGACAACCACATACGCGTCGCATTGAAATCAACATGTCATTTCACGGTTCACATCCGGGAACTACCACCACTACGACGCGAAGCCTCACCTTGCTCGGCATTGGGCGAACAAAAGCGGTGAGGCAAGGCAAGAGATGGGCGGCGCACCACAGCGCGAACCTGACGAGAGCGGCGGCGGCGTCCCTCTCACTCTCCTCGGTCTCCCTCTCCCTTCCTCCTCCTCCTTCCTCCTCCTCCCCCTTCCTCCTCCTTCAATGGCCGGCGGGCTGGCGGATCTTGGCCGGGGGTGGGGGTGGGAGGAGGAGGCCCGGCGGTGGGCGTGGCGAGGCGGTCGGTGGGCTGGGCCCAGCGGCGGCGCCCGGTGGAGCTAGCGGCGGCCCGGCGCCAGCGGCAGCGAGGCCCGGGGGTGGGGGCGGGGTGGGGCGGGGTGAGGTGGGGGGCGGGCGGTGGCATGGGGGCCGTGGTGGGGGCGGGGTAGGGGATGGCGGCCCGGCGGCGTTGGCGGCGGCGGAAGTGAGTGAGAGTGAGGCGTGCGAGTGAGTTTAGAGAGTGAGTGGAAAGGAATATGTCCCGCGGAGTGGGGAAGCAACCTGGATTTAGGGGCCTTCAGAAGCGTCGGTATAAAATGAACACGAATTTTTGGCAAAATTGTCCAAATCACAATTTCGGTCATATTTTTTCAAGTTTTTGCGAGAGCCATACCCGACCCTCGGTACAATTTGGACATTTCACGAGCACTGTGTGCTGGCGCTCGGCAAAATAATTTTCGGGCCTTGGGGCTCGGTAAAAATATCCCCTTTTTTTTGGAATTTGGCAACCATATTTTTTGTGTGTGTCCCCTACAATGAATCACAGTCCAAGTCCAAATTTGAGATTTTTAGAACTCTTTACTATATATTTTGATTTTATCTCTTTTAATTAAATTATCTTTTATAAGTCAAATTTGAACTAGAAGGCATTGAATAGAGGGATACATTATGAGAAAAATTGATATTCATATTCGTGAGTGCAATGTGAGGATGCATTAGTGAAACGTTGTACCATATTTAGAGATCTTGTGATCTCAAGATCGATGACCTACACTTCAACGAGTTATATGCACAATTCTGGTGCCCACCATAAGAACTTGCAGTGAAGTTGTAGTTGGAACATCTTTTAATTGTAGTGACTTGTTTTAAATTATGTAAGTTTGTATGGATTATACACGTTTTAAATTATGCAAGTTGGTTTGGATTGTGCACATTTTAAATTATGCAAGTTTGTGACTTATATATGTGATTTGTTTTAATTTTTGTTTGTCAAGGTGGAAGGAAAAGCCCGAGAAACAAAAGGGAAAGCTGTGGTCGGGTTGTCGGCGCTGTTGTTGAAACCCTCGGTGAAAGCGTCTCTGCCGGAAATGATAAGCGGGCTCTCGGTAGACTGACCATAGTCTACCGGGGGCCTCGACAGCGCTCGGTAGATTGGCCATAGTCTACTGAGGGCCTAACGTCGGCTCGGTGGAGTTGGCGGCAGAGCAGCGTTAGTTTACGGCAAGCGGCGAGCGTCAATTGTACCCGATGGCTTTTAGAATGGGCGTTGGTGAAATCTGTGATCTACCGAGGGCCCTGTTTCTGAGGGGCTTTGCTCTCGGTAGAATGAGCCTCTACCGAGGCTGTTTTTACCGGCGTTTGACTCGAAATCTACCGGCGTCATGTTTTAGCGAGAGGCCGTCATGTTTTACGAGTTATTACGGCGGAAGAATGTCGAACTCAATGGCAACAACCGACCGTCACCCGTCGCATTCAAATAGTTGCTGCTGTTGAAAAGGTAGAGGTACCCGCCAAACGTTGTGTGTCTGCATTGGGCAGGGGCGGCGCGCCCGCTGCTCAGGTTAGATGGCCAAAGGCGCGAGGAAGAAGGCCATCCGTCGCCTGTTCGAGATGACCAGTTCTGGCACTGCTGGTACTGACTGAAGTTCGTCGGGGTGATGTTGAAGGAGAAACTAGTGGTGAAGCTTGCCGCCTCGCCGGTGTCTTCATCCCACAGCGGCACAGGATACTTGTACCACACTCGACCTGTGCGGTTGTTAATTGACTTCGGATAGGAGGTTCGTTGTCAGTTCGATACCTCTGCTTCTCACGAACTTCGGCGTCGGGGATGGCACACGACGTCGAGACTGCAGGAGGTCATCAGTTGTGTTGCTGAAGTTGTAGCTGAATGAAACCGATGACGATGAAGGTACGTGCAGGCATAGCACGAAGAAGCTGTAGAAGAGGCACATGAAAGCGAGAGAATATAAAGGGGCTGATGAGCTCGCGCAAGCCATCGTTGGAGCTTGGCAAGAAAATAATTCTTCTCATATGGTGCACTGCGAGACCCAATCCCCTTGGATTGGATGGTTATATGCCTTTTGTTTATTGACTGGCTCGGTTGGGGTGACCGTGACTTCGAGTCAAGAGATGAGCTAGTCAAAGTCGTAGTCTATAGTTCTTATCTCTTCCACTGTTTCTTTTTTTTTTTGAAAACTTCCCATTCCCACTCACAAGAGCGGAAATAATTCGGGCACCGGGTGTTCAATGCACCAAGCGCTTCCTTCTCTCGTCAATTTTCAGACTGTTCAATGCAGGCTTCCTTCATCGTCAATTTACTATGACAACTCATGTCAAGACGACTACTGATGATGCGTACTGGCAGACACCTGCTCAAGACCTCAGCTCTTTTATTTATCCATCAGTACTGCAGCTTGATGCGGACACCAAAGGACGACTCCCATCTTACCCTGGGTGGTTGTCTACCTACAGCCAAATATGTTCAAGTATTGTAATGGAAGGAAAAAAAAAAAAATACTATCAAATGTCTATGGAAAACGGGAAAGGAAAATACTATGTATCTGTTTATTTTTTTTCCCTTTGCATGAAATTTAAGGGTTATAATTTATTAATCATGTATGTATTATTTTATAATCATTATGATGTCCACGATTTAAGTTACTGTTGACAATCTGTTAATCCTATATCAAATTAAAATACAACCATGAGAGATTTTTACTCGCATTGCAAAGCATGGACATATTTCCTCCACTACTAGAAACCAAAATTTCCCAGTGTGCCCTAAACGCCGTCAAGGACATTGAGAAAAAACCCACCCACAGGCAAATACCGTCAAGGTATCCTTGACGGAAAAAATTAATATGCATGTCAATTTCCTGAAAGTAATATTTTCCTGAGTAGTTTTTGACGGTTGGCTCATAGAGTTACTTTGCATGGTCCCATTCTGGAACCTTTAGATTAAAGTTTTTCCCTGTCAGTTTCCACACAAGGAAAGTATAACTAGGAAACTAAAGGAAAAAAAAAAACACAAATTACCTCACCTGATCAACATTGTAAATTCAGTTGCTCACTGCTAGACTTAGGATTACTCCTGTCGGTTTTGTTTATCTCCTGACGGTTTTCTAAAACTGACAGGAACAAGTTAAAGTTCCTGTCGGGCGGACAAAACCGACCGGAAAAGACTTATATTATTCCTGTCAGCCGGACAAGAACCGTAAGGAATTCAGAAATCGTCAGGAACTGAACACTAGATCCTGTCGATCCGAGAAAACCAACGATGAATACTTTTTCCTGTGGTATTGAACCGACAGGAGCCTCTACTGAAGATGTGGGCATTCGCGATGGAAAAATCGAGACCTTCTTTATGTCCTACGCTACTGTGGATGTGGGCCCCATGTTGGAAGATAAATATCCCCATCCTCCAAACCATATCTGTCGGATTTTTTCGAGCCCGGCAATGAAGATCAGCATAGCACGCACATGAAATCAGAAAGGTAGCACACGGGACACATATTTATATTGGTTCAGTTTGGAGTAGATCTCTTTATCTCGCGTGCCTGAATTACAAGGGGCTGCTGAGTATTCTAATGGGTACCGATCGAGAGCTCTCTACCCGCCTTATATACTCTGTGGGTAGGGTTACATAGATGGTGATTGGTTTACATATATGTTTCCTAGTTAGTTACATGGAGATAATAACAGAATGGCTATTGTATCTTGATGAAGTCAGCGCCCAAACTCCCTACACCAGGTTGCTTGATCACCACGTCTGATGATGTACCCTAGCTTGGGTGGGCCTCATCTTAAGCCAGCCTCGGCCCATCCCGATGGTAGTGGGCTTTTATCGTGACGATGAGGTACCCTACGTCCATATCAGTGACAGTAGCCCCGGAAGGACTTGACGACGAGCGGTCGAATGGCTCAATCCTTCGGGTGCCGGGGGGCTCAAGGTCCGTGTGGTGATGCTCTGAGGAAGTCGGCGCTCAAAAGGATCCTCCGGGTAATGCGCAGGTGGGAACTTCCTTCGGTCTTCTAGGTATTGCGGCGTCATTAAGTCCTGTTATAGATAAGGATGGATGAGTCGGGGGAGTCCGAAGTGCCTCATCTTCCCTGCTCATGCAGCTAACACGCGTGACTCGCGTGGGTCATGGATGAGCCCAAGAGGCTCACCCCACTTATTCTTCCTTTGAATCTTCAGATGTTAGAGAAATCTCTTAGCTGTTTATTGTCATGACATCCCTTGTCCTCCAGTGATAGCAATGATGCTGGTAGAAGGCCTTCAAGATCGGCTTCCTCTGGTGCATGGGAGCAGCATTGGCAGCTCATCTTAGGTGCTAGTGGAAGCTTTTCGAAGATAGGAGGAATGCCACTGTTGGTTGCCCGGTGGTACTGATTACAGTTTGTGGTCGGGGTCCTCGTGGTGCCACAATTGGCTCCATCGGGGCGCTGGGGTGCTGATGGCTATATTACCATCAAAGCACCTATGGTGGCTCTCCGCGAGTGAGGTGCACAGTGATGCTCCCCATGGCTACCGAACATTTATGCATTTTTTTTGAGTAACTGGACCCTAGACCATAAGACAGTTTGACTGCCCTAAGGCCGATAATCTTGAGTGGTATCTTTAGATTGCTAATGCTTCGACTTAAGAGTCAGACCTCGCGGACTGTTTTTTTATTCGAGTGGCTCCAGTATGGATCCACTAAGTGAATGACTATCGTGTTGCAGCTGGGCAGTAGTGAATGTCATCCTTCAAGTTGCTATCTGGTAAAACGAGTGGAATATGTTCCTTAGTATAAGAACACAGCGTAATAGACCCTGCGTGGGGCACGCCATAAACTCTTTTTTCCACATTGGAGAGCCTCCTACTAGTCCAATTTTTATATTAACTCTTTTTTTCCTATTATATTAACTAGTCCATCAACCCATGCTATCGCATACGAGCAAGAATCTTAGAAGACATAAACATTATTTACTATTTAATACCTTTGACTAATAAAAAATATTTATCAGTAGTACAGCTTGAAGTGAAATCGAAGATCAGATAGCGATGCTAACCTCAAGATAGAGAGGTTCTTATGTTTGTCCCCAATGCAACTGGTTGCCCCTGTTGCATGAGGACAACACCTGCCCCGTCGGCAGAAGCGTCTGTTTCCACTGTAAAAAGTGCTGTCAAAGTTGGTACAGCCAAAACTGGGGTGGTTGCTTGCTTCAATTTTCTGAAAGCCAATTTTGATAGATGGGTGCAATGGAAGGTCTTCTGCTTGAGCAAATCAGTTAACGGTGTAGCAAAGATGCCATAATGCTTCACAAAATGGCGATAGCTAGTGAGGCCGAAAACCTCCGAGCTCAGTGAAAGAAGGCACTCGCCAGTGTAACATGGCTGCTATTTTGGATGGGTCAGATTGGCCAAATGAACACTGGCTGGCTTTGAGGAAAAGTGTGTGTTGTTGAAGCACCGCCAACACTTGGCGTAGATGATCTGTATGGGCCTCCATTGTGGAACCATAGATAAGATATCGTCTGAAAAGACAAGCACAAACTTTCACAGAATTGGTTGAAGCACTTCATTCATAAGGCACTTATATCCCTTGTGAAGGTTACTGTATCCAAAAGAATGCACCTAGCTTAGATTAAAGATCAAGTTTTTTTCTGTATTGTATGGCCCGTGATTTGGTCAACAAGTACAGCAAAAAAAAAAAAAAAAAAAACAAGTAAACTGGTTTTTCCTCAAAGTATTTTTCCAAGGGTGTTGAGAAGGTAATGACTTTATTTGGGGTCCAGTTAATCAGAAAAATAGTAGATATAAATGCTTCATCCTAAAACTTAAGGGTCATGGACGCATGAGCAAGGTAACAAGACACTACGCCGATAGTGATTGCTTTTCACTGCCGGTTCATAATCCTAGAATTTAAAAAATTCTGGGGAATCTATTCACCCGGCTGTGAAGGCACCTATCAATGCGGTTCAAGCCCGACGAACTGGTAGTGATATATCACTGCTGGATCAAGCTACAAACCGGCTGTGATAAGTGTGATATCACTGCGGCTCAGGTTGCGACCCGGCGGTGATATGTCACTGCCGGTTCATGGCTTGAACCAGCAGAGACACAAAAGATATCATTACTGGGTTATATATATTGACCCAGTAGTGGTCTTTGTCATTGGATCAACCTATCACCATTGCTTCTGGTTATAAAACAGGTGTCCGGAAGCCTCCATGAATAGATGAGGTCCAATGCCGGCCATTTGAAGTCCCACATGGATTCAATCAATTAGCTCATTGTTCCACCATTTATAGTCTCAATATGTGTTCTCTGTAGGAGAAATCCCTCCATATACACCTTTCGTTCATAGTCAAAATGGTGCACGTGTGGTACTAGAAGAATGTTCATGAAGATAGAGCCACGCCAACGACAGGCATGCTGGCAGCAAAAGCGTGCCCCGGTTGGTTGTTAGTCGGTGTTGAGCCAGCGGCATTGGCTCATCACTGCAAGAGGCATAGGCTCGTCACGGCTCGCCGCCCTAGTGGCTCCTCCACCCCCTCTGGCATGCTCTTGCACCATTGAGACCTCGAGATGTGGTTATATTATAATGTGTTTGTAAACTTCATTGTTAACATTGGCCTAGTCAAAAAAAGGTTGTACCTCTTTGACAAAAAGATCTTTGTTATCGTATATGCAATTTTATTTTAAGGTCTTTGTAATCGTATGTTTGATGTACCTAAATCTTACTTAACATGCAATTTATTTGTTCATAATTTTTTACATAGTGCAATCTAGCAGGGAAAAGAACATGAAACATTTACATAGTGGCCGGCAGGTTGAGTGCTCTGTCCATCAGCTGGATCACGGCCCAGCTTTAGTGCGATCTGCAGGAAAAAGCATAGGCGTCCATGTCCATTCCATTTAAAGATTTGCAAATAAATCTATGCTTGGCCACACTGTCCACGAGTGATCTGGTACAATTATTCATGCTTTAAAATGTCCCCACTCGAGTCCTTATCTCTCTCTTTTTGCTGACTACTAGCTATACTACTCTTTAACTTTCAATAGATTCTTTCCTCCTACACTAAGGAAATTCAAGTTAGGCAGCTAGCTTTATCCTTAGCATGCAACGTTGCTATCCTGACTCAGTGTGAATCGTTTGCCTTGCCTTATCTAAGCCACTACTTGCTCTCTGCTGCTTTGGTGTTGTTGACACACATGGACAAATTTGATGTGAACGAAATCGTTGAAGCATTTCGATCAAGGAAACTCAATGCAGTAGCATATAGGGCAGGCTTGTTTGGGCCGAAGAGATTTTGGGCTTTTGATTGAAAAGCTAGTTTTTCTTACTTTTGGCTGCTGGTTTTTTTCTATTGGCTTTTGTAAAAATCTTTGGGTTCTCAGCATATCAAGATCCACAACAATACCTCTGTTCGGTTCTAACTTTGATTCCTATTAAACTTTTAGTCCCCAGACTTTGATGATTTCAGGACACGCAAACTGTTTACAGGACAGAAGCTGAGTTTAAATACGAAGGTGGCCCAGCGGGGCGTTAACCCAGCAGAAGCGACAAGGGTGAAAGTAGAGAGACTGAAATCTAGGACCCGGCGAAGATGATCATGGCGACTTCGCTATGAAGTCCGCAAAACATTTTCGGAGGAAGAAGCATCGCGAAGACAAAGATTATACGGAAGCATCGCGAAGACAAAGATTATACCTGAAGTATCGCAAAGATGAAGATTATACCTTAGCTAGGAAAGATATATTGTAAAAGTTCATTTCAAGATTCTTAGTATTTTTGCACCATTACGAAGTCGGGGGGGGCCTATAAATACCCCGACATCCTTTGTACTTGCTATGTTGAATGGCCACTTTGTAAACCATATCATCATCAATAAAGTGTTGTGTTGAGCAATCACCCAACATCTTGGCGCCCACCGTTTGTGTGAGCAACGATCTATCCCGACCATCAAGAAATCATGGGAAGACCTCCCAAGAACAAGTCGGCAAGTGCTGCCCAGAAGAAACAACAACGAAAGATGAAGTACCAAGAACAAGCGAAGACAACGTCTCCAAAGAAGTCATTCCCCACAAAAATCAAAGCGAAGAAGCAAGAAAAGTTGCAAGAACTAGAAGAAGAGTTGATCAAAAAGCGAGAAAGAGTTAGAAGCTTGCAAAGCGGAACTAGAGAAAAGACGAAAACAAAACAAAGAATAGAGGAAGGCTGAAGCAAAGATAAGAAGATTGAGCGAAGAACTCAACGATCAAGACCGCGAAGTCATCATCACGGATGAAACCAAAACCAATCAAGGCAAATCGAAAAGGCAATAGTCACAATCGACCTAGAATCTCCATTATCGGTAGATCTACAAATGGCAAAATGGCCAAAAGGCTTCAAGTTCATTGTCATACCAACATATGAAGGCTTAAGGATCCAAGACAATTTTTTATGAGCTTTGAAGCGGCGGTTGAATCGGGAGGAGGAGATGATAAAACGCTAGCGAAGGCACTTATCATGGCAATGAAAGGACCAGCTCGAGAAATGGTATGCTTCACTCAAGCCAAGATCACTCAAAAATTGGGAACAACTTCGGAACAACTTTGTTAGTTGATTTCCAAGGATTCCGGCCTACACAGGATTAACAAGTGATGATCCGTTTGATATCAAGCAATATCCGAAAGAGCCAATAATTCAATATTACAAAAGGTTCATCAAATGAAGACCCAAATTCAGGGCGTATCGGGCGAAGTCATAATCATTCTTGCAATCGGGGGCCTTAGAGCGGGACAATTGTCTTCGCACCTCAAAAGAGAGAGACCAACAAGCTTTGCTCGGCTATATGAGGAATTTCAAAAGTATGCAAGATCGGGCGATGATTTTAGAAAGAAGAAGAAGAAGAGAGAACGCACAAAGAAATCAAGCGAAGTCAAACAATCGGTTCAAGCCGCAAAATTTTGGCGAAGACAATACCAATATCAACCACCACTTCGCATCAATCAAATCAACAATGAATAAAGCGGAGACAACATTCGGGCACCAAACAACCAGCGAAGCCAATATAACAACGAAAACTTCAACAACGACCAAAAGAGGAGGCTTCAATCAAGCAAGATTTGGAGAAAGAAGAATACTAAAGCCCTAAGAAATGTATTGCATCATTCATGGCAAAGGGGCTGGTCATACCTCCAAAATGTGTCCAATGGTAAAGAAGAGCATAGAGCAAGTACAACAAGAAGGCAAATTGATGGAAAATCAAAGATCAATAAACTTGTTGTCTCAAGCAAGTACTTCACACAATCAAGCATATTACGACCCAAGTTACAACCAGGCAAGTGTTACGGGTCCACCACCAATATACAATTACCAACCTTTGGCAATAGCTCCACCACAATGGGGGCGAATGCAAAATACGGCCCAAGCTTCCGTGGCAAACAACATTCCAAATACTCAAAACAATGGTTCACCAGCCGTATCAGCAGCAAGTAGAGGCAGAATAATGATAATTTGTGGAGGAAACAGCATAGAGCATTCAACGAACAATGAGAGAAGAAACTATTTTCGAAGAGTCAATGCAATAACAATGGAAGGCCCTTACAAAAAAAACAAGATGGTCACACCAACGATTATCTTCCGCGAACAAGACATGAAACTCAAAGACTATCCACACATGGATGCCATGGTCATAAAGCAAACATTGATGGCTGGGGCGTTACAAAAATTCTAGTGGATGGAGGAAGCTCCATGGTGCATACTCTTCTTCGCATCAACCCTCGATGCAATGCAAATCAAAAGGCAAAACTTGGGAAGGCGAGAATATCCACCGGTTGGCCGGCGGCAAAGGATAAACTCAATTGAAAGAATTGTGTTGCGGTATCTTTCAAAACACAAAACAATGCAAGAACGAACAAGTAGCATTCGATATTGTTGAAATGCATAGCCATTACAATGCCATATTCGGAAGAGGGAGCCTAAACATCTTTGAAGTCTGTTATCAACTACTCTTACACGTGCATGAAAGTCCCAGCACTTAATGGGCCAATATCAATCCATGGGAATCAAAACGAAGCAAAAAACATTGAGAAAGACTCAACTCCGGCACAAAAGAAACATTTTGGCAATCGAAGAGATCGAAGAAGAAGAAAAAAAAATGAAAATCACGAAGTCTCAAAAGAAAGCGAAGACATGCTCCAAGGCGAAAAACTAAAAAGTTTTGTTAGATCCAATGGTAGCGAGACAAAGAAAGTTATCATAGGCGCTAATCTAGCAAAAAGAAGAAGAAGAACAGTTGATAAGCTTCTTAAGAAGTAACCAAGATGTCTTAGCATGGTCGATAAAAGATCTAGAAGGAGTCGGCGAGAGACATTATCGAGCATCGCCTAAATATCGATCAAGTTTCAAGCCAAAGAAACAAAAATTAAGAAAGATCTCCAAAAGACGCGAAACAATGGCGCGAAGGCTAAAGTTCAAAGACCGCTTTCGATGCAAAGGTCATAAGAGAAGTCCAATTCACAACTTGGCTAGCCAACATTGTGATGGTGAAGAAAAAAGCAATGGAAAGTGGAGGATGTGTATAGATTTCACGCAGATCTCAACAAAGCTTGCCCTAAAGACAACTTCCCTCTACCAAGAATCGACACACTTGTCGATCAAGCCGCTGGAAGCGAAATGCTAAGTTTCCTCGATTGTTTTTCGGGATACCATCAAATCTACATGAAAAAAAAGATGAAGAAAAGACAAGTTTTATCACACCATTTGGAACTTACCGCTTCCAAAAGAATGGCGAGGGGCTTCGCAATGCGGGTCAAGCTTCATCGAATGACTTGGTAGCACTCAAAGATCAAATTGGAGACAATCATTTGGCATATGTTGATGACATAATAGTAAAAGCAAGAAACGCGAAGACCACATAAAGGACTTGAATCAGACATTTGAGAACTTGAGAAAGTCAAATCTCAAACTCAACCCTGAAAAATGTACTTTCGGAGTACAAAACGGCAAAATCCTCGGATGCATAGTTTCAGCAAAAGACATCGACCCAAATCCGGAGAAGATAAAAAGCGATAATGGAAGCGAAGTTCCAAAGAACATCAAAGACATCCAAAAGTTAACAGGAAGATTGGCTTCGCTGAACAGATTCATATCAAAGTCAGCAGAAAAAAGCTTTCCAATATTTCAAAAACTAAAAGGGGTGAAGACAAACTTCGCATGGGGAGAAGAGCAACAAAGAGCTTTTGAAGAAATAAAGAAATATCTCTCCAGTCCTTCAACATTAACAACACCAAATATTGACCAAGAATTGCTCCTTTACATCTCAGCATCCGAGAAGGCCGTAAGCGCAGTTCTAGTTCAAGAAAAAGAGAAAGACCACGCAAAGAAGCAAGAACCAATCTACTTTGTCTCCGAAGCCCTTTCTGGGTCAAAAATATTTTACTCAGAGATTGAGAAGATAGCATACGCAGTGCTCATGGCAACAAGAAAGTTGAAGCACTACTTCTTGGCACACAAAGTGAGAATCCCAACGAATCAACCCCTCAAAGATGTCCTACAAAGCTGTAAATCTTCAGGAAGACTTGGCAAGTGGGCAGCTGAAATCTCACAATACTTCATTGAATTCGAAAAAAGAACAGCAATAAAATCACAAGTATTAGCAGATTTTATCTCAGATTGGACACCAGCAACAAATCACGAAGATCAAAAAGACCATCAAGAATGGACTCTATCTTGTCAAGAATGGACAATGAACTGTGATGGAGCATGGGGCTCCGCAGGGGCTGGAGTAGCAGCAATAATCACTTCGCCATTTGGCGTCAAGATGAAATATGCAGCAAGACTAGAATTTCGATGCACAAACAACATCGCGGAGTATGAAAACAAGTTCTTTGGGGGCTTCGCAAGGCAAGAGCAATGGGAGTACAAAAAGATTACGATCAAAACTCGACTCTCAAGTTGTAGCGGGGCATGTTGAGAAAAACTACAAGGCAAAAGACCACGAGCTAGCAAAATATTTGCGGTATCGAGAGATCAAGAAAAACACTTCGAAGGATTCACGGTCGAAGCATTTCAAGAACAAACAACGAAGAAGCGGATGAAATTGCAAAAGCTGCAGCCCAAAAAGTAAAATTACCACGGATATGTTCTATCAAGTACTTTCGAATCTTCGATAAAAGCAAAGATTGAAGAACCAAAATACATTCACATCATTGAAAGCGAAGACCGGAGATCAGCAATAATAGCTTTCTTAAGAGGGTTTTATGAACCGAAAGCGAAGTTGAAGAAATAAGAATGAAACACAAAACAAGAAATTACAAGGCGATCAACAACCGACTCTTCAAGCATGGCATTTGTGAACCATTACTCAAATGCATTTCAAGCGAAGAGGGAAAGGAACTACTTCAAGAAATACATAGCGGAGAATGTGGGAATCATGCAGGCCCAAGAGCCATAGCGAAAAGCATTTAGGCAAGGATTTTATTGGCCAACAGCTCAAAAAAAGATAGCAAGGAAATAGTGAAAACTTGCCACAAGCATCCAAATTTCAGCAAACAAGTCAAATGCCCGACAAACCCTATTCGGCACATTGAACCAACTTGGCCACTTGCAAGATGGGGAATAGACATAATTAGAAAACTCCCTCCAGCTTTCAGGGGCAACCATCAATATGCAATTGTTGCGGTTGAATATTTCACAAAGTGGATAGAAGCGAAGCCAATCACAAACATGTCATCAACGACAATGAAGAAGTTTCTTTGGCAAAACATAATCTGCGATTCGAGTCCCAAGACACATAACTTTGGACAATGGAACTCAATTCGATAGCGAAATTTCAGAAGCTACTTGTGAAAGTTTGGGAATCCAACTTTGCTTCGCATCGATCGGATATCCACAATCTAATGGTGCCGTCGAAAGAGCAAATGGCATAATATGTGTAGGAATATCAAAAAACCTAGTGGGACTTCCAAAGGGAAAGTGGGTTGAAGAATTACCAAGAATTGTTTGGAGTCACAACACAACCACCACAAGATCAACAAAGTTTACACCTTTCAAGTTATTATATGGAGATGAAGCAATGACTCGGAAGAGAAATCCGATTCGAAGGTCCAAGAACAAATGTGGGAATAACAAGCGAAGAAGACCAAAAGACAAGCAAAGATTTGCTCGAAGAAGAAAAAGAAACCAAGCCGTGATGAATTTGAGAAAATACCAAGAAGAAACAAGCAAATGGTACAACAAGAAGGTGATAAAAAGAGAACTACAACCAGGAGACTTCGTGCTCAAAAAAAGCAAAAGAAAGCGAAGACACCGTGGGAAAATTCCAAATGAAAATGGGAAGGACCCTTCGTCATAACAAAATCAAACGAGCAAGGCTCTTACCACTTGGAGAATCTCAAGGGAGAAGAATTAAGCCACACATGGAACATTAGGGATCTTCGCAAGTACTATCCCTAGATTTTTTCTTTCTACAAGTTTTATGTAAATAAGCAAGTTAGATTCAATTCCATAGAAGCATTTTATCAATTTCAATCAAGAGCTGCACTCTTTTTCCACTCGGGAAACCCTTCGCGAGGGTGAGTGGTTTTTTAATGAGGCGGAGACTCTATTGTAAATTCTCATATCAAGTATAAATGAGAAAGTAGTTTCCCCGACTTGTGCATTCTTTACTATTTTCTATTTTTTCCAAAGCCAAAAAAAGCAAAAATGCTTCAACATCGGCTAAGAGTTTTCACAAAATAAACAACAAGTAGGTATAATTTAAGTACAAAACTAAAATTATTACCTACACATTTCTCTAAGGAGAATTTTTTGGCTTCAAATCGAAGTCTTAAGCTCCCACTTCGCAAAAAAAGGAGACGACGTTTTCAAACTTCTCTAAGGAGAATTTTTGGCTTCAAATCGAAGTCTTCGCTCCCCTTTGTTACGCAAAAAAAAGGGGGCGACGTTTTCAAACTTCTCTAAGGAGAATTTTTGGCTTCAAATCGAAGTCTTAGCTCCCACTTCGCAAAAAGAAGGGGACGACGTTTTCAAACTTCTCTAAGGAGAATTTTTGGCTTCAAATCGAAGTCTTCGCTCCCACTTCGCAAAAAAAGAAGGGGACGGCGTTTTCAAATTTCTCTAAGGAGAATTTTTAGCTTCAAATCGAAGTCTTCACTCCCACTTCGCAAAAAAGAAGGGGCGACGTTTTCAAACTTCTCTAAGGAGAATTTTTAGCTTCAAATCAAAGTCTTCGCTCCCACTTCGCAAAAAAAGAAGGGGACGGCGTTTTCAAATTTCTCTAAGGAGAAATTTTGGCTTCAAATCGAAGTCTTAAGCTCCCACTTCGCAAAAAAGAACGGGACGACGTTTTCAAGCTTCTCTAAGGAGAATTTTTGGCTTCAAATCGAAGTCTTCGCTCCCACTTCGTAAAAAGAAGGGGACGGCGTTTTCAAACTTCTCTAAGGAGAATTTTTGGCTTCAAATCGAAGTCTTCGCTCCCACTTCGCAAAAAAGAAGGGGATGACGTTTTCAAACTTCTCTAAGGAAAATTTTTGGCTTCAAATCGAAGTCTTCGCTCCCACTTCGCAAAAAAGAAGGGGACGGCGTTTTCAAACTTCTCTTAGGAAAATTTTGACTTCAAATCGAAGTCTACGCTCCTACTTCGCAAAAAAAGAAGGGGACGACGTTTTCAAAATTCTCTAAGGAGAAAATTGTGGCTTCAAATCAAGTCTTCACTACTACTTCGCAAATAAAAAAAAAAAGAAGCAATGAAGTTTTCAAATTTCAAAATCGCACAAACTTTCATAAAAACAACAACTTCGTTATAAAGAATTCTTCAAGTTACAAAAGATAGTAATACATCATACAAAACATTTATTCAAGTTTACATACAACATGAATATACAATACATAACATCAAAAATTCTTCGGAGGCAACACTAGTTGCCGCTTCACTCGAGAATATCTTCAACAACTTCGTTGATTATTTTATCTGCCGCGTCTTGGAAATTTTCCCCAAAAACAAAGCTTGGGGATGCACTTGAGCACGATGACTGAAACAAAAAAAAAAGCAAGAACTAAGAACAAGAAAAGATAAAACGCAAGAAAAAGTTTGACTACACAAATATTACACATCCAACACTACTAAAATCGACAACCCTAGGCATCCTATAAGAAGTCTTCGCATTAGATCTCCCAAGACATTTATTCACAAAAGCACCAACATCAGCACCACCGAAGCCTCGCGAACATTCAAGAAATTCCGAAGTCTCAAAAACAAAGTTATCCTTCGCAATCATAAGGGGTAAAAGCAGTATCATATCCTCGCCTTGCAGCTTCGCTTGAGGAACTGCGCAGATATCCCAAAGTCAAAATTCATAAAAATAATCATAAACGCAATCTATCTTCGCTTTAAAAATAGCTTCGTAGTTTAGAAACTATAAAGTTAACAAGACCGCACAAATCGTTAACTTAACAAATCTACAATAATTCTTGCCAACATGTTTTCCTTCTCCTCCCAAAACACTCAAAATAAAAACTAATCCATAGAGCTAGCCCCTTCGCTCACTAACATTGTTTCTATTCCTCTCTTCCTCCTCACGCCCCTCCTTTCTTCCTCTTCTTGCAGCTTCTTCAAGGCCTCTTCTTCCCGTAAGATATCAAGTTCAATCTATTAAAAGATAAGTCGACATGCGAAGCAAATCCCAAAATTCACCCAAAACAAAACATAACAAAGATAAACGAATAATACCTTCTTGACTTCTCTTTAACTTTCTCGAGGCAATGATCTTGACCACATTTACACCAATACTCATTAAAGAACTTCTTGCAAAGAATATGAGTACGGGTAGCAATTTTGTTTATCGCATCACCAGGAAACTTGAAAGAAGGATCGGCGAAGGTCTCATACAATGGATCACCAGCCTCCTTCATGAGATGCAAAATAGCTCGAGTCGAATACATCACGCTTGTATCGGCAAAAGCGGCTTGAATAACAACTCCAAGATCCTCATATCGCCAAGACAACCAACCAAGCGAAAAATGGGTCGTACTCTCCAAGTTCCCAACAAGGATCCTCGTGTAGCTCCCCACTTCTCATATGAAGCTTTGCATAGCTCCCACATTACATTTGAATTTTCTCGGCAAAATTTGATCCATTTATCCTCTCTTCTTCTCAAGATATTCTTTTTCTTTAACAAGATTGGCAATAGTAGTCTTCGCTGCCTCAATGCGTCGATCTTTCTCCTTAATAGTATCATATGCCTCATGATACAAACGATCAAGCTTGTGGCATTGATCAACAGCATCGCCTCTTTCTTTCTCCTTGGCTGCAAGCTGAGACTTCAAAGAGTCAATCTCACCCAAGAGTGACTTCTCGCGGCGTCTTGGCGATAGCGCCGTCTTCGAGACTTTTTTGAGACCCCGCTGAACAAGTACACCCTACAAAGAACAAAAGAAAAAATAATTGAAAGAGAAGTATAAACAATCAACTTTCGAAATTAAACAAAAAAAAAGAAGTATACCTTATACATCAAATTTAACCCAAAGATCGGCAAGTTCCAACGGGTTCTTCTTCGCTAGCTCTCCTCGGCATCGAGAAACCGAGAGAAAGCATCATCAATACATTTTGACAATTGTTTTTCGGGCTTTTTGAAGCACCCGGAGTTTGTCTATTCCTACTCCAACAAACTTGTATGCATCCAAGTTGACTCCATTGTCTAAACAAAACTTCAAAGTATTTTCCAAAGACTTTGAAATATCTTCGAGTGAATTCTTGATCATCAATAGCCACCTGCTTGAGTCGGATGGTCTTCGGCAACATCTTTCATAGAACCAACATCAATAGTCTTTTCTTTAGATGAAGTCGATGCATCGGGGAAAAATTGAGCTGAACACAAACAAATAAAAATCAATCTTTCTCTATCAAAGACAAAAATATATAATGACATAACAGAATAAAGTAAGAAAACCCACCAACTTTCTCTCCTTCCTTCGAGGACAAGGAACTTTTCTTGAGACTCAACATTGACCAAAGATTCGCACAAGCGGCCCCATTTGGTCAAGCTCGACTTCCTCATCTTCAACATCCTAAAAATCATCAAAAGAAAATTGAGCAGTCCTTGTTCCTTTCTTATGAAGCTTTTCCTTCACAACTTTAACAACCTCTTGAGCTCTTTCCCTCAAGGATCTTTCTGCAAAAAGAAGAAGCAAGAAAAATAAAACAAACTTCAAAGAAAATAAAAGATCAAAGAAAGAAAACACATAAAGACTCATACTTAGAGCATCTTCGTCCGACGCACCGACTTTCTCTCCAACATTTTCCTCGAAACCTTCACACGTTCTTACGGGGGCTTCTTGCGAGATGCCTTCTCCGCAAAGATCGCCTTCTTCATCAATAACTTTTTCGAAACTAGAGTTTCGGAGCCGAAGAAGGATTCTCGGCAAATGACTTATGTAAATATCTCTAGCTAACTTCGCTAACTCAGGCAAAGCGTTGTCATCGCATAAAGCAGAAGTTGACAAATTTAACTTCGCTGGAAAATCAGGAGTTGGATGCCTAAGTCTAGGTGAAGAAGGAGTCGCAGTACCGGTAGGAGAGGCCTCCATCATAGCAGCATCAACATCTTCACCAATACCACCCGAAGTACCCAAATTCTGCGAAGAGCCAAAATTTTGTAAGTAATCTGCAAGAGGGGTAAGTAGCGCCGGCGTAAACCCAGTAGAAGTAAAAGTCTTGCAAATCTTCCTCACCTCCAATTCTTGAGCAGAAACCCCAAGATTTGAGCCATCAACTTCACTATCAGAAAGGTCCAAATTGTCAAGCAAATCCGCCACCACCTTCTTAGCCTTCTTCTTCTGAGGCTTAGTAACCGCGGCCTTAGCTGGCGTCTTCGCCGAAGAAGTAGACTTTGCCGCATCACTTCACTTCCGCTTCAAAGTCTTATCAGAATCTTTCTTATCTTTCCCACGAGCATAGGCGGGAGGTGGGCTTAACTTTGTAAGTTATGTTAGCAAGATCAAAGATCCGATTTAGCCTAACATAGTCCTTGCCAATAATTTTATCCATCAACTTCCTCTCTCTGTGTGGAGATACTTTCCAAGTAAATCCACGGCCTTGTTCTCAACCGCAGCAACAAACTCTTCTTCATTACTAAATCGCGAAGGCATTACAGTATCTCTATCTGGGAAAATATAATCTTTTTCCCTAATCCTCTTTGTATGATAACGAAGAAAGTCCCATCCAAGTCTAAGTGGCCAAACTCCGAAATGCCAAATACTCTTCAACAAGGTCTCGAGTAGACTGTTGAGAAACAACTTTTCTGAAAGCTTTCAAACACTAAGCATAAGTTTGAGATTTAGAAAAACCAGGCTTGCACTCAAATCGCTCCCTGTGCATGCGCGAAGCCAATGGGTGACTTTTTACAACTACCTTCTTACCACGGTTTTCTTCGACCATGGGTACTTTATGATAAAACCGTGGTTGTACCAACCATCTGCCCACTTATTCTTTGATGCGGGGAAATCTGTTTTTTGTCCTCGTGCGGTTTTGAAACTACAACATCCAAAATATAGTTTCACCTTGCGCTGCTCAATCGTCTTGGTCCGAAACTGAGTATGCAACTCATACAGAGAACAGAAAGTGTCTATGTCTGGTTTTGTATTTTGACTTCGTACAGCCCATAGAAAAATAGACAACTTGATTATGGCATTGGGAGTCAAGTGGTGCATCTCAATATTATACCTCTTGAACACCTCTTCAAGGAAGTTCTGGGGAGGCATGCGAAGTCCCGCAGTAAACAAATCCTTAAAAACAACACATTCATCAGGCTTAGGCTTTGGAATTTTCTCATCTGAATCCGCCGGGCCTCAGACTTGACCGCCCTCAAGACACCATCCTTAACCATCTTCTTGAAGTCTTCTTCGATCCATTTTACTACGACCAAATACCAAGGAAATCCTGTCATCTGGCAGCAATTCTGATTCCGAAGCTGAAACTTCTGATAACCCTTCATCTGAATTATCATGTTGAGAATTTGCTTCTTTGACTTCGTGCTCTTGAGAGCCAAGCAAAACATCATCGGAATCAGCCATTCTAAAAAGGAGGAAAAACAAGACTCAGATTCATAGAAACAAGAATAAAAAGCAATGAGACACACTTCGCAAGGAAGATATACCTCAACAAGAAGAACCAACAAACTTCGCTTATAAGCAAGGGCTTCGGGAAGAATGACAAAGTCTGACTTCGCAGGAAAAATTTGGCTTCGCGTCGCAGGAAAATTTTTCAAAAAGGTGGCCCCTCTTCGAAAAGATGAAGAAAACAGGGGGGGTGCTTCGCTATTTATAGACCACTTCGGTCAAACGGTCAAACTAGCCGTTAAAAAAAAAAAAAAACCAACAAACCCAGCGAAGATATCCACTAAGTAAAAATCAAACTCCAGAGTCCAACTTCAAAGTCCGGGATGACGTTTTGATTGAAACAAAGTTTTAAGAAAAACTTAAGTTCATGGGTTTCACGCCTTTGAAGTCGGCCTTCGCCCACGAGGGGCTACTTGTTGGGTTCTAACTTTGATTCCTATTAAACTTTCGTCCCGCACTTGGATGATTTCGGGACACGCAAACTGCTTACGTGACGTAAGAAGTTTAAATACCGAAGGTGGCTTCGCGGGGCGTTAACCCTCGCGAGAAGAGCGACAAGGGTGAAAGTAGAGAGACCAAATCTAGGACCCGAAATTTAAGATGATCATGGCGACTTCACTATGAAGTCACGAAAACAGATTTCGGAGGAAAGAGAAGCATTGCGAAGACAAAGATTATACGTAAGCATCGCGAAGACAAAGATTATACCTGAAGTATCGCAAAGATGAAGATTATACCTTCGCTAGGAAAGATATATTGTAAAAGTTCATTTCAAGATTCTTAGTATTTTTGCACCATTACGAAGTCAGGGGGGCCTATAAATACCCCCTAACATCCTTTGTACTTGCTATGTTGAATGGCCACTTTGTAAACCATATCATCATCAATAAAGTGTTGTGTTGAGCAATCACCCAACAACCTCTCAACCAGTTTTTTAGCTTTTGGTTCATTTACTCATATACCGCTTTTTAGCTTTTCAAAAGTCGGGTCAACAGCTAGGCTATTTGTTTTAGTTCTTAGTTTGTGACTAGCAAAAGCTGAAACAAATATGTCCTAAGTCCTCCCAGCGTTCCTACGGATTTGGGACTCCAAATGGAGTCATATATAATTGTTGCCACACAAGGGAATGTTGGTTAAGATGGATGCTTTTTGTAATATCTTACTGTTGCTAAATGGAGACCCCAAAGGATTCTAAATGATAATACTCATGAGATATCCTAGAAAAAAAGATAAATGCAATTTTTTACAAAAATAAAATATGTTACCATCATCACCACGGGTTGATGTTAAAATCAATGGCACAAAAATGATTTTTAGGAGGTAAGGCATTTGATTAATGGAGGTGGATCTAAAATGAGGCGGCCTCCCAAAATATCCACCAATTTTTCGGAGGCGAACGTCCATTTACAGAGACAACACCGCCTCTGAAAATCGATTAACGAGACGGGCCTCTTAAGGCGTCCATCTTTGCAAATGAGAGGTATTTTTAGAGGCGGACCCTTTAACTCTGGAAAATAGGCCAAGCCCAGTCCAGCCCAATATCATTCCTTTGTATATATAGGTGCACCCTAGGGTTTCTTCTCTCCTCTCTCAGACTTCTCCGCCCGCACCCCGCCGCCCCTTCACAACTCTCTGCCACTCCTCTCCCTCACCCGAATGCGCTTTGATGCCATCGCTATCGGCTCCTCCTCCTCTAGTGAGTAGGAGGCCACATCTCGATGGGACGAGCCTTGATCCGGCTGGGAGACGCTCTGCCACCGTCGGCTCTGCCTCTAGCGGGGGCGGCCGGTGGGGATGAACCCGCATCCGGCAATGAGGAGCTCAATGGCGCCCTCTCATCACCGTAGCCCGCTTGATCCAGCGAGCACACGCCCAATCCAAACCCTAGGGTTGACTTGTGTTGCCTTGGTTGTTTGCTTGATTTGCTACGATCTAGATCGCGGATGCATCTTTGGCGGATGCGCCTTGTTGAAGAGGGAGGAGGTGGATGAGGTGACCATGGACATCCACACGGTGGATTCGAGGAAGACGCATTAGATAGATCGTGGCAAGCGGTATAGCTGATCGAGTAGGCGGCGAGGCAAATCGAGTGGCGGCGTGGTTGATCCTAGGAGACAATGGCGGGGAGGATGAGTAGTCTCGGCGGCGGTTGATTCCCATTGGACCTCGATAGCGGGCTCGGTCGGCGAGCCTAGTAGCGGCTCGGCGATGGGCTTTTACTTTTTTTGTTTTTTAAATCTATTTTCGCTGGCTGGTACTGTGACTGCCACGAAAATACTAATTAATGGTTATGTTGGTCGAGGCGGGCGCCCCCTGGCGTCTCCGAAACCAGCACTATGCCGTAAAAAGTTTATCGCTGACGTGTAGATGGTTATTAGTGACGCGTAAAAGACGCATCACTGTTTTTGCGTCTGTGATAAGGGTACATTAGTGACACGTTTTTACGCGTCAATAATAACCCTTTATCTGTGACGCGTTCCTTTATCAGTGACGCGTCCAGTCCGTACGCGTCACTGATGGCCCATTAGGAGTGACCCGTCCAGTCAGTACACGTCACTGATGACCGTTTAACAGCGACGCATACAGGAAAAACGCGTTACTGATAACAATTTCAAAAAAAAAAATTGATCACTCTTTATACATACAGCTAAATAATAAACAAATCCGGATAAAAAAATAATAAACAAATCAACATGTTCAACACAAGATCCAATCATTCAGTACAAGATCCACAATTTCTAATCCATCCACATACATTAACGGGTTGCAAAAAAAGACTACATTGTGCTAGGGCTGTGGAGAAATCTAAGTTTAGAGTTTTGCAAACTACTGCCATATGCCGCTGTAAAGATGCCAGCGTCTTTAAGGTGTCCTATGTAGCCAACCATTATCTGTAAAGTTAAGAAAAACATACACTTAAGTTTCAAACAAAAATGATGAGAACCGAATATACTAGTACTTGTAGCTAGCATTCTTCAGCCTAAGATATCCACATATAAGTAGGTACAAACTAGTAAGGTCCCAGTCAAACAAAAGAAATTACCAAGTAACATCTGATTAGCAAATTTGGATCTGCCCAAATTACAAGCTATCAGTATTACTTTTGCTCCATACTAACATATTCACAAATCACAACTGTGTAAAGCTCATAATATGTGTCATCAAGCACGGCCTTGTCATTAACTCTTCCCAAGTTTTGGATAGACAACAGTTACCGTTCTGGAAACCTCTTTCAGCTTACAGGAGTTAAGCATATTTGTGGCTTGCGAACTGTTCTAAGAGACATAGCTACAAATATTAACTTAAAAATTCCTACCTGCAGAGCCTCGTTGAACATTATTAGTCACTCAAGATACTGGCATGGAAGTAGTCACTCAATATACCTGAGCATGGATGACCATCTCCCCTCGGACAGCATACTCGCATGCATTTTAAGTCCTGTAATAGTTATCAGTGTAGTAGTTAGGCATGACAAGATGCATTTTGCAAGGCTACGTGTTAAATAATGCCCTCCAAAACTGGCCTACAGATTCCCCCACCCCACCCCCCAGGTACAGGTATGTTCCTGGCGAGATAGAGAAGCTACTGGATCCTTTTCAAAAGAGCATCCTAGACATTTTTTTCCATTAAAAGCTATATTGGTATCTGCATAACTCAGTGCAATACGGTGGTTCAGATCACCAAGCCTGCTATGATATGAACATACATTCAGAAAATAGACTGATATGACATTGCAAAATGACAGACTAAGGCAAGCAAGAAGTAAAAGTTTCTTCACTACTAATCTGATGATTACAAACTAAGGAGAGCTAATATGTACATGCTGTTTGTAAGAAGATAAGTTGTTGCGTTCTTTCCACTACATATAAATCTGAATAAATGTTCCTATGCATGCCTATGTAAATAGAGAAAAAAAATGGAAATGGACAGCTGTGCCTAACTGCTTATGTAAATCGAAGTTTTCATGACCCATCATCATACAGAAAAAAGAGGCCTATGGGATATTGCCAAAGATGATTCCAAGTTATGACCAAAAATTATGCTGCCATACCTTATAAATTTATTAAATAAGTATTGAGGCATTTCTGTTAGCAGCTAGCAGCCAATGGAGGTACCAGCATTTCAGCATAAGAATAAGAATAAGCTGACCACAGAAATGTTGATGATCGCATGACAACAATAGTACAGGGGGCAGGAAGTCACGAACACTACAATAAAAAGAATTGCTTGATACAGCTAATGGCATGTAATATATCTATCCAGTCAAGTGTACTGTTCAGAACAATGTGAGTGTTATCCATCATTTCCCTATGCATGTCCTTGAAGAATTACGCATGTATATGCTCTGAGTGAAAGGAAGAAACACATATCAATTGGTCTGTTATTTTCACCTTGGCTATGAGGATGTTATCACCAAGTTTTCCGCTGTTATTCAAAGAGGGGAACACATCACCATGGCCTGGAGGATACCTTTCATATAAAAATCACAGCACAAGTAGAGAACTGCATACAAAAAACAGGATGGTCACTTACTTCAAATCTTCATGAGTTTTAAAAGTGGCTTATGCCTTGCTGCACAACCATGGCATTCTGCTACTAAGAACTGTTGGGCAGTAAAAGAAAAGGCTAACCATTAAAAAAATGAGATATCCTTGTTAATATGTTTTATCTGATAGAGTCAGATGTTCAACTGCAGGTCAGGTTATTCTTTTTACTGCAGTTCACACAAAAACGAGCTTCCACTACTAGCTACTGGTTTGTATTTATCTAGGAGTTAGGGAGAAGCTGCTGCCTGGCTAGCGTGTTCAGAAAAAAAGAAGCTAGCAACTCCTCTCACGAAGTCATTAGTCATCAAACAGTACAAATCTGCATTCTGAAGCCAATGCATACCATTTATTTTTGAAGGTACAGATGTTCCCTTGCCCTTCTTGTCTCCAACAATCTCAGAATGTTTGCACCTCTGATAACAAAATCTCTTCTTCTTATAAGCCCTAGTAATGCTCCCTACCCACAGCCTGCAACCATACACAAATGCAAAAATGTGCAAAGGGGCAAGGCTTCCAGAACATTTGAGGATAAATTTGGAAGTTCACAGACATGGTTGCTACTTGTTACCTAGATACCACAAACTTATAGCAAAATAAACTGAGAACACTCGAGCACATCCAGAACATTTGAGGATAAATTTGGAAGGGTACTGCAAAACAGTGCTTAAATATAAAAAAAAGTTAAAAAAGCAAACAGATACGTATATTACTATTGTTTACTAGTTGGTCCAACATGCAAGCTGACATTATTTAACCCCATAAGATAGCAGACTGAAGCCATGACCGCTAAGTTCTGAAAACTCGCTTATTACAACCACAGATACCTTGTTAATAACATAACACACATTAAGAAAATTTACCTGTAACTACAAGAACTTGACCAACATCTTCAGATGATAAACCCAGTCCACCATACTTCCTGTCACTTTTAGCCTATAGAGAGAACATCTAGAATTAGTTTTTATGAGTGAACTCTGAAACATGCAATAGATAATTTTTGATGAAATAAATGGCCAATTCCTGAATAAACTCTTGTTAGTACCAGTGATAGGGGATTTATGATCCTGAACCAATGATAATACGTTTATGAACCTCTGAAACAATGATAAGGTCAAATACAATAGAAGCATGTGACAGGGATGTATTGACATAAATAACCAGCATCCTACTCACCAACATGATTCGTTGCTTGTACTCTCCGGCGCATGTGACAGCGAACTGCAACACAATTCTATCTGCGAGGCTCTCTTTCACCTTCAGGCCACTCTCCGGTGTCTTAGGCTGGTACTAGAGGTCACCGGAGGGAGCTTGCGCTCAGCCTCCATGGTGACCTCCGTGATTCCCTCACGACCCCGCACATCTTCTCGGCCTCCTTGGCGGCGAGGTCTCGCTCCCCTCGCCTCGGCATCCCTGGGCGCGGCGTCACCTGAGACACCCCAATCGCCCTGCCCTCCCACACCCACCGGGCTCGATGCCGTGGGCGAAGATGCTGCAGCGTGCGCATCCGGCCTTGCCAAGTAGGGGTTCCACGCCGCGCCCGGTCGATAGATTTGGGGAGGCCGCCAACGCCCGGGGGAGAGTGCTGCACACAAAGTCGATCACGGAGGCGGCGGCCACTAGGGATAGGGCGCCGCGCCACGCGGTCGATCTGGGGAGGCGGCGGCGGCCATTGGGCCTCCATCCGGATCGGTGGCGACCACCACCTCCTTCCAAATCAAATCATCTTGTTGAGTCGTCCTCCCGGCTCTTTTCCTTCATCTCCTCGTGCCCCCTCTCTAGATGGCGACTACCGGTGAGATCCGGAGCGGGGGATGTAGCTCCGCCAGATCTGGAGCGGTGGGGCGGTGCCGCCTAGATTTGAGTGGATGGAGGAAGAAGATAGAGATGGGGATGGTGTAGGGACGAGCGGTGCCCGCCGAGGTGGGCGACGAGACGAGAGGGAGGTGACGGTAGGGAAGAAGGGGGGCGAACCTTGGATGGAGACGAGAGGGAGGTGATGGTAGGGTTAACTTGGGCCTAGATGGAGACAAGAGGGATGCACATAGTTCATGTTAACTTGGGCCTGCCAGGTTTCCAGCCCAAATATACGTCCGCTGTATTGCCTCTTCTTTTATTATTATCCATGACACGTTTTTCCGAGAAGAGTCACTGATATGTCTACGTATCAGTGACGTGTGTAGACAAAATGCATCGCTTTTCTTATCGCTGGCGTGTCTTGTTCACCCACTTCAGCGATACGGGCAATTTTATGTTCCATGATGGGCAAACGGGCCCGCCGCGGTGATGAGGTCACGGTAAATCGTGGCCTAACCGCGGGGGCCCTTTTGCCCGCCAGCGGTTAATAGATTTTCCGTGGCGGGCCTGTTACATACACCTCGTCACGGTTAATGGTTTGAAAAAAAAAAAAAATAAAGAAAGAACCTGGACAGGCCCGCCGAGCCCATCCACGGGCCCGACGAGCCCATCTAGGGCTACACCATCGGGAGCTCCTGCGCTCCGCGCCGATCCCGAAGAAGCCCCCGCGGAACCGTCGGCCAAGGCCAAGAAGAAGGTCCACCACGGGTTCAGCGACATCCTCGGCGTTGACGCCGACTAGTGGGGCGACGAGAACAGGAGGATGGCCACCGAAGAGAGAGTAGCCGACCCACGGCTGCGCCTCCACCACGGGATCGCTGCCGGGGAGTAAGGGCAGCTAGATCCGGCCGCTCCACCGCCCGGATCCGGTGTGTGGGGGGAGGCGCACGGATCTGCCCTAAGGGCGAGTTGGCACCGCCGGCGGGGTGGTGTAGGAGTGCTGCCGGATCTCCCTCATGCTTCGCTCCATGCCGCCGCCGCAGTCCGCCGGCACCGCCGTCCTCGACCTATTTTCCGTGAGGGGCGTATAAAGGTGCCCGCCACGGAAAATCAATTTATCATGACAGCAAGTTAGGGCGCCCGTCACGGTTATCGATATTAACCATGGCGGGCATTTTTAAGTTGCCCGCCACGGTTAATCGTTTTTCGTGACGGGCAAAGACGCCCGCCACGGTAAATAAAAAAGACCGCCACGGTTAATCGGGACATTAACCGTGGCGGGCAAAAAAAAAAATGCCCGCCACAGTTAATATTTGGGGTGTGTCTTGCAAAATCAATTCTATAGTAGTGGCCACTCCTTGCTCTCTACTTTGGTGTTGTTGACACATAGGTCCAAATTAATTTATACATTAGTAGGCTATGAGAATGCAAAATACCTTTCTTATGAAGCTTTTGGATCATGGAAACCCAATGTAGTACCAAATAGGATCTGTTTGTTTGGGCTTATGATTGAAAGGCTACTTTTTCCTAACTTTTGGCTGTTTTTTTTCTTTTTTTGCTATTGTATTTGGTAATCTTTAGGTTCTCACCTTATCAAGAGCCAGAAAAATATCTCTGAACCAGTTTCTTAGCTTTTGGTTCATTTCCTCATAATCTGCTTTTCAGCTTTTCAAAAGGCGATTCAACAGCTAGGCTATTTGTTTTAGTTTTTGTATTGTAACTAGCAAAAGCCGAAACATATAGGTCCTTAGTCATCCCAGCGTTCCTACGATTGGGCCTATAAGGTTTGTCGATGATCATAAAATGGAGTCATATATGCTTTTTTCCACACAAGGGGATGTTGCTTAAGACAGATGCTTTTTGTAATATCTTACTATTGGTAATTGGAGACGCCAAAGGATTCTACATGATAATACTCATGAGATGTCCTAAAAAAAGAGAAATACAGTTTTTTATAAAAATAAAATATGTTACCATCTTTACCATGGGTTGATGTTAAAATTTCTCTCTTGTTCATCTACTCTTGAGGCAAGCAGTGTGGTGCTGATCCATAACGTGGTTGTTAAGTTGGTTTTTTTAGTTACACCCATCATTCAGCACCGTGCCTGTGCCTGTCCAAGAGTCTACTCTCTTCACTTTTATATATAGCATGCTCTGCTTGCGTCTACGCATCCCCATAAACCCAATTCCATTTCCTGATCTCTTCTCTGCCGCCCATCCCAGCAAGCAAGCAAATAGCTTGAGTGATTCATCCTGGGCAACCGTGAGCTACCATGGACCTGGTCACGGGTGCGTTGGGCATCCTCCCCTCCAAACTGCTGGAACTCCTGAAGGAGGAGTACAAACTGCAGAAGAGCGTCAGGATGCAAGTCCAGTCCCTCTCCCGGGAGCTGGAGAGCATACACACCGCCCTCCGCAAGGTGGCGGCAGTGCCATGGGACCAGCTCGACGAACAAGACAAGGTCTGGGCACGAGACGTCAGGGAGGCATCCTACGACATGGAGGATATCCTCGACACCTTTCTCATTCAAGTTAACGGCCGCCCTCACCCTCAGCCACCTGATGGAAACTTAGTAAAACGCCTCACAGAGAAAATGGGCCAGCTGAAGTTCAGCTTAAGCAAGGTCAAGGATCGCCACGACATCGCTGGCGCAATCAAGGAAATCAAAAAGCAACTCCAGGAGGTGGCCGAGCGGCGTGCGAGGTACAGGTTCGATGACGTCCTGGCCAAGCCTGCTGCTGCAACAAGCATTGATCCTCGTCTGTCGGCTCTGTTCACAAAAGGTCACAGCTCGTTGGCATGAATATGCAAAAGTCTACGCTTATAAATATGTTATCTGTATCTGTAAGCGACGATGACATGTCCAACAAGAAGATGAAGGTAGTATGTGTTGTTGGTTTTGGAGGGCTGGGCAAGACCACTCTGGCCAAGAGAGTGTTTGACGAGTTTAAAGCCAACTTCTGTTGTGCAGCATTTGTTTCAGTGGGGCGAATCCCCGACCTGAAGAAAGTCTTCAGAGACATTCTGATTGATCTGGGGCACACTGATTCTAATCTGATGATATTGGACGAAACGCAGCTCATCAATTCGGTTCGTGGATTCCTCGAGAGCAAAAGGTATGGACGTGCATCACTTAGCTTACTCTTACGCCAACAACTGTGTGCTTACTCTCCTGTCTCTCCTCTCTCTCTCTCTATATATATATACATATATATATATATATATATATATATATATATATATATATATATATATATATATATATATATATATATTCGGCAGGCCTAAAATGCACCCGGGTGCATTTGTCCCAGCGCCACCTCCAAGCATGCTTCTCTGTCAAATTAACTCATGGGCCCGCCTCTCCACCTAACCACCTCATTCCCGTAGCTGGCTTCCCGCCTCCACCACCTCCTTCCCGCAGCTGGTCAGCGGGCACCAATTACAACTAGTAGTGTATTCGGTTTGCAACTCAGTCCATCTTCTAGTTACAACCTCTAACAGACCTGCTAGCTATTCTCTCTCCACGTGTCCATCCCGCATGCAGGGAATCTTTTTTTGTTTCGGATTAAAAAAATGCAATATCTCCTAAACCATAGCTCCAATTTTAGATCCGTTTGCACCAGGTTGTTGAAAAAAATGTGCTTAACAAAATGAGATCCAACATGACTATATTTGACGAACTTTTTTTTAAAGTATGTAATTGCAACTTCACTGTACTATGAGTTGCCATCGTGACTACAACACAATTGCAACTTGGCTGTAGCATAGTTAGCGCTTGTTGTAACCACTTAGAACATAACTTTTAGAACCTAGTTGCAATCCCAGCTAGTTGCAACCTAGTTACATGCAACTAGTTACAACCTAGTTACAAGCCAAGCTAGTGAACAATGTGTATTTTATACACCCTATATGTGTACTCTACCAATTGCAACTGCTAGACTAGACCAATCACAACTATAACACCATACTGATTGCAACTTGACGGAACTAATTCCAACAAATCTATTCTAGTGCAACTGGAACTAATTCCAATCACAACAAATCTATTACCATTTGCGACAAAGGAGTGTCTCCCGTTGTAACACTGCAAGTCAGACGATTGCAACCTGGTTAACAACCATTTGCAACAAGGGTGATAACACAATTGTGACTACAACACTGGTAAAAACTCCATTTGCAACATTGGAGTATCTGGCAATTGCAACAACGGAAATAACACGATTGTAACATGCTCTATTTCTATTTTACAAATCTTTGCTTGTTGCGTAGTCTCAGTCAGTAATTGCAAAAAACCCGGTTGCAACAAAAAATGTAAATTGCAACCTAGTTGATAGCCAATTGCTATAGGTTGATGACCACAATTGCAACAATCCGCGGCTGGTAAGTTACCATTTGCAACAATGGACTGTCTCCATTTGCAACACTATAAGTGACACAATCACAACATGTTGATGACCACTGTTGCAAACACACAAAAGGGCCAGTAATGTACCATTTGCAATAATGAAGCATTCACAATCTAGTTTCTGTCAATTTGGAAGGGTCCTGTCCTAGCACAAGAAACAACTGACAATAGACAATTCTTTTCTATGGAAAAACGGAGACAAGATAGGGAGCTGTCCTGGAGCAGCAAAGAAAGGAATAAAAGACAATTTTTTTTCTATGGAAAGACAATAGACAAGACAGGGTCCTGTCCTAGCACAAGAAACAACTCACAATAGGCAATTCTTTTCTATGAAAAAACAGAGAAAAGATAGGGAGCTATCCTGGAACAGCAAACAAAGGAATAATAGACAATTTTTTTTCTATGGAATAACAATAGACAAGACAGGGTCCTGTCCTAGCACAAGAAACAACTCACAATAGGCAATTCTTTTCTATGGAAAAACAGAGACAAGATAGGGAGCTGTCCTGGAACAGCAAACAAAGGAATAAAAGATAATTTTTTTTCTATGGAAAAACAAAAGGCAGGGTCCTGTCCTAGCACAAGAAACAACTCACAATAGGCAATTCTTTTCTATGGAAAAACAGAGACAAGATAGGGAGCTGTCCTGGAACAGCAAACAAGGAAAAATAGACAATTTTTTTTTATGGAATAACAATAGACAAGAGAGGGTCCTGTCCTAGCACAACAAACAACTCACAATAGACAATTCTTTTCTATGAAAAACATAGACAAGATAGGGAGCTGTCCTGGAACAGCAAAAAAGGAAAAATAGACAATTTTTTTTTATGGAATAACAATAGACAAAGAGAGGGTGTTGTCCTAACACAACAAACAACTCACAATAGACAATTCTTTTCTATGAAAAAACATAGATAAGATAGGGAGCTATCCTGGAACAGCAAACAAGGAAAAATAGACAACTTTTTTATGGAATAACAATAGACAAGAGAGGGTCCTGTCCTAGCACAACAAACAACTCACAATAGACAACTCATAGCACAACAAACAACTCACAACAAAAAAAGTATGCTACAGTCAAGTTGCAATTGTGTTGTAGTCACGATGGCAACTCATAGTACAGTGAAGTTGCAATTACGTACTCGAAAAAAAAGTTTGTGAAATATAGTCATGTTGGATCTCATTTTGTTAAGCACATTTTTTTTAACAACCTGGTGCAAACGGATCTGAAATTGGAGCTACGGTTTAGGAGATATTGCATTTTTTCGATCCGAAACAAAAAAGATTCCATGCATGCGGGATTCCCAGGAAGGTCTCGTGCGCGCGGTTCCCTGCATGCGGGATTCCCTGGCGCGTCGGTTGGCCTGCATGCGGGATTCCCTGGCGCGTCGGTTGGCCTGGGTGCATCCTGTACAGCAGATGCACCCAGGTGCACAATATACATACAGTATATATATTTATATATATATATATATACGGACCTGAAAACTGCAATTTAAATATTGTTATTTAGTTTCCACGCATATGTTAATTCTGCTTGCCAAAGGTATTGTTGGGCCATTTTACGCAACGCTCCATGCATATGTTGTTTCTGTTTGCCAAAATGCATTTTTAGAAGGAATGCAATAATTTGATTGTTCTTTCTTATGAAGACATTAATTTCCATTTCCAGTTCACAGATAGTGTAAACGCCTCAAGTAGAAAGTCATTGATAATGAAACAGACACTGCCTAGCCATAGGATCGTGGCCATGTTTTTGATACACTCTGCGTAGCCATGTTTTTGAAACACTCTTTGGTAGAATAGTGCATCATCAACATAGATTAGGGGCCCGGCGCGGTGGGGCGGCGAGACTACTTGGCGCACGTGCACCAATAGCGTAGCTTGGCGCACAAGACATGCGCCAAAGAAGAATAACAGCGCACATGCGCATGCATACAGTAATAGCAACCAGCGCGCATGCACGATAACAATAACAAGCACACCCACATCACAAGTGGCCTGTTTCTCCTGTCTGGGCTTTTCGTGTCAATAGGTCAAGATTTTTTTTTTTTTTTTTTTTTTTGCGGCCAAACTTTACACTCCAAATTTTGAAACTTTGTACTCTAACAATAAAAACTTTGTACTCTTAGATGTAAAACTTTACACTCCAAATTTTGAAACTTTGTACTCCAACAATAAAAACTTTGTACTCTTAGATGCAAAACTTTGTACTCTTAGATGTAAAATTTTGTACTTTAGATGTAAATTTTTGTCATCATGAAAATTATATCGAAACATATCCAACATGGATCTAGTTTTATAGATCTCGTTATAATAAACGCGATGGTGTAAACGGAATTGAAAACAGATGTTTGACGAGAAAGTTATTACATTTTAAAGTTTGGCTAATTAATTCGTTGGTCCCCGGGCCCAGCTGGTACGGTTGCTGCCGGCCACGGGCGCATGCGCTACTAGCGATTCTGGTGCACTCGCCCACTTCCGGCGCATGCTTTCACTGTTGATTGTTTTGACTGACCACGCGTCTGTGCGCCAACAAACTTACACGCGCGCGTGCTCCGTATAAGGATCGGGCCTAGTTTCGCTATATGGTGCCCTGGTGAAAATCATCTTCCGCACCAGAAATTTTTTGGTTCCATTTCTTTCCCTTTCTTCATCCCAGAGAGCATACAAGGAAGGGAACAAAACTATGATTCTGGTGAAAATCTCCTCTCCCGTATTCAAATTTTTGTTTTGCTTTTTTATTTCCCTTTCTTCTTCCCCCTGATAATACGCATGGAAGGGAATACAACTAAGATTTGGATGAAAAACTTCCATCCTATACCCAAATTTTTGCTTTCCTTTTCGTTGCCTTTCTTATTCCTGAGATTGGGGTGGAAACTTTCTCTCTCGCACCCCAGTTTTAGTTACTGTCAACTTATAGACTTGCACTAGAGTTACGGTGATTATTTTGTTGCAACTTCTAAGTAGAATTTGTGTAACAAAAATTCAGGTGTGGAGAATGAATATTTCACCCGATTCTTACAGCACCTTCAATCTTGGCGGGAAACTCCTCTAATACACATGAAATTTTTTTTCTCCCAAAATTTGGGTGTAGGATGGAAGTTTTCACTTGGGTACAGAGTTGACAATCCCTTGTGGTCAATAACATGCCTGTAAATAACATAGTTCAGATTATTAGTTTGAGAAAATATCAACGCATGACTTATAAATGAAGAAAATCTTACGGTTACTAATCAGAGCCCCTAACAGAGCCAACAAGTTAATCCACATGAGATTTGCTAGGAAAAATTGTTAAATATAGTAACTCTCACAAAACATCAGAAAGATCATGACCTCAACTTGTTAGAGTCCAATAACCATTGTTAATCAAATCTAATAGATCTATCCTGTTATTTAAAAAATTATCCACCTCTGACATTATGAGAAAAATATATAGTAACCTCAAAATCTGCATATAAATTACCCACCTTTGTTATTATGAAACATAATCTAAAGTAACACAATAATTTACATCTAAATTATCCACCTTGCCATTATGATACATAATCCACAAATTTGCATCTAAATTATTAATTTCTTCCATTATTACAATTAAACTAAAATACCACTCGAATTAACATCCCAATTACTAGCATGTCCTACTTTTGAAATAAACATAACTAAGTCTATCTATGTTTATCAATTACCCAATTATATAACTATTGATGTCTAAAGAACTAACTTAACTAAACCTACATTTTGTTCCATCATGCATATTAAGTACACATGCACACATGCGTAATAAATATATATTTCTGGATTTCAGCAATCATAAAAATTGTTCCTTTAATGACTCATATATACGGACAATTCACATAAAATTATTTTTATAATATTTATAAGTTGTTAATTTAGATAAATTTCTAGATTTTGACTAAATTATTATGACATATCTGTATTGGTAATATAGTTTTAAGCACTATATTTTCATGCAAAATATTACTATAAATAATTTTTTGATAGAGAAATCATCAATTCTTTAGTAGTGGAGGAGGTTAATGCTGACTAAAAGGTGGATATGGTCCACTAGCCCAGTAAAGATTTTTGGAGACGGGCATATAGCGTCGGACAACACCGCCTTTGTAAACGCAATTAAAAAAATCCAGCCTGTGAGTCTCATGTGGTGGTCCACCGAGCCCATCGTGGTTTCCATTGTGGCCCATCGCCACAGAGCTCACCAGTTCCCGGGGGTGCCACTGCAGAGCTTGTCGGTTCCTAGGGCCCTGCTGCTGAGCCCTTGGCCATGCCCCCGCAGGAGAAGTACCGCCACCAGATCCGCTTCTGATATCGTAGATGTGCGACGCAGCCACACCGGGCGCAGCCACCAAGGAGGTGCCGCCAGATCTGCCTCCACCGAATCCTCAAATGGGACAAAGCCGCCACTAGAGAGATACCGCCATCGTCGAGATCCGCCTCCACTATGAAAGGGTGAGAAAGAGTTGAAGGCGAGAGAACAAGAGCGAGAGAGACGTGATGAGGAAAGAGAGAGAAGACGAGGGACTCACTGGTATGCCAGCCTTCGTGTGCGTCGCATGCCGCCGGTCTTCGCATGCAGCGCCTATCTTCGCTGCACCATGCGCTGCCGCCTACAAGCTTGGAACCGGAGTGGGATAGAGAGAGAGATGGGGTGGAGTGGGCCTCGCATGGATGCCCCACTAGGGTCTTCTGGATGTGCCACTGGGGCGGGTGGGAGAGAGGAAGACGAGCCAGAGGCGGCGGCTGGGTGGGAGAGAGTAGATTGAGAAACCCTAGCCAATGTACTTATATACTTGACGGACTCTCGGCTTCGAGATGGGCTGGTTGGGCTTCAGATCTATTAACTGAGGTGGGCCTCCTAAAGGCGTCCGCCTCTTAAAATGAGAATTATTTTTCGGACATGGATGTCTTAACAGGCCTGCCTTTTTAAATCGATTTTAAGAGATGTTGTTATCTCCATAAATGAACATTCACCTCTGAAAATAGGTGGATATTTTGGGAGACCACCCTATTTTCAGCCCGCCTCCTTTAATGAAACATCTTGTTTCCTAAAATCATGTTTGTGATAGTGGTCACCTGATTTATCAAATTCCTTTGCAGTAACCATTGACTGTTAGACGAAAATATTTATTTCATTTTGAAGTTAGCATTCTTGGCTACTACTCGATCTCACTTCAAGCCCCACCACAGATCATGAACCACATGGCATAGGCTTAAATGACCTTTTATGGCATCATAGTTACAAAGAGTGCAGTCTAGGACCTAGAACCTTTATTTTCAATAAAATACACAATGAGAGTTCTGAATAAAATATATGACAGGCACAAGAATTTCAACATAACAAGTGGATAAAAGTTTTAGCAACTAATAAGATCAATATTTGAAAGTCAAAATCTAGATTCATGATGTCACGATATAAGTGAGACAACAAGAGCCACCATAGCTTATGCTTGGGATTCAACCAAATGCTTTTTGAAGACAAAATGAGTACCTCCATATAGAAGGAAAAAAAAAAAAAACTTGCATATTACGGAGCATATATATAGGTATTGCATTAGAAAATGAATGAAGAGAGAGAGTGAATGGTAAGTATTTTTTTATTAGGTGCAGGTAACAAGCACAGACTTTATACTAATGTCTTGTAAGATTATAGCATGTGCAATACCATGAGTTGATGTACTGCTAATAGTAAAATAGTGATCTGCTTTAGGGCTAACTAGAAAGTTTGGAATACCCTTCTATCGGCCTAGCATCAGTCAATATTTTCTTTTTTTTTTTCCAAGACAGTTACTATGTGAATATTTTTGCATTTTGCATATAAATCAGTGTTCCGTCATTCATTTTGACAAGCTGGTGGTGACCTGCAGCTAGAATTTTACAGAAACTGTACTGCTTTACAGTCTTTGATGTCCTTTTTGTCTTAATACTAATATGTTTTTATTAAATACACATAGGTACTTCATTGTCATCGATGACATATGGGATGAACCTTCATGGAACACAATAAGATATGCTCTGGATGACAATAACTTGGGAAGTAGAATCATCATTACTACCCGTATTCATGCTGTTGCTGAGAAAGTTGGTTGTTCTTATCAAATGCAACCTCTTTCTTATGAGAGCTCTAAACAATTGTTCTATGAAAGGATATTTGGCTTCGGGAGCAAGTGTCCTGACCTATTTTCTGAAATTTCAGAAAAATATTAAGAAAATGTGGAGGTGTGCCATTAGCTATCATTACCACATCCAGTTTATTGGCTAGTAAGCCGAGAAATATAAAAGTGTGGTCAGAGTTGTGTGACTCTATTGGTTCTGGATTTGAAAGCAATCAAGATATGGACAATATGAGAAAGATATTATCTCTTAGCTATGTTGATCTACCTTGCCATTTGAAGACCTGTGTTCTATATCTAAGTATATTTCCAGAGGATTTTGATATTAGGAAGGACCGGTTGATATGGAGGTGGATAGCTGAAGGTTTTGTCCAGTATGGAGAAGGGAACCAAAGCTTGTTTGAGGTTGGAGAGAGTTACTTCATTGAGCTTCTAAATCGAAGCCTGATCGAGCCAACTGACATGTTGGATGCGGATGGCAATCCTGTTGCTTGTCGTGTGCATGATGTGGTCCTTGATCTTATTTGTTTCTTGTCAAGAGAAGAACATTTTGTCACCACTTTAAGAGGAGATAGCATGCAAAACTCAGCTTGTTTGCGAAGTAAAGTTCGCAGGTTTTCCTTCCACGGTACTACTTGGCCTAATGAAATGAACATGTCAAAATTGAGGTCCCTTACAATCTTCAGTCCAGGTACGATAAATTCAGTGCCATCCCTTTCAAGTTATGATCTTCTGCGTGTATTGGATCTGGAAAAGTGCAATCTTAGGGACCATCCAAGTCTATGGTTTGTCAGCAAATTATATCATCTGAGGTATCTAAGTCTGTCAAAAACTAGATATGCTGGTGTGCTTCCAGTAGAGATACAGAAGTTACAGTTTTTGCAGACATTAAATGTATTTGGAACTGATATACCAGAACTGCCATCAAGTATTGTTGGGCTAAGAAAACTGATGTGCCTGTATGTTGATGAGAGTACCAGGCTGCCAGATGGGTTCAGTAACCTAACGTCCCTGGAAGTTCTAGGGTCTGCGTATGTGGATTCTGGAAGCATTGCAGAAGAGCTAGGTCATCTGACCCAGCTAAGGGAACTCTGGGTCTACCTTGCAGGGGCTGAGGATGGTGGAATGGATGAGAACCTGGGTAAAGTTTTGGTGGAGTCGCTAGGCAAGCTGCACAGAATCCAGTACCTGCAAATCAAGTCCAAAGAGATCATTGAGCTCGAAGCAGGCTCAGTGGAGTTGTCCCTAGGAAACCTGCGATATCTTTATGTTTCTAGAACCACTTCGTTGCCGAAATGGATTAATCCTTTATCACTTCTCCTCCTATCTTGGTTGTACATAAACGTGGGTCAACTGCGACAGGAGGACATCCATGTCCTCGGGACGCTGCCAGCTCTTCGTATCCTCATGGTGAAAGGGACTGGCGGAATTCAAGTCGTGGAAAGGTTCATGGTCAGTGCTGATGCCTTCCCATGTGTGATAAAGTGCGAGTTCTCTGATTTCGCATCAGTACTACCATCAAGCTTCCCACGTGGAGCGTTGCCCCGGCTTGAAGATTATGAGTTTTGTATCCAACTGGAGGATTTCTGCAACGGTGAAATTGTCGTTGAGGACCTGGCCATTGGCCACCTACCATCCCTTCAGGATATCTCCGTTTGCTTTCATGGACATGGTGGCTATGATGTTGCGAGGAAAGTGGAAGAGATTCTGGAGCACCAGGCATATGTCCATCCCAACCATCCCTCCGTTGGTTTCAGTTATTGTGTAAGTCTCAGCTATACTGTCCCTTTAGTTTTTTGATAAGAAAAAAATTCAGGACTATATTTTCGTAGACTTGTTATTGTTGAAGGGCATGTATATATAACTTGAAATAACTTGGTTCTTCATATTCAACTTGAACCCTTCATTTCTAATGCAAGGCAGTACTAGATGATGACTAGATATCTTCCATTTGCCCCTTTCAGGATCTTGTCTCCATAGGAAATGAAGAAGATGATGATAAGGAGGAAACCTTATCGGTTGAGGGTGCTGGCTTGTCTCTTGAATGGCATCGGTTATAACATCCTAATCCATGTAATGTGCTCTCCTCACAACATGTCATTCAGCGTGCTGGCAGGTTTAGACGCATGCTAATTCACATTGGTTATTAATTTACTATAGGCTTCGTTAGCGACCTGCACTTGAGCGACCAAACTAACAGTTATCAATATGTTTCTTACATGTCTCATTTTCTGCACTCGATTCCACTCCAGAACCCAAAGGTGCAAAGGAAGCTCTGCCCCTGCCAGACTTGGGTCTAGATTTCAGTAGACTATTCACGCAGGTGGCCAGGTGGGGAAACATTTGTACCATCCTCGTCTCTCCCCCACAAACAGGATTAAACAAATTGTACCATCCTCTTGCATCCAAGCACGTAGTTGCATGAGAACCTCAGAATGTACTGCTGAATATAGGAGAGTCGGGGAAGCTTGTTTTGCACTCGCGAATACATTTTTCACATGCTCGTGTGGCGATGCCACAAACTGTAATGTATCGTTGCCCTGAGCTTTCCTTGCTTGTGCCTGTAGAGCGAACATTTCGTTCATTGGCCCGGATCCTATTGATGGCTTTGATAACATCAAACTGTAACTTCCATTGAATCCGTCATCATTAATAAACCGATTCATCAACCAAGTACCATACCTACTTGTCATCGGAGTAATTTCCACATAATCTCTACCACAAACACTATAATTTCCACATAATCTGTACTACAAACACTTTTGAAACTCAACGCCTGAGCCCTAAAATTTGTGCATCGGAGAAACAGAGCAGACGACACGTCATTGTGCATCTCCAGCATCGTCATCGTCCCTAGCTATTTCGTTGTCTACTTCCATTTCGATCGCGTCGGGTAACTCTATCACAAATCTCCCTGGTAGCCCATCTTCTTGAAAGAACTCTCCATCATATGTGTTTGGGTCGATCAAGTTGTAATCTTCATCGATTGGCATAGGTAGTTTACCGTGTAGCGCTACCTTATGCACAATATCCCTACCTAGGAGACACGTTTTGGTTTGGCAAGCGTATGGCATGTAATAAACTTGCACGGCCTGTTGAGCCACAATGTAGACATCGGCCCCTGAATACACGGAATCACGTCGAACTTCGACTAGTCCAATGTTTGGGCTCCGTCGAACCCCTTCACGGCCAGGGTCAAACCAGTGATATTTGAAAATGACAGGTTTAAGTTGCTTAGGGCCGTAGAACGAAAGTTCATATATTTCTTCAAGTCTGCCGTAGTAGTCACAGTCATCATTGCCGGGCACAAACACTCCGCTGTTTGTGGTTTTCCGATTGGGCCGGCTCCGTTCGTAGCTTATCGTGTGAAAACGATAACCGTTCACATCATAACCCTTAAAGGACCTAACCCTTTTTTCACAGCCTTTTGCAACCTGTCTCAACTCGGCACACATAGAGGGATCGGTTTGGGCCTGTAAGGTCAACCAGTATAGATCGTCATATTAATGAAAACGTACGATGAACTAGAAATGTCCTAGATAAATAGAGCTGGAATGGACACTACCTTTCTTTTGAACCACGAAATAAAATCAGGGCTTCCTGCCGCACCCTGTGAAAAAAGGGTATCTTCTTCTTGCGGGGTAGGATCTCTCGATTCATGCCAGGATTGTCGAATGAAGTCCCTGTACCAATGAGACAAGGGGCTTGGTATAAATGAAAAGTGACGGCTTATTGAAACTAGTTCTTTGAGGGCTTACTGTCTGTACGATTGAGTCTCGTCAAGGTTGGTCAACACGTATATCATGATCTTCCGCCACTCTTCATTGTTCAGTTGCTTAGTGGTCCAACCACTTGAGGTTCCGAGTTGGCCTCGGAAAAGGCTGAGGGTCGATTCATTTTCGCCAGCATTGTATCGAGGGAGTGGATTATGCACGCTAGGTAGCTTCTCGGTATAGTATTTCTGTGTGAAGTTTGACACCTCCTCCACAATATATGCCTCTGCAATGGAAGCCTCAGGTCTGGCTTTATTTCTACATTTTCTGCGTACGGTTTTCAGAACTCTCTCGATTGGATACATCCAACGGAACTGCTGTGGCCCCCCCATACGAGCCTCATACGGGAGGTGCACAATCAAATGCTGCATCGGCACGAAGAAACTAGGTGGAAAGACCTTCTCCAACTTACAGAGCATCACAGATGCCGTTTTTTCCAAACCTTTGATGACGGTGGGAGATAGCTCCTTGGCAGAAAGCTGGCGAAAGAAATAGCTCAACTCTGCCAGCAATAGCCATAGATGCTCAGGGACATAGCCTCAGACCATCGTCGGAAGAAGCCACTGAATCCATACGTGGAAGCCATGACTCTTCATCCCGTTGACTTTAAGAGTAGTTAGGTTCACTCCCCTCCTCAGATTCGCTGCATACCCATCTAGGAACATTAGTGTCTTGATCCATTCAAGCACTTCCCTCCTTTGTGGGGGGATCAACATGTAATCGGCCTTAGGCCTAGTCCATCTCTTGCCAGCTACGAGAGGCCTCATTTCTTGCCTTGGCCTATCACATAACGTTGCCATGTCCACTCTAGCCTTAGGGTTGTCCTTAGACTTGTCAGTGTCCATGATTGTTCCCCATAGTCCCTCGGTGATATTTCTTTCGGTGTGCATGTAGTCAATGTAATGAGGTACAAGAAGGTCATCAACATATGGGAGCCTCGTCAGGCCCGACTTATGAGTCCACATATGTTGCTGACCATATCCCTGAAAAACACCTTCAGGATTGGCCACAAGAGCTTCTATCTGAGCATGAACCTCGGCAGTACTCGACATGTGCGGGGGAGGATCTAATACTTTGACACCTTTTGTAAAGTTCTTGATGTCTTGTCTAAATGCATGGTCAAGAGGGAGGAATTGTCGATGTAAGTCGAACGACGAATACTTGCCCCTCTTCAGCAACCAGTGGAACCTTACAGCGGCCTTGCATACTGGACATGGGAACTTCCCGTGTACACCCCCAAGCACTAAATAAACCATACGCCACAAAGTCATGGATCGAGTATTGGTACCACACATACATTTTGAAGCTTTTCTTTGTAGCTCGGTCGTATGTCCATACGCCATCATTCCAAGCACTGACCAATTCATCCCAAATAGGATCCATGTACACGCCCATATTATTCCCCGGATGACCCGGAATGATCAACGAACAGAATACATTTTGCCGTTGAAAGGTGATACTAGGGGGGAGATTGAGGGGGATAACAAACACGGGCCAACATGTGTATGGGGCAGCCATCATCCCGTAAGGATTGAACCCATCGGTTGCTATCGCAACACGTACGTTACGAGACTCACCGGCTTTGTCACGATGTTTCTCACCGAAGTAGCGCCAAGCTTCACCATCGGATGGATGTACCATCTTGTCAGGATGGTATCTTTTGCCCTGTTTGTGCCATGTCATCTGCTTCACTGATTCCTCAGTCATGAATAGCCGTTGGATCCTCGGTATGAACGGAAGGTACCGTAGGATTTTCTCGGCGATGTTAAGCGGCTTCTTCTGACCATTACCGCAGTCTACCTCCATAAACCTGGACGATTTACACTTTGGGCAGTGCTTTGCATCCCCGTGTTCGTTCCTAAACAGGACGCACCCCTTCGGGCAAACATGTATCTGCTCGTACGGCATCTTAAGTGATTTAAGAACTTTCTCTGCCGCGTGTTGGTTGACTGGCAGATTGTGGGGCTTCGGAAGCATGCTGGCAAACACAGTCAACATCTTATAGAAACCTTCTCGACTCATGTTTAGGTCGGACTTCAACCCCATTAAGCGTCCAATGGCATCTAGCTAAGAAACCTCAGAGTGCTCGTGGAGGGGTTTAATTGCCGACTCCATCATCTTGTAGAACTCCTGTGCATCTTCCATCATCCCCTCCCTTTCATGAGAGTCAGCGAAACATGCTTTGTAGGCATCGTCTACCATGTCTGCTACCCTGGCATCAGCATCAAAAGCGTCGAGACGTGGTCTCACCACCTCCTCTCTGATACGTGAGATTTCACCATGGAATCTCCACATGGTATATCCCGGTGTAAATCCATTAAGCAGAAGATGTTGACCCATATCGACTTTGTTTTTCCTTCTCCTATTTGCACAATTGGTGCAGGGACACAGAAGTAGAACAAATGCTGGAGAGTTGCCAAATGCACGCTCCAAGAATTCATTAGTCTTGTACTGCCACTCATCATCAAAATCCCATCTGCTTCTACGGCCGTCGTACATCCACTTTCGGTCATCCATCCTTTAGCATATGTAGTCACACAATGACATATCCACTTACGGTAATCCATCTACATAAAGGCCGTAGTCCTACTGTCTAATAGGTGAGGATAGTTCCTAATCCCACCCGCGGATGCGTAGATGAGATTACTTTCCATTTTTCTCTCCTATACAAGACAGAATTTCGGCAGCACCTCCCAGCTGTTCTCCTGATACACGTCCCAGCTGTATCTAGTGAACAACAGGGGGTGATGCCGAAACGCTACCTCAGATCAGAGCGGAACATGGAAAGTAATCTCATCTACGCATCTATAACGGTCGTAAAACGTGGACAATCCGAAATAGATACAGTCATAGATATGCAAATGTCTACATACCTCCAACTATAACTGTTTCAAACGGGAGACGCCTAACTAGGTTCCGCGATCTACGACCATGAGAGGGGTTCATACCTAGGGTGGCAAGTGGCAAGACAAAGCAAAGGCAGCGGCAGACACTGCTACTCCGGCTTTAACTCGGACGGGACTCTCTCGCACAAAAAGTAAAACATAAATGGGCTTAGTTCAGAATTTTTGCAGCACCTCCCCTGCACGTTGAGGCATCCAAGCCTGCAATAAAGTCTACGGCACAAAAGGACGACAACCACATACGCGTTCGCATTGAAATCAACATGTCATTTCACCGTTCACATCCAGAACTACCACCACTACACGGCACGAAGCCTCACCTTGCTCGGCATTGGGCGGAGCAAAACGGTGAGGGGCAAGACGAGGATGGACGACGCACCACGAGCGAGCACGAGCACGAGCGACGGCGGCCTCCCTTCCTCCTCCTCCCGGTCTCCCTCTCCCTTCCTCCTCCTCCCTCCTCCTTCCTCCTCCTCCCCCCCTTCCTCCTCCTTCAATGGCAGCCGGGCGGCGGATCTTGGCCGCGGGGGTGGGGGGCCGGGTTGGGGAGGGGCCGACGGCGGTGGAGCTGGGCGGCGGGGCGGTCGGTGGAGCTGGGCAGCGCGCGGCGAGGGCGGGCGGTGGAGCTGGGGCCGGCCCGGGGGGCGGCGCCGCGGCGGGGCGGGGCCTCCCGTGGGGGGCCGGGTGGGGCGGGGGTGGTGGGCCGGCGGGCGGTGGCATGGGGACGGAGTGGTGGGGCGGGGTAGGGATGGCGGCGGCGCTGTCGGCGGCGACGGGCGGGTGAGTGAGAGAGTGAGAGCGTGCGAGTGAGTTTAGAGAGTGAGTGGAGAGAATGTGTCCGAGCGGAGTGGGGAAATGACCTGGTTAGGGCCTTTACCGAGCGTCGAGTGTCGTGAACACGAATTTTTGGCAAAATTTGTCCAAATACGAATTTCAGTCATATTTTTTTCAAGTTTTGCCGAGAGCCATACCGACCCTCGGTACAATTTGGACATTTCACCGAGAGCCTGTGTGTTTGGCCGCTCGGCAAAATAATTTTACCGGGGCTCTCGGTAAAAATATCCCCTTTTTTAATTTGGCAACCATATTTTTGTGTGTGTCCCCCTACAATGAATCACAGTCAAGTCCAAATTTGAGATTTTTTAGAACTCTTTACTATATATTTTGATTTTATCTCTTTTAATTAAATTATCTTTTATAAGTCAAATTTGAACTGAAGGCATTCGAATAGAGGGGATACATTAATGTAAAAATGATATTCATATTCGTGGAGTGCAATGTGAGGATGCATTAGTGAGAACGTTGTACCATATTTCGGAGATCTGTGATCTCAAGATCGGTGACCTACACTTCAACGAGTTATATGCACAATTCTGGTGCCCACCATAAGAACTTGCAGTGAAGTTGTAGTTGGAACATCTTTTAATTGTAGTGACTTGTTTTAAATTATGTAAGTTTGTATGGATTATGCACGTTTTAAATTATGCAAGTTGGTATGGATTGTGCACATTTTAAATTATGCAAGTTTGTGACTTATATATGTGATTTGTTTTAATTTTTGTTTGTCAAGGTGGAAGGAAAAGACAAAAACAAAAAGGGAAAGCTGTGGTCAGTTTGTCGAGCGCTGTTGAGGAAACCCTCGGTGAAACGCGTCGCCGAGTGATAAGCCGTGCCTCGGTAGGCCGACCATAGTCTACCGAGGGCCTCGACAACGCTCGGTAGATTGGCCATAGTCTACCGAGGGCCTAACGCCGGCTCCTGTGGAGTTGACGGCAGAGCCGCGTTAGTTTCTCGCAAACGGCGGGCGTCAATTGTACCGATGGCTTTAGAATGGACGTTCGGTGAAATACGATCTACCGAGGGCCCCCTGTTTATCGAGGGCTTTGCTCTCGGTAGAATGAGCCTCTACCGAGAGGTTGCTTTTTTGAGCGTTTGACTCGAAATCTACCGAGCGTCATGTTTAGCACGAGAGAGGCCGTCATGTTTTACCGAGTTGTTCACGGCCGAGAATGTGTCGAACTCAATGGCAACAACCCGACCGTCACCCGTCGCATTCAAATAGTTGCTGCTGTTGAAAAGGTAGAGGTACCCGCCAAACGTTGTGTCTGCATTGGGCAGGACGACGCCGCCGCTGCTCAGGTTAGATGGCCAAGGCGCGAGGAAGAAGGCCATCCGTCGCCTGTTCGAGATGACCAGTTCTGGCACTGCTGGTACTGACTGAAGTTCGTCGGGGTGATGTTGAAGGAGAAACTAGTGGTGAAGCTTGCCGCCTCGCCGGTGTCTTCATCCCACAGCGGCACAGGATACTTGTACCACACTCGACCTGTGCGGTTGTTAATTGACTCGGATAGGAGGTTCGTTGTCAGTTCGATACCTCTGCTTCTCACGAACTCGGCGTCGGGATGGCACACGACGTCGAGACTGCAGGGGTCATCAGTTGTGTTGCTGAAGTTGTAGCTGAATGAAACCGATGACGATGAAGGTACGTGCAGGCATAGCACGAAGAAGCTGTAGAAGAGGCACATGAAAGCGAGAGAATATAAGGGGCTGATGAGCTCGCGCAAGCCATCGTTGGAGCTTGGCAAGAAAATAATTCTTCTCATATGGTGCACTGCGAGACCCAATCCCCCTTGATTGGATGGTTATATGTCTTTTGTTTATTGACTGGCTCGGTTGGGGTGACCGTGACTTCGAGTCAAGAGATGAGCTAGTCAAAGTCGTAGTCTATAGTTCTTATCTCTTCCACTGTTTCTGTACAACAATAATTCAGACTGTTCAATGCAGGCTTCCTTCATCGTCAATTTACTACCAGTGACAACTATTTGCATGTCAAGACGACTACTGATGATGCGTACTGGCAGACACCTGCTCAAGACCTCAGCTCTTTATTTATCCATCAGTACTGCAGCTTGATGCGGACACCAAAGGACGACTCCCATCTTACCCTGGGTGGTTGTCTACCTACAGCCAAATATGTTCAAGTATTGTAATGGAAGGAAAAAAAAAAATACTATCAAATGTCTATGGAAAACGGGAAAGGAAAATACTATGTATCTGTTTATTTTTTTTTTCCTTTGCATGAAATTTAAGGGTTATAATTTATTAATCATGTATGTATTATTTTATAATCATTATGATGTCCACGATTTAAGTTACTGTTGACAATCTGTTAATCCTATATCAAATTAAAATACAACCATGAGAGATTTTTACTCGCATTGCAAAGCATGGACATATTTCCTCCACTACTAGAAACCAAAATTTCCCAGTGTGCCCTAAACGCCGTCAAGGACATTGAGAAAACCCACCCACAGGCAAATACCGTCAAGGTATCCTTGACGGAAAAATTAATATGCATGTCAATTTCCTGAAAGTAATATTTTCCTGAGTAGTTTTTTGACGGTTGGCTCATAGAGTTACTTTGCATGGTCCCATTCTGGAACCTTTAGATTAAAGTTTTTCCCCTGTCAGTTTCCACACAAGGAAAGTATAACTAGGAAACTAAAGGAAAAAAAAAAAAAAGCACAAATTACCTCACCTGATCAACATTGTAAATTCAGTTGCTCACTGCTAGACTTAGGATTACTCCTGTCGGTTTTGTTTATCTCCGACGGTTTTCTAAAAACTGACAGGAACAAGTTAAAGTTCCTGTCGGGCGGACAAAACCGACCGGAAAGACTTATATTATTCCTGTCAGCCGGACAAGAACCGTAAGGAATTCAGAAATCGTCAGGAACTGAACACTAGATCCTGTCGATCCGAGAAAACCAACGATGAATACTTTTTCCTGTGGTATTGAACCGACAGGAGCCTCTACTGAAGATGTGGGCATTCGCGATGGAAAAATCGAGACCTTCTTTTATGTCCTACGCTACTGTGGATGTGGGCCCCATGTTGGAAGATAAATATCCCCATCCTCCAAACCATATCTGTCGGATTTTTCGAGCCCGGCAATGAAGATCAGCATAGCACGCACATGAAATCACAAAGGTAGCACACGGGACACATATTTATATTGGTTCAGTTTGGAGTAGATCTCTTTATCTCGCGTGCCTGAATTACAAGGGGCTGCTGAGTATTCTAATGGGTACCGATCGAGAGCTCTCTACCCCGCCTTATATACTCTGTGGGTAGGGTTACATAGATGGTGATTGGTTTACATATATGTTTCCTAGTTAGTTACATGGAGATAATAACAGAATGGCTATTGTATCTTGATGAAGTCAGCGCCCAAACTCCCTACACCAGGTTGCTTGATCACCACGTCTGATGATGTACCCTAGCTTGGGTGGGCCTCATCTTCGCCAGCCTCGGCCCATCCCGATGGTAGTGGGCTTTATCGTGACGATGAGGTACCCTACGTCCATATCGTGACATGGCCCCGGAAGGACTTGACGACGAGCCGGTCGAATGGCTCAATCCTTAGGTGCCGGGCTCAAGGTCCGTGTGGTGATGCTCGAGGAAGTCGACGCTCCAAAGGATCCTCCGGGTGTCGCAGGTGGGAACTTCCTTCGGTCTTCTAGGTATTGCGCGTCATTAAGTCCTGTTATAGATAAGGATGGATGAGTCGGGAGTCCTTGCCTCATCTTCCTGCTTTCTGTCTACGTAACACGCGTGACTTCGTGGGTCATGGATGAGCCCAAGAGGCTCACCCCACTTATTCTTCCTTTGAATCTTCAGATGTTAGAGAAATCTCTTAGCCGTTTATTGTCATGACATCCCTTGTCCTCCAAAGGATAGCAATGATGCTGGTAGAAGGCCTTCAAGATCGGCTTCCTCTCGGTGCATGGGAGCAGCATTGGCAGCTCATCTTAGGTGCTAGTGGAAGCTTTGCGAAGATAGGAGGAATGCCACTGTTGGTTGCCCGGTGGTACTGATTACAGTTTGTGGTCGTGGGTCCTCGTGGTGCCACAATTGGCTCCATCGGGGCCGCTGGGGTGCTGATGGCTATATTACCATCAAAGCACCTATGGTGGCTCTCCGCGAGTGAGGTGCACAGTGATGCTCCCCATGGCTACCGAACATTTATGCATTTTTTTTGAGTAACTGGACCCTAGACCATAAGACAGTTTGACTGCCCTAAGGCCGATAATCTTCGAGTGGTATCTTCGATTGCTAATGCTTCGACTTAAGAGTCAGACCTCGCGGACTGTTTTTATTCGAGTGGCTCCAGTATGGATCCACTAAGTGAATGACTATCGTGTTGCAGCTGGGCAGTAGTGAATGTCATCCTTCAAGTTGCTATCTGGTAAAAACGAGTGGAATATGTTCCTTAGTATAAGAACACAGCGTAATAGACCCTGGTGGGGCACGCCATAAACTCTTTTTCCACATTGGAGAGCCTCCTACTAGTCCAATTTTTATATTAACTCTTTTTCCTATTATATTAACTAGTCCATCAACCCATGCTATCGCACGAGCAAGAATCTTAGAAGACATAAACATTATTTACTATTTAATACCTTTGACTAATAAAAAAATATTTATCAGTAGTACAGCTTGAAGTGAAATCGAAGATCGGATAGCGATGCTAACCTCAAGATAGAGAGTTCTTATGTTTGTCCCCCAATGCAACTGGTTGCCCTTGTTGCATGAGGACAACACCTGCCCCCGTCGCAGAAGCGTCTGTTTTCACTGTAAAAGTGCTGTCAAAGTTGGTACAGCCAAAAAACTGGGGTGGTTGCTTGCTTCAATTTTCTGAAAAGCCAATTTTGATAGATGGGTGCAATGGAAGGTCTTCTGCTTGAGCAAATCAGTTAACGGTGTAGCAAAGATGCCATAATGCTTCACAAAATGGCGATAGCTAGTGAGGCCGAGAAAACCTCCGAGCTCGGTGAAAGAAGGCACTGGCCAGTGTAACATGGCTGCTATTTTGATGGGTCAGATTGGCCAAATGAACACTGGCTGGCTTTGAGGAAAAGTGTGTGTTGTTGAAGCACCGCCAACACTTGGCGTAGATGATCTGTATGGGCCTCCATTGTGGAACCATAGATAAGATATCGTCTGAAAAAGACAAGCACAAACTTTCACAGAATTGGTTGAAGCACTTCATTCATAAGGCACTTATATCCCTTGTGAAGGTTACTGTATCCAAAGAATGCACCTAGCTTAGATTAAAGATCAAGTTTTTTCTGTATTGTATGGCCCGTGATTTGGTCAACAAGTACAGCAAAAAAAAAAAAAAAAAGAACTTGTAACTGGTTTTTCCTCAAAGTATTTTTCCAAGGGTGTTGAGAAGGTAATGACTTTATTTGGGGTCCAGTTAATCAGAAAAATAGTAGATATAAATGCTTCATCCTAAAACTTAAGGGTCATGGACGCATGAGCAAGGTAACAAGACACTACGCCGATAGTGATTGCTTTTCACTGCCGGTTCATAATCCTAGAATTTAAAAAATTCTGGGGAATCTATTCACCCGGCTGTGAAGGCACCTATCAATGCCGGTTCAAGCCACGAACTGGTAGTGATATATCACTGCTGGATCAAGCTACAAACCGGCTGTGATAAGTGTGATATCACTGCCGCTCAGGTTGCGACCGGACAGTGATATGTCACTGCCGGTTCATGGCTTGAGCCAGCAGAGACATAAAAAGATATCATTACTGGGTTATATATATTGACCCAGTAGTGGTCTTTGTCATTGGATCAACCTATCACCATTGCTTCTGGTTATAAAACAGGTGTCCGGAAGCCTCCATGAATAGATGAGGTCCAATGCCGGCCATTTGAAGTCCCACATGGATTCAATCAATTAGCTCATTGTTCCACCATTTATAGTCTCAATATGTGTTCTCTGTAGGAGAAATCCCTCCATATACACCTTTCGTTCATAGTCAAAATGGTGCACGTGTGGTACTAGAAGAATGTTCATGAAGATAGAGCCACGCCAACGACAGGGCATGCTGGCAGCAAAGCGTGCCCCGGTTGGTTGTTAGTCGGTGTTGAGCCAGCGGCATTGGCTCATCACTGCAAGAGGCATAGGCTCGTCACGGCTCGCCGCCTAGTGGCTCCTCCACCCCTCGGCATGCTCTTGCACCATTGAGACCTCGAGATGTGGTTATATTATAATGTGTTTGTAAACTTCATTGTTAACATTGGCCTAGTCAAAAAAAAAGGTTGTACCTCTTTGACAAAAAAAATCTTTGTTATCGTATATGCAATTTTATTTTAAGGTCTTTGTAATCGTATGTTTGATGTACCCTAAATCTTACTTAACATGCAATTTATTTGTTCATAATTTTTTACATAGTGCAATCTAGCAGGGAAAAGAACATGAAACATTTACATAGTGGCCGGCAGGTTGAGTGCTCTGTCCATCAGCTGGATCACGGCCCAGCTTTAGTGCGATCTGCAGGAAAAAGCATAGGCGTCCATGTCCATTCCATTTAAAGATTTGCAAATAAATCTATGCTTGGCCACACTGTCCACGAGTGATCTGGTACAATTATTCATGCTTTAAATGTCCCCACTCGAGTCCTTATCTCTCTCTTTTGCTGACTACTAGCTATACTACTCTTTAACTTTCAATAGATTCTTTCCTCCTACACTAAGGAAATTCAAGTTAGGCAGCTAGCTTTATCCTTAGCATGCAACGTTGCTATCCTGACTCAGTGTGAATCGTCTGCCTTGCCTTATCTAAGCCACTACTTGCTCTCTGCTTTGGTGTTGTTGACACACATGGACAAATTTGATGTGAACGAAATCGTTGAAGCATTTCGATCAAGGAAACTCAATGCAGTAGCATATAGGGCAGGCTTGTTTGGGCCGAAGAGATTTTGGGCTTTTGATTGAAAAGCTAGTTTTTCTTACTTTTGGCTGCTGGTTTTTTTCTATTGGCTTTTGTAAAAATCTTTAGGTTCTCAGCATATCAAGATCCACAACAATACCTCTGTTGGGTTCTAACTTTGATTCCTATTAAACTTTCGTCCCAGACTTTGATGATTTCAGGACACGCAAACTGTTTACAGGACAGAAGCTGAGTTTAAATACCGAAGGTGGCCCCGCGGGGCGTTAACCCATCGAGAAGAGCGACAAGGGGTGAAAGTAGAGAGACTGAAATCTAGGACCCGAGCGAAGATGATCATGGCGACTTCGCTATGAAGTCACAGAAACAGTTTTGGAGGAAAGAGAAGCATCGCGAAGACAAAGATTATACCAGAAGCATCGCGAAGACAAAAGATTATACCTGAAGTATCGCAAAGATGAAGATTATACCTTAAGCTAGGAAAGATATATTGTAAAAGTTCATTTCAAGATTCTTAGTATTTTTGCACCATTCTGAAGATTTCTATTAAACTTTTGTCCCATACTTTGATGGTTTTGGTTTATGCAAAACACTTACAAGATAGAAGTTGAATTGAATCGAGGTGGCCCTTTTCGCTTGAAATGACAAGTTGAATGGCCACTCATGACGAACCATATCAAGGAGACGAAAAAGCTTGGCGAAGATAGAGTTCGCATCATTGTAAAGTGTTTTAAGTAAACATTTTTGTACTAATTGAGCAATCCCCCAACATCCTTTGTAACGCCATGTTGAATGGCCACTTTGTAAACCATATCATCATCAATAAAGTGTTGTGTTGAGCAATCACCCAACATCTTGGCAATTTGAGCAACGATCTATCCCACGACCATCAAGAAATCATGGGAAGACCTCCCAAGAACAAGTCGGCAAAGTGCTTAGGAAGAAACAACAACGAAAGATGAAGTACCAAGAACAAGCGAAGACAACGTCTCCAAAGAAGTCATTCCCCACAAAAATCAAAAAGCGAAGAAGCAAGAAAGTTGCAAGAACTAGAAGAAGAGTTGATCAAAAAGCGTAAAGAGCTAGAAGGCTTGCAAAGCGTAACTAGAGAAAAGACACCGAAAACAAAGAATAGAGGAAGTCAAGCAAAGATAAGAAGATTGAACGAAGAACTCAACGATCAAGACCGCGAAGTCATCATCACGAGATGAAACCAAAACCAATCAAGGCAAATCGAAAAGGCAATAGTCACAATCGACCTAGAATCTCCATTATCAAGTAGATCTACAAATGGCAAAATGGCCAAAAGGCTTCAAGTTCAATGTCATACCAACATATGAAGGCTTAATGGATCCAAGACAATTTTGATGAGCTTTGAAGCGGCAGGTTGAATCAAGAGGAGGAGATGATAAAACGCTAGCGAAGGCACTTATCATGGCAATGAAAGGACCAGCTCGAAATGGTATGCTTCACTCAAGCCAAGATCACTCAAAAATTGGGAACAACTCGTAACAACTTTGTTAGTTGATTTCCAAGGATTCCAAAGACACAGATTAACAAGTGATGATCCGGTTTGATATCAAGCAATATCCGAAAGAGCCAATAATTCAATATTACAAAAAGGTTCATCCAAATGAAGACCCAAATTCCGAGGGCGACGGGCGAAGTCGTAATCATTGTTTGCAATCGGGGGCCTTAGAGCCGGACAATTGTCTTCGCACCTCAAAAGAGAGACCAACAACCGTTGCTCGCCTATATGAGGAATTTCAAAAGTATGCAAGATCGACGATGATTTTAGAAAGAAGACTGAAGAAGAGAACGCACAAAGAAACCAAGCGAAGTCAAACAATCGAGTTCAAGCCGCAAAATTTTTGAGCGAAGACAATACCAATATCAACCAACACTACGCATCAATCAAATCAACAATGAACAAAAAGCGGAGACAACATTCAGGCACCAAACAACCAGCGAAGCCAATATAACAACAAACTTCAACAACGGCCAAAGAGGAGGCTTCAATCAAGCAAGATTTGGAGAAAGACGAATACTAAAGCCCGAAGAAATGTATTGCATCATTCATGGCAAAGGGGCTGGTCATACCTCTACATTTGCGTTTCTTAACGCAATCACTAAGAATAAATATTATCCTTAATGATAACGTCGAGAGAGCGTCAGGTGATAGATAAATTGAATATTGCAAGGGTCAACCCAAGGCGCATGGATCTATCATCGTAGCATTTCACCCGGAAAGTATTCGGGTATCGTTCATTTATATTTTCCCATGGGAAGGCAGGTTTAGATTTAATATGATGATGATAGCCCACAATGTATGTATGGATAGCCACTAATCATGTACAGGGGTAAGTGACAATAATATTGGAGATAGTGGTGACACACACACTTCTTGAGCACTAGAAGGAATAAATAGGAAATAACAAGAAAGGGAAAATCTACGTTGAGTTGGCTATTCTAATATAAGCCAATGCGTCGACTATAGTCTACATATGTCATTCATGGTTCATTGCGAGATGGGCTAAAGTGATGAGGAGATGCACTGCGGTCGGTATATGCCGACTGTGACACTTGATAAGACTCCAACCCGACACCCGGACGTGGAGGGAGTGCGAAGGAAACGAACAGAGTCATCACCATCGCCGCCTACCTCACTACCGTGGGATGCCGGCATTTCCCAGATGATTCTCTATAGACCTAAGCACCACGCTTACGTTTATAGAAAACTACCTAAACCCCCTAGGTACCCCGACCCTCACGGATCGACATGGCAAGAGTAAAGGTAAACCCGAAGGTACACCGCACCATCACCCGAGCTTAGTTCTACTACGTTCCAAGAACGATATATGATTCAATTAGCCTAAAGTTAGTCATGTTAATTATCACATCATACTAACTATACTCTAGTTGGCACAACATGAATATAACATGAGGATAACTATACTCTAGTTCATATGCATTGTGATATAAATAATGAGACTTGAATAAAGGAAAGAACTTCATAGTAAATTACCAAAAGATCCTTCCAAGGAGACAAGCCCTCCTTGAAGCTTTACCTAACTCGAATCCTACTACTAAACTAATGAAGTGGAGAGAGTAGAGCTCAAGGTGAGGATGTAACAATGTGTAATGTGTTGTGTGTGTGTGTAAGGAGGGGGGTGCCTCTCTTTATATAGTGGAGAGGAGAAGTGAATGGAGGGCTCTCCTTGCTTCGAGGTCTTCTTGGCGGGAACGAAAACTTTGCACCGCATGCAACCGCCGGCGTGAAGACCGGTCCAAACCGGCCAGAGAAAAGGGCAGCAAATTTTGGCGAAAATTTGCGCCGCCGCCCCTACGCCGGCCGGCCCATGGCCGGGATTCCCGCCCCGGCCTTCTCCCCCTTGCGCGTTTTGTCCTTCAAATGTTGGACCTATGATGGTGCATGGGCCAAATTGTCTTGGGTTTGGTCCTCTTGATTGATCCACTCCTTGGCGTCTTTTTATTCAATACGCTTTCTAATTTATTTGGCGACTTTGTACTGTTTCCACTCTTATACCCGCAAAACATAATTTCTACGAAATACAAGTGGAACTAGGTTAGAAGTAAAGGTATATGTAACATAAGTTTGCTCCTTTCTCATGAATTGGATAAAGGTTGGCGGTATAATATACTCGATAATGACCGCCAACAAGTCCCCCAAGCTTAACCTTTGCTCGTCCCGAGCAAATAGCTAAGTGTTTGGTTGTTGATAAGGAGTTGCTACAATGCCGATATATTTCAAAATGTACCATGCTCATAATAAAGTATTCTTCCGTTGTTTAAATAAATTGGCATTTTTATCTATCCTTGTTTACTTAAATCATATGGGGCTTATAACATTCTCCAAACTCTTGGGTTATTGCAAGATAGAACGGTTTTCATAGAAACACTAGTCATTCATTCTTTGATTGATCATTCATGCGAGATTTTTGTAATGATTCCTTAAATCATCTCAAAACCATAAGGAGAAACAAGTCATAAGCCTTGATCAAGATGTGCAAGTGAAATTTTATTTCTTTTTATAAGGTATGGGCTAGCTCTTATTTCTTTTTTAGAGAAGTGGGCTCTACTAAGCCCTCGGACACTTGTCCATTATTCTCTCTCTTCTCTCTTTTTTTTTTTTTTTTAGAGGCGGGCATCCAGAAGTACCCATTGTTTTATTTTTTTCGGACACACGTCCATTTTTTTCTAGCTTAGCCCATAACCTATTTTTGGCAATGTGAATGTGAATCTTGATCAAAAGCATATGACAGTGTCTCACATAGGCTATCATGAGAATTTTGATCATTAAGGAATTTTGGAAATTATTCTTGAATGATGAATCTCTCTTAGAACACAATCATAGTAGATTCTTTTTTTTACCATATCATATCCGGCAATAGCTTAGAGAAGAATCATGTGTTTGCATACCCACAATTCATTAAGTTTTAGGACAAGACAAGTTGAGCCAATAAACTTAAACATTGGGGAATACAATGTTATGAACTAGGTGCAAATTGAACTATAGACGAGCAACTATTCATCATTTCAACTTCAGAGAAATTAAGCATCCTTATACTACATATTGGAGTGGAATCATATTTTTGTTCTTTTCATTTTTTTTTTTTTAAAGGAAATGAAAATGAAAACTAAGAGATAAAATAAAATGATAGGGGAGGTAGGTACTTACCTCCTCGTGGGGTCCTCCCAAGCTAGTGATGGCCTATGGGTTGGGGGTAGTACCCATGTGGCGCCCGAACGCCAACCGTGCCTCGTGCTCCCTGCCGTCTTAGCTCCGCCTCCTACGCTTGGTGTTGCGTACCGGCCGATGGCGTTGATCGAAACTCCTGCACAAAACCGCTGAGTGATCAAGCAAGAATCTCACAATGCGAGTTCCACATTCCCGAAGTTGGGTGTTGATCTCTTGAGCGCCTCAGGGTCCACCATAGAGTGACGTGGTGGTGGCATCCCTTCGGAGTCGGGAGGACACCGTATTGTGTCACATGCCATGTCGACCCTCTGCTGGTCCGGATGAGGTGTGATCATCCCCTCATTCGGAAGGTGGGTGTGAGCCCTGGGTTCAGCGTTGGTGTAAAGAACCCGGTAGGCACCGGTACGGTGTAGGCATCTCGTGAACCACTAGCCTCACCCGTAGCTCTCCTTCGTGATGACCCGCGAGAAACGAACCTCTGCGTGCTTCGTCTAGCTCAACTAGAGCGAAGGTGAGTGATGGGGATTTATATAATGAGAGTTCCGGTTAGGGAGCCGGAATCTCATTTATATACCCCCTAAAATAATAGATAATCTTCTCGTGGTCATTCTCATCAAATTTTATTATGTGCCCTTTGCATCGTGTGATAATGAAATTTCCAGAGGTGGAGTATCTAGGTATGTGACATTCTCGCCTTGCAATGCACCAATGTTACTAGCAATCCTTGTCACAAGAGAGGTACAATAAACAGGTGTGGATTGTTTAAAATTGCTAAGCATGCATTTTATGATTTCTTTTTACAGGAGCAATCTTTCTCTTGTGAACTATGGCAAAGAGGGGCATTGCATCTCAACATCCAAAAGACGACAAAATTCTTGCCTAGGGAACAAAGTTATGGCAATCCATTTTTGCATAAATTTCAATGTTGGGTGATGTATGGGCATTAGTAGGACGAAACCCTAGGATCTGTAGGAACTATGGTGGAGATTTCGAAAAAAAAGCGACACGATTAAAATCTGGTAAAAACAACGGCTAGGTTTGTGCAACATTTCTTAGCATCAAAGCCTATGTGCCTAGCTAGTTCTTGCCAAGTGTAATAGTGATATTGACTAAAAAGTTCAAGCTAACACCACGATCATGAACTTCCAAAGATCCTAGAAATTGGATGGTGAGGAGGCGAGAGCACGGCTCATCGAGGGGAGCAATCCGGACCATCCGAACGATTTTTTCAAATGATGGGGAATTAGTTGTCCATACCTAGTTTTTCGAGGGCGTCATCGGGGAAGCGAGGAGCAGGAGCGAAGTCTCTGTTCTTGAGGATGTTGTAGGCGGGTACGGGTGTAGGCTGTGGCATCCGTGAACCACTAGCCTCACCCGTAGCTCTCCTTCGTGATGACACGCAAGAGAACGAGAACTCCTGGCGTGCTTCGTCCTAGCTCAACTAGAGCGAAGGTGAGTGATGGGGATTTATATAATGAGAGTTCGGGTTAGGGGCGGAATCTCATTTATATATCCCTAAAATAATAGATAATCTTCTCGTGGTCATTCTCATCAAATTTTTATTATGTGCCCTTGCATCGGATGTGATAATGAAATTTCGGAGGTGGAGTATCTAGGTATGTGACATTCTCGCCTTGCAATGCACCAATGTTACTAGCAATGCATTTGGCGGTCATTATTGAGTATATTATACCGCCAACTTATATCCAATTCCCGAGAAAGAAGCAAACTTATGATGCATATACCTTTACTTCTAACCTAGTTCCACTTGTATTCTAGAAATTATGTCTTGCGGGTATAAAAGTGGAAACAGTACAAAGTTGCCAAATAAATTAGAAAGCGCATTTGAATAAAAAAGACGCCAAGGAGTGGATTGAGCAAGGAGACCAAACCCGCGCATAAAGCGGCCCATGCACCACCATAGGCCCAACATACAAGTGACAAAGCGCGGCGACGGGAGAAGGCGGGGGCGAGAGGCCCGGCCAGGGGCGGCCCAGGCCCATGCGGCGGTCGGCGCCAAATTCGGCCAATGCTCCCGCCCTTTCTCTGGCGGTTTGGTGCGAACTTCAAGCGGCGGTTGCATGTTGTGCAAACTTTCGTTCCATAAAGAAGAGCTCGAAGCAAGGAGAGCCCTCCATTCCCTCCTCCTCTCCACTATATAAAGAGAGGCACTCCTCACACACACAACACAACACACTACACATTGTTACATCCTCACCTTGAGCACCACTCTCTCCTCTTCATTAGTTTAGTGTTAGTATTTGAGTTAGGCGGAGCTTCAAGGAGGGCTTGTCTCCTTGGAAGGATCTTTTGGTAATTTACTATGAAGTTCTTTCCTTTATTCAAGTCTCATTATTTATATCGCAATGCATATGAACTAGAGTATAGTTACCCTCATGTTATATTCATATTGTGCCAACTAGAGTATAGTTAGTATAATGTGATAATTAACATGACTAACTTTAGGCTAATTGAATCATATTTTATTCTTGGAACGTAGTAGAACTAAGTTCGTGTGATAGTGCAGTGTACCTTCGGGTTTACCTTTACTCTTTCTGTCGATCCGTAGGGCCGGGGTACATGAGGGGTTTTAGGTAGTTCTCTATAAATGTAAGCATGGTGCTTAGGTCTATAGGGAATCATCTCGGAAATGCCGGCATCCCACGGTAGTGAGGTAGGCGGCGAGGTGTGACAACTCTCTGTCCGTCCTTTGCACTCCTCCACGTCCGGGTGTTGGGTTGGAGTCTTATCAAGTGCAACCGGCTTTGGCGGATACCAAAGCGCGGTATCTCCTCATCACTTTAGCCCATCTCTACTCTGTGAACCATGAATGACGTATGTAGACTATAGTCTAACGCATTGGCGATATTAGAATAGCCAACTCAACATAGATTTTCCTTTTTATGTTATTTTCTATTTATTCCTTCTAGTGCTCAAGAAGTGTGTGTGTCACCACTATCTCCAATATTATTATCACTTACCCCCGTATATGATTAGTGGCTATCCATACATACATTGTAGGCTATATCATCATCATATTAAATCTAAACCTGCCTTCCCATGGGAAAATATAAATGAACGATACCCGATTACTCACCGGGTGAAATGCTACGATGATAGATCCGTGCGCTTGCGGGTTGACCCTTGCAATATTCAATTCATCTATCACCGACGTTCTCTTGGCGTTATCATTAATCATAATATCTATTCTTAGTGATTGTGCTAAGAAATGCCAACAAGCATTTAAAGCGCCATTGCTTAGGGGATAGGTTTAAAATCTATTAAGTAGTAATAACGTTAAGAAACGCCAACACAATCCTTGTCACAAGAGAGGTACAATAAGCAGGTGTGGATTGTTTAAAATTGCTAAGCATGCATTTTATGATTTCTTTTTACAGGGGCAATCTTTCTCTTGTGAACTATGGCAAAGAGGCATTGCATCTCAACATCAAAAGACGACGAAATTCTTGCCTAGGGAACAAAGTTATGGCAATCCATTTTTGCATAAATTTCAATGTTGGGTGATGTATCTTTGGCATTAGTAGGACGAAACCTAGGATGCTGTAGGAACTATGGTGGAGATTTCAATGAAAAAAGGCGACACGATTAAAATACGGTAAAGCAACGGCTAGGTTTGTGCAACATTTCTTAGCATCAAAGCCTATGTGCCTAGCTAGTTCTTGCCAAGTGTAATAGTGATATTGACTAAAAAGTCCGAAGCTAACACCACGATCATGAACTTCCAAAGATCCTAGAAATTGGATGGTGAGGAGGCGAGAGCTGGCTCATCGGGGAGCAATCGGACCATCCGACGATTTTCCAAATGATGGGGAATTCGTTGTCCATACCTAGTTTTTTCGAGGGCGTCATCGAGGGGCGAGGAAGCGGGAGTGAAGTCTCGGTTCTTGAGGATGTTGTAGGCTTGCATCTCCCGTTCTCCTTCCAGTCGAGTGCGGTGCATCGGCTTCCTCGATCGTCATCCCCGTGGGTGCTTGTTCTTGCTCTTGCTCTTGCGAGGGTGCGTCTTCTTCGTATGCTTCGGCGTTGTCGAAGTGTGTACCCGAACTTCCTTGAGAGAGCCTCGCGCTTCTTCTCACGCCCTTCTTGATCGCGCTTGCGCTTTCCCGAACATGTTAGCGAACAAAAAGCAAACGGAATGGAAACAAGTGCTTACTCTTGGAGAGGACTTGGGAGAGAGAGCTTGTGAGAGAGAGTGTCTTTGGTGTTCTTGCACTAAAGCTTGGGAATGCTTTGTGGAGTGCAAGGAGTGAGCAAGTAGCAAAATGAGAGAGTGAGGGGTGAGAATGAGAGGGGTGGAGAGCTCTCCCGGCCACCTCGTGAATTTATAGCCCGATGCACCCCGACACTTTCGGACGAGGCAACGGCTAGGCGATGTGGCCGTTTGGCCCGTGGCGAGGGCGCGCTTTGCGGGGCGGCCCGGCCAATGCGGCGGCCGGCCCCATCCCAGGCCCTCCCTAAGCCTGCTTTGGCGGTGAGTTCACTGCGTCGAATCCGACCGTTGTGCAATAAGTAAATCGGTGGGTTTGACCCGAAACTTTGTTTTTCATTTTCTCTCATTTTATAAATGTTTAAGAATTTTTTTGGAATAAAAAGTTTAATTCAGAATATGGCATTATTTATAAAATCTTATCAATATATATATTTTATTTATATTATTATTTTTATATTTTAATTAACATGGCAATGGGATTAAAATATGAAAAGGAATTCTTTTAATATTAAAGAATATGGTAATAAAAAAGGAAATTAATTAATTAAAGAGGTTTTGAATTCAAATATTAAAAATAATTTAATATGAGGAAAATAAATTTATAGAAGGAAAATATTTATTTCTTACCTTTAGTGAAGCTTACCTTTAGGCACACTTCACACGCCATGCCTTCTTCGTATTTTTTGGATGGTGACGTGGTAGGCGATGGCGACTTTATTTCTTCTTGAATCTTTTTTAGGGGGTTGCAGGGTACGTTCCTCCTCCTTCTTGGCGAGAACAGTGCACTTCCTCTTTGGTTTTGTCTGTCGTCTATTCACCGGGGTCCTTTTGCCTTGGTTGTTTGTCTTTGCTTGGGGTTCAACCTTTTTTTTTTTTTCTTTTAAGGATCTCTTCCGGTTGTATCCATTGAATAGGCATTGGACCACCTGTCCTTGAATTGAAGTCGACCCTTCGCTTGCCAACATGGATAGTAGCGTTTGTTGTGTTGAGGAACGGTCTCCCCAACAACAATGCTACGTGATCTTCTTCTCCCCATGTCGACGGCGATGAAGTCCGTGGGGACGTAGCTATCCTTCACCCTTACGGAATGTCTCTCGAAGAATCCCTTCCGGCTTTATTACCGTTTTGATCTGCCATTACGAGTTTGGTCTTGGTGCGGGATAATGGGAAGTGTAGGAGTGTGTCATTGGCCTTCTTTGACATGATGTTGACACTTGCCCCTAGATCCACAATGGCGTTGCCGAACGTGTATGGGCCTATTGAGCAAGTGATTGTTGGGCTCCCCTGGATCCTCCTTCTTCTCTCGCAAAAGGTGAGTCCACAACGACATCCGGTATAACTTGTTCACGAGGTGTGGTTGTTTATTGTTACCATGTTAACGGATTCAATGGGGCCCTCAAACCGGTGAGTCCTTTCCCATGTTGGGTGCAACTACGGCCGATTAATTGAGCTATTTGGGTTTCTATCATTTTATTAAAGCTCAATTGATTCTTTACTTACTTGAGAAGATAGGGTTTCTAGTTTTGTGTTTACATTTTCAAGCATTTTGTCATTGAAAGATAATTTCTTGTTTAGACTTTCATTAATCTTAGCTTGGCCAGTAAACTAAATCTTTCAAGGAGGGTTGATTGGAATTGAAATTAGAATTGTAATTCAAATTGTAATTGTTACCTCCTTGTGGGCGATTCTCGATTGTTCCACCCATTGTTGTTACCTAAGACGAAATCCGTTGTTGATGTAGGCTACTTCTTTTTTCGAGTTTGGGGACAAGAACTTCCCGAATGTCCAACCTCTCCACAGACTTCACATGTCATATGTGAGTCCATGGGGAGTGTAGCACGCTTGACGGAGCTTGGTCGCCCAGATCTTTTCACCGAGATCGATCTTTGCAGCAAGCGGTCATCTCCTTTACCGTGTGCATACCTTTTTGTGTTTTCCGAGGGGCCCGTTCTTCTCCCCAGCCTTGGTTCTCGATCATCTTCGATGGCGCTTACGCTTTCTCAACGGTGAGGGATAAGAATGCCCCCTCCAAAGGCAAAGATCTATGTGGCCCTTGACATGGTCGTAAGACCATTGTAGAAGTTCGAAGGACGAGCCACTTCTCCATGCCATGGTGCGGGCGGCGAGGATGTACTCTTGCAGCCTCTCCCGCCCTCTGGTATGGGTTCCATTGCTTGTCTGCTGAAAATTGGAAATTCTTGCCCTTGAGGGGCATTGGTTTTGCCCATTGGGAAGAACCTTGCGAGGAATGCGGGTGGAGCATTTACTCCAAGTCTTGGCACCTCCTTGTCCTTGTAGAACCATTGCTTCACTTTCCCCACAAGGGTGAAGGGAAACAAGCGAGCCTGATTGCATCCGGCTCAACGTCCTTGATGACGATTGTGTCGCACGGCTCAAAGAAGTTACGAGATGAGCATTTTGCGTCCTCGCTTGGCGAGTCCACGCAGAATGGACTTGCTTGTACCATCGTGATGAGGCTAGTCCTTATCTCAAAGTTCTTGTCGCCCAAGTTGACACGGGGGGCCAATCGACATTGCCCACGACGGGGGCGAGTAGTCACGGAGTGTCTTGGTGGCCATGAGTGTTGATGAAGATGGTACTTGGATGACGGGTGCAACCTCCTCGGAGTGATGACGGGAAGAGTGGCCTAAGCCCGACTCCTTCGGCAACCTCTCCGATTGTCGGCAAAGTTATTCGGCAAAGTTGCGACCAGTCATATACACTATCCCTCGTTTTCATCCACAACGGGAAGAAAACAAAAAGAGTTAGCCTTTGCAAAGATTAGGGCTATCATCCATACATGTGGTTATGATCATCTTTATTAATATTTTTTTTTAACCTTGCCTTCCCCGGCAACGGCGCCAGAAATGCTTGTTGGCGTTTCTTAACGCAATCACTAAGAATAAATATTATCCTTAATGATAACGTCGAGAGAGCGTCAGGTGATAGATAAATTGAATATTGCAAGGGTCAACCCACAAGCGCATGGATCTATCATCGTAGCATTTCACCCGGGAGTATTCGGGTATCGTTCATTTATATTTTCCCATGGGAAGGCAGGTTTAGATTTAATATGATGATGATAGCCCACAATGTATGTATGGATAGCCACTAATCATGTACAGGGGTAAGTGACAATAATATTGGAGATAGTGGTGACACACACACTTCTTGAGCACTAGAAGGAATAAATAGGAAATAACAAGAAAGGGAAAATCTACGTTGAGTTGGCTATTCTAATATCGCCAATGCGTCAGACTATAGTCTACATATGTCATTCATGGTTCATTGCAGAGATGGGCTAAAGTGATGAGGAGATGCCTGCGGCTGGTATATGCCAGCCTGTGACACTTGATAAGACTCCAACCCGACACCCCGACGTGGAGGAGTGCGAAGGGACGAACAGAGCTGTCACCATCTCGCCGCCTACCTCACTACCGTGGGATGCCTAATTTCCCCGGATGATTCTCTATAGACCTAAGCACCACGCTTACGTTTATAGAAAACTACCTAAACCCCCTAGGTACCCCCGACCCTATGGATCGACATGGCAAGAGTAAAGGTAAACCCGAAGGTACACCAGACCATCACCCGAGCTTAGTTCTACTACGTTCCAAGAACGATATATGATTCAATTAGCCTAAAGTTAGTCATGTTAATTATCACATCATACTAACTATACTCTAGTTGGCACAATATGAATATAACATGAGGATAACTATACTCTAGTTCATATACATTGTGATATAAATAATGAGACTTGAATAAAGGAAAGAACTTCATAGTAAATTACCAAAAAGATCCTTCCAAGGAGACAAGCCCTCCTTGAAGCTTTGCCTAACTCGAATCCTACTACTAAACTAATGAAGTGGAGAGAGTAGAGCTCAAGGTGAGGATGTAACAATGTGTAATGTGTTGTGTGTGTGTGTAAGTGAGGGGGTGCCTCTCTTTATATAGTGGAGAGGAGAAGTGAATGGAGGGCTCTCCTTGCTTCGAGGTCTTCTTGGCGGGAACGAAACTTTGCACCGCATGCAACCGCCGCGTGAAGACCGGTCCAAACCGCCAGAGAAAGGGCAGCAAATTTTGGCAAAAATTTGCGCCGGCCGCCTCTTGCGCCGGCCGGCCCATGGGCTGGGCCTCCCGGCCCCGGCCTTCTCCTGTTGCGCGTTTTGTCCTTCAAATGTTGGACCTATGATGGTGCATGGGCCAAATTGTGCGTGGGGTTTGGTCCTCTTGATTGATCCACTCCTTGGCGTCTTTTATTCAATACGCTTTCTAATTTATTTGGCGACTTTGTACCTGTTTCCACTCTTATACCTGCAAAACATAATTTCTACGAATACAATTGGAACTAGGTTAGAAGTAAAGGTATATGTAACATAAGTTTGCTCCTTTCTCATGAATTGGATAAAGGTTGGCGGTATAATATACACGATAATGACCGCCAACAACCTCCAAAAATGTGTCCAATGGTAAAGAAGAGCATAGAGCAAGTACAACAAGAAGGCAAATTGATGGAAAATCAAAGATCAATAAACTTCTTGTCTCAAGCAAGTACTTCGCACAATCAAGCATATTACGACCCAAGTTACAACCAAAGCAAGTGTTACCGGTCCACCACCAATATACAATTGCCAACCTTTGGCAATAGCTCCACCACAATGGGGGCAAACGCAAAAATACACGACCGAAGCTTCCGTGGCAAACAACATTCCAAATATTCAAAACAATGGTTCACCACCGTATCGCCAGACAAGTAGAGGCGTAATAATGACAATTTGTTGAGGAAACAAAGCATAGAGCATTCAACGAACAATGAGAGAAGAAACTATTTTCAAGAGTCAATGCAATAACAATGGAAGGCCCTTACAAAAAACAAGATGGTCACACCAACCGATTATCTTCACAGAACAAGACATGAAACTCAAAGACTATCCACACATGGATGCCATGGTCATAGAAGCAAACATTGATGGTGGGGCGTTACAAAAATTCTAGTGGATGGAGGAAGCTCCGCAGACATACTCTTCGCATCAACCCTCGATGCAATGCAAATCAAAAGGCAAAACTTGGGAAGGGCGTAATATCCACTTTGGTTGGCTTCGGCAAAAAGGATAAACTCAATTGGAAGAATTGTGTTGCTAGTATCTTTCAAAACACAAAACAATGCAAGAACAAACAAGTAGCATTCGATGTTGTTGAAATGCATAGCCAGTACAATGCCATATTAGGAAGAGGGAGCCTAAACATCTTTGAAGCCGTTATCAACTACTCTTACCTGTGCATGAAAGTCCCAAAGACTTAATGGGCCAATATCAATCCATGGGAATCAAACAGAAGCAAGAAACATTGAGAAAGACTCAACTCCGGCACAAAGAAACGTTTTGGCAATCGAAGAGATCGAAGAAGAGGAAAAAAGAAACGAGAAAAATGCGAAGTCTCAAAAGAAAGCAAAAACATGCTCGGCGAGGCGTAAACCAAAGAAGTATTGCTAGATCCAATGGTAGCGCATAAGAAAGTTATCATAGGAGCAAATCTAGCAAAAGAAGAGGAAGAACAATTGATAAATTTTTTAAGAAGCAACCAAGATGTCTTCGCATGGTCAGCAAAAGACCTAGAAGGAGTCAGCAGAGACATTATCGAACATCGCCTAAACATTGATCCAAGTTACAAGCCGAAGAAACAAAAAGTTACGGAAGATTTCGAAGACGTAACAATGGCCGTGAAGGCTGAAGTTCAAAAGGTCGCTTGATGCGAAAGTCATAAGAGAAGTCCAATTCACAACTTGGTTAGCTAACATCGTGATGGTAAAAAAGCAATGGAAAGTGGAGAATGTGTATAGATTTCACAGATCTTAACAAAGCTTGCCTAAGGACAACTTCCCTTTACCAAGAATTGACACATTGGTCAATCAGGCCGCGGGAAGTGAAATGCTAAGTTTCCTTGATTGTTTCTCGATATCATCAAATCTACATGAAGAAAGAAGATGAAGAAAAGACAAGTTTTATCACACCATTTGGAACTTCTTGCTTTCAAAGAATGGCGAGAGGGGCTTCGCAAATGCGGGTCAAGCTTCATCGAATGACTTCGGTAGCACTCAAAGATCAAATCGAAGACAATCTGTTTTGGCATATGTTGATGACATAATAGTAAAAAGCAAGAAACGCGAAGACCACATAAAGGACTTGAAGCAAACATTTGAGAACTTGAGAAAGTCAAATCTCAAACTCAACCCCGAAAAATGTACCTTGAAGTACAAAAAAGGCAAAATCCTCGGATGCATAGTTTCAGACAAAGGCATCGACCCAAATTGAGAAGATAAAAAGCGAGAATGGAAATAGAAGTTCCAAAGAACATCAAAGACATCCAAAAGCTAACAGAAGATTGGCTTCGCTAAACGATTCATATCAAAGTCAGCCAGAAAAAAGCTTTCCAATATTTCAAGCATCGAAAGGGGCGAAGACAAACTTCGCATGGGGAGAAGAGCAACAAAAAGCCTTTGAAGAAATAAAGAAATATCTCTCCCAGTCCTTCAACATTAACAACACCAAATATTGATCAAGAATTACTCCTTTACATCTCAAAGATCCGAGAAGCCTGTAAGCCTTAGCTTCTAGTTCAAGAAAAAGAGAAAGCCCACGCAAAGAAGCAAGAACCTCTTGGCACACGCAGATTCTCATGGCAACAAGAAAGTTGAAGCACTACTTCTTGGCACACAAAGTGAGAATCCCAACGAATCAACCCCTCAAAGATGTCCTACAAAGTCAAATCTTCAGGAAGACTTGGCAAGTGGGCAACTGAAATCTCACAATACTTCATTGAATTCGAAAAAGAACAAAGAATAAAATCACAAGTATTAGCAGATTTTATCTCGATTGGACACCAAAGAACAAATCACGAAGATCAAAAGACCATTAAGAATGGACTCTATCTTGTCAAGAATGGACAATGAACTGTGATGGAGCATGGGGCTCCGCAGGGGCTGGAGTAGCAAAGAATAATCACTTCGCCATCCATCCCGGCGTCAAGATGAAATATGCAAAGAAGACTAGAATTTCGATGCACAAACAACATCGCGGAGTATGATGCGGTGTTGCCGCGGCTTCGCAAGGCAAGAGAAATGGGAGTACAAAAGATTCTCGATCAAAACCGACTCTCAAGTTGTAGCGAGGGCATGTTGAGAAAAAAACTACAAGGCAAAAGACCTTGAGCTAGCAAAATATTTGCAGTAGTATTAGAGATCGGGAAAAACACTTCGAAGGATTCACAAATAAAGCATTTCAAGAACAAACAACGAAGAAGCGGATGAAATTACAAAAGCAAAGAGCCCAAAAAGTAAAATTGCCACCAGATGTGTTCTATCAAGTACTTTTCGAGAATCTTCAATAAAAGCAAAGATTGAAGAACCAAAATACATTCACATCATTCAAAGCAAAGACTGGAGATCAGCAATAATAGCTTTCTTAAGAGGGTTTTATGAACCGTAAAGCGAAGTTGAAGAAATAAGAATGAAGCACAAAACAAGAAATTACAAGTGATCAACAACCAGCTCTTCAAGCATGGCATTTGTGAACCATTACTCAAATGCATTTCAAGCGAAGAGGGAAAGGAACTACTTCAAGAAATACATAGCGGAGAATGTGGAATCATGCAGGCCCAAGAGCCATAGCAGGGAAAGCATTTAGGCAAGGATTTTATTGGCCAACAGCTCAAAAAGATAGCAAGGAAATAGTGAAAACTTGCCACAATTGTCAAATTTCAGCAAACAAGTCAAATGCCCCAGCAAACCCTATTCAAAGACATTGAACCAACTTGGCCACTTGCAAGATGGGGAATAGACATAATTGGAAAACTCCCTCCAGTTTCAGGGCAACCATCAATATGCAATTGTTGCAGTTGAATATTTCACAAAGTGGATAGAAGCGAAGCCAATCACAAACATGTCATCAACGACAATGAAGAAGTTTCTTTGGCAAAACATAATCTGCAGATTCGAGTCCCAAGACACATAACTTTGGACAATGGAACTCAATTCGATAGCGAAGATTTCGTGAAGCTTACTTGTGAAAGTTTCGAATCCAACTTTGCTTCGCATCGATCAGTCGATATCCACAATCTAATGGTGCCGTCGAAAGAGCAAATGGCATAATATGTGTAGGAATATCGAAAAACCTAGTGGGACTTCCAAAGGGAAAGTGGGTTGAAGAATTACCAAGAATTGTTTGGAGTCACAAATGAACCACCACAAGATCAACAAAGTTTACACCTTTCAAGTTATTATATGGAGATGAAGCAATGACTCCAGAAGAAATCCATTCGAGGTCCAAGAACAAATGTGGAAATAACAAGCGAAAGAAGACCAAAAAGACAAGCAAAGATTTGCTCGAAGAAGAAAGAAACCAAGCCGTGATGAATTTGAGAAAGTACCAAGAAGAAACAAGCAAATGGTACAACAAGAAAGTGGTAAAAGAGAACTACAACCAGGGAGACTTCGTACTCAAGAGAAAAAGAAACGAAGACACCGTGGGAAAATTCCAACAAAAATGGGAAGGACCCTTCGTCATAACAAAAATCAAACAGGCAAGGCTCTTACCACTTGGAGAATCTCAAGGGAGAAGAATTAAGCCACACATGGAACATTAGGGATCAATTTCAATCAAGAGTCGCACTCTTTTCCACTCGGGGAAACCCTTCGCAGGGTGAGTGGTTTTTTTAATGAGGCGACTCTATTGTAAATTCTCATATCAAGTATAAATGAGAAAGTAGTTTCCCCAACTTGTGCATTCTTTACTATTTTTTATTATTCCAAAGCCGAAAAGCAAAAAAGCTTTAGCATCGGCTAAAAGTTTTTACAAAATAACGGCAAGTAGGTATAATTTAAGTACAAAACTAAAATTATTACCTACACATTTCTCTAAGGAGAATTTTGGCTTCAAATCGAAGTCTTCGCTCCCACTTCGCAAAAAAGAAGGGGACGACGTTTTCAAATTTCTCTAAGGAGAATTTTGGTTTCAAATCGAAGTCTTCGCCCCACTTCGCAAAAAAGAAGGGGGACGACGTTTTCAAATTCCTCTAAGGAGAAAAAATTTCGACTTCAAATCGAAGTCTTCGCTCCTACTTCGCAAGAAAGAAGAGGATGACGTTTTCAAATTTCTCTAAGGAGAAAATTTTGACTTCAAATCGAAATCTTCGCCCCTACTTCGCAAGAAAGAAGAGGACGACGTTTTCAAATTTCTCTAAGGAGAATTTTGGCTTCAAATCGAAGTCTTCGCTCCCACTTCGCAAAAAAAGAAGGATGACGTTTTCAAAATTCTCTAAGGAGAAAATTTTGACTTCAAATCGAAGTCTTCGCTCCTACTTCACAAGAAAGAAGAGGACGACGTTTTCAAATTTCTCTAAGGAGAAAAATTTCGACTTCAAATCGAAGTCTTCGGCTCCTACTTCACAAGAAAGAAGAGGACGACGTTGTCAAATTTCTCTAAGGAGAAAATTTTGACTTCAAATCGAAGTCTTCGCTCCTACTTCGCAAAAAAAGAGGAGGACGACGTTTTCAAATTTCTCTAAGGAGAAAATTTCGACTTCAAATCAAGTCTTTGCTCCTACTTCGCAAAAAAGAAGAGGACGACGTTTTCAAATTTCTCTAAGGAGAAAACTTCGACTTCAAATCGAAGTCTTTGCTCCTACCTCGCAAAAAAGAAAAAGAGGACGACATTTTCAAATCCCCTATGGAGAAAAAATTCTTCACAAAATCATAAACTTTATTACAAAATTTCTTAGATTACAAAAGATGGAGATACTTATTCGTATATATATACAACACAAATATACAAACTTTTTTAGTCAAAATTCTTCCAGAAGCAACACTAGTTGCCGCTTCACTCAAAATATCTTCAACAACTTCGTTGATTATTTTATCACCGCGTCTTGAAAATTATCCCCAAAAACAAAGCTTGGAGAAGCACTTGAGCATGATGACTGAAACAAAAATACGAGAACTAAGCACAAGCACATACAAGACACAAAAAATGGCTAAACAAACAATTACCTGTCCAACGGTACTAAAATCAACAACCCTAGGCATCCTATAAGAAGACTTCGCATTAGATTCCCCAAGGCGCTCATCCACAAAAACACCAATGTCAACACTACCAGAAGCCTCGCAACATTCCAAAAATTCCGAAGTCTCAAAAATAAAGTTATCCTTCGCAACCATGAGAGGCAAAACAGGTATCATATCCTGCGCAGGCTTCGCTTGAGGAACCTGCGCAGGATATTCCAAAGTCAAAAATCCGCATAAACAACCATAATTCAAAATGCATTCTACCTTCGCATTAAAAACAGCTTCGCAGTTTAGAAACCATAAAGTTAACGAGACCAGACAAATTACAAACTTAACAAATTTACAACAAGCCTGTGACAGCATGTTTCTCCTCCCTCCCCTCACAGAACACTCAAAACAGAAACCAATCCATAAAGCTAACCCCTTCGCTCACTAACATCATTTCGGTTCTTTTCCTCTTCTTCGCGAGCCCTCCTTTCTTCTTCTTCCTTCAACCTCCTCAAGGCTTCTTCTTCCTCGTAAAATATCAAGTTCAACCTGTTAAAAAGCCAAGTTAGCAAGTCAAAAAACAAATGCAATCACAAAATTCTGAAAAAACAGAATAAATCAAGAAATACCTTCTTCAACTTCTCCTTGACTTTCTCGAGACAAAGTGCTCACGGCCACACTTGCACCAATACTCTTCAAAAAACTTCTTGCAAAGAATATGTGTCCGAGTAGAAATGTTGTTGATTGCATCACCATGAAATTTGAAAGAAGACTCAGCGAAGGTGTCATACAACGGGTCATTAGCTTCTTTCATAAGATGCAACAGAGCTCGTGTAGAGTACATCACACTTGTATCGGCAAAGGCAGCTTGGACAACAACGCCGAGATCCTCATACGCCTACATAACCGGCTAAAAAATGGGTCAAATTCTCCCAGCTCCCAACTAGGATCTTCGAGTAGCACCCCACTTCTCATAAGCATTTTTGCATAGCTCCCATGTCCTATTAAATCTTCGCATCATTAACTCATCGGGTTTAGACTTTCTTCTTCTCCAAATATGCCTTCTCTTGCCTAAGAGTGTTTATGGTGGATTTCGCAAGTGTAAGCTCATCTTCCTTTTCCTTGATAGTATCCGAAGCACCATGATACAATCTATCAATCTTGTGCCACTCATCAACGGCTTTGCCTCTTTCCACTTCTTTGCGGCGGCAAGTTGAGATTTCAAGGATTCAATCTCGAACAAGAGAGATTTCTCACGGAGTGCAAAAAGCAAAGGGCACTTGTCTTCAAGAGATTTTCTAAGACCTCATTGAACAAGCACACCCTGCAAAAGTATAAAAATCAAACACAAGCAAAAACGAAAAACTAACTTCGCACAAAAATATGTAGAAAAATATACCTTATACATCAAAGCTAAACCCGCATCAGCAAGCTCAAGCGGATTTTTTTCTTTCGCCGCCGCCTTCGGCATTAAGAACCGAAAAAGCATCATCAATGCATTTAGACAATTGCAACTCGTGGCTTCTTCGAAGCACGCGAAGCTTGTCTATCCCAACTCCGACAAACTTGTAGGAATCTAAGTTAACTCCACTATCCAAGCAAAACTTCAAAGTGTTTTCCAAAGATTTTGAAATATCTTCGAAGAAAGTTCTTGGGTATCGCGGCCACTTGCGGAGCCTACCGGTCTCCGACAACATCCTTCATAGACCCAACATCACCGCCTTCTCTCCGATGAGGTCGATGCATCGTGAAAAAAATTGAGCTGAAAACACACAAAGAAGAAAAAGTTACAAACCTTATCTCAAAACTTAAAAATCAGCAAAGTTACGAAAAAAACTTACAAATTTTTTTCACCCTCTTTCAAAGGGCAAGGGATTTTCTTTTGAGCTTCAACATTAACCAACGACTCCGATAATCGGCTTTTGGTCAAGCTCGCCTTCTTCATCCTCAACTTCTAAAAATCATCAAAAGAGAAGCCGGCAGTTCTCGTCCCTTTCTTGTGAAGTTTTTCCTTTATAACCTTCACTTTGCTTCTTGAGCTCTCTCGGTCAAAAGATTGTTCTACAAAAGAAGAAATTAAATCAAAATAAGACAAGCTTCAAAGAACAACGAGAATTACAACAAAGATAAAATTTAAAACAAAGAGTACATACTTGCAACGTCCTCGCCCGCACATCACCGTTTTCCATCGTCAATTTCAAACCTTAGCGGGTTCAAACAGTTCCAGAACAACTTTCGCAGGCCGCCTCGGATCTTCATTAGCAAGTCTTTCGTAAACCACTATTTCGGGAACCGAGGAAGGATTTTCTGGATGCACTAACAAGTGACTCATGTGAATATTTTTAGCTAACTTAGCTAACTCAAGACAATCATGTTCATCACATAAAGCGTAAGTTGACGTATTTAACTTCATTTGAAATCGGGGAGTTGGATGCCTAAGTCTAGGTGAAGAAGGAGTTGCGCACCCCGTAGGGAGAGGCTTCCGCCATAGCAAAGATCGGCATCTTCGCCAACATTGCCCATAGTGCCCAAATTCTGCGAAGACCCAAAATTTTTGTAAGTATCCTGAAAGTGGAGTAAGCAAAGCCGGTGTCGCCAGTAGGAGCAAAAATCTTACAAATTTCCCTCACCTCTAAATCTTGAGCAAAAGCCCCGTGGATTTGAACCATCAACCTGTTGTCGAGACAAGTCCAAATTGTCAAGCAAGTCTACCACCACCTTCTTAGCCTTCTTCTTCTGAGGCTTAGCGACAATAGCTTTCGCCGGGGCCTTCGCCGAAGAAGACGGCTTCGCGGTATCACTCCTTTTCCTCTTCTGATTCTTATCGGCTTCCTTCTTGTCTTTCCCACGAGCATAGGCGGGGGGGGGGTGGGCGAACTTTATAAGTAATATTGGCCAAATCGAAAAATCCGATTCAGCCTAACATAGTCCCCGCCAATAATTTCATCCATCGCCTTCCTCTCTCATGAAGGTACTTTCCGAAAGCAAATCCATAGCTTTGTTCTCAACCGCAAAGAACAAACTCTTCTTCAGTACTAAACCGCGAAGGCATCACGGTATCTCTATCCGGGAAAATATAATCTTTTTCCCTAATTCTCTTCGTATGATAACGAAGGAAATCCCAACCAAGTCTAAGTGGCCAAATTCCAAAGAAATTTATACTCTTCAACAAGATCTCGAGTTGATTGTTGAGAAACAACCTTCTTGAAAGCTTTCAAACACACAACATAAGATTGGGACTTAGAAAAACTAGGCTTACACTCAAAACGCTCTCTGTGCATGCGCGAAGCCAATGGGTACGTAGCTTTTTACAACTCCTTATTACCACGGTTCTCTTCGACCATACGAACCTTGTGATAAAACCAGAAGTTATATCAACCATCTGCCCACTTGTTCTTTGAGGCAGGAGAAATCTGTTTTTGACCTCGGGCAGTTTTGAAACTGCAACATCCAAAATACAGTTTGACTTTACGCTGCTCAATCATCTTGGTCCGAAACTGAGTATGCAGCTCATACAAAGAATGTAAAGTGTCTATATCTGGTTTTGTGTTTTGACTCCGCACGGCCCATAGAAAAAAATGCACAACTTGACTATTGCATTTGGAGTCAAGTGGTGCATCTCAATGTTATACATCTTGAACACTTCTTCAAGAAAATTTTGGGGAGGCATGCGAAGGCCTCGCGGTGAATAAGTCCTTGAACACAACACGATCGTCCGGTTTAGGCTTAGGAACCTTCTCATTTGGCTCCGCCGCCTATATTGACCTTCCCTCAAAATTCCGTCTCGACCATCTTTTTGAAATCTTCTTCGCCATTTTACTATGACCAAACGTAAGCGAAAGTCCGTCATCGAAAAGCAGCTCGGACTCGATGCGACACATCGCACAATCCATCTTCGGAATCTTCATTTTGAGATGTTCCCCGCTCTTCGACTTCGTTCTCTTGAGAACCAAACACGTTATCTTTAGAGTCGGGCATTCTAAAAAAAGAGCAAAAATAAGATTCATCGAAAACATAAATACAAGAATAAAAAGTGATAAGATACACTTCGAAAAAAATATAACCGAAAAGGAAGAACCAAGAAACTTCACGAAAAGAAGAAACTTCGGAGGAACAACAAACTCTATCTTCGCAGAAAAAATTGACTTCACGTCGCAGAAATTTTTTCAAAAAGGTGGCCCCTCTTCGAAAAGATAAAGAAAAAGGGGGTGCTTCGCTATTTATAGACCACTTCGGTCCAAGCGGTCAAACTAGCCGTTAAAAAAAAAAAACCCTTTCGATCCAATCAAACCTAGCGAAGATGATCACAAAGTCAACGTCAAATTTTGAAAGTCCAACTTCAAAGTCCGGGACGACGTTTTGATTCAAACAAACTTTTAAAGAAAAACTTAAGTTCATGGGTTTCACGCCTTTGAAGTCGGCCTTCACCCACGAGGGGCTCTTTGTTGGGGTCTAACTTTGATTTCTATTAAACTTTCGTCCCGGACTTTGATGGTTTCAAAGTTATGCAAAACACCTACAAGACGAAGTTGAATTGAATCCCGAGAGGTGGCTTCAAGGAACAATTGACTTCACGAAGAAATGACAAGATTGAAAGTAAAAAGAATGAGATCAGGGATCCGAGCGAAGATGTTCATGACGACTTCGCTAGAAGAGCACAGAAACAACTTCAAGGAGACGAAAAGCTTGGCGAAGATAGAGTTAAGCATCTTGAACAAGTTGTATTGTAGAAGTTCGTTTTAAGATTCTAGACATTTTTTTTGTACTAATCTGAAAGCCAGGGGGCCTATAAATACCCGACATCCTTTGTAATCACCATGTTGAATGGCCACTTTGTAAACCATATCATCATCAATAAAGTGTTGTGTTGAGCAATCACCCAACATGTGCTGATCTAATATTCATGTGTGTCCTCACATGAACTCCGACCAGGGATGATTACAGAATAACCATACAAGTGAAGAGTCTCACAAAACAATTCACATAATTGCCAATCGATACAAGTTGTCTTTAATGGATATTCATGAACACATAATATATCATGGATACAAGGCGATACAATCATCTCTATGATTATCTCTAGGGCATATTCCCAACACACCTTACTATGGTACTCCAGTTAGGGGAATATATTCCCTTCTAGATGGACGATGGCCGGTTCCTGGCAGTATAAGATTTCACCGGGAGTTAATCCCCTGTATGCGGCATGGTCGCAGCTCTTTGTTTGGACAAGGATTGAGGCCGCCATGTGTGCTCTACAAATGGGTGTGAGCCCGGAATGCCCATGTGTTTGTGATCCGGTGTTCGTCCCAAACCCTGCCTCTCATGGGTGCGGCCCGGGGAAACTCTCGAAGCCACCTCGAGAGTTTTCCCTGCTCGTGGTCCGCCATGGCGGGCCTTGCACCACAGACGAGCTTTGTTTGTCTTTCTATAAAGGTTTGTGGGTACCTCATTTCCAAGTACCCGACAGTAGCCACCAAGTTTGTGGAAGAGTGGGTCACTCCTTCACGAGCTGGAATAGAACATTGCTCGAGCTTTCTCGGTGATGAGTCCCTCGATGGGCCCACATGTGCATACGAGCCGAGTGTTCCCCCGCGGTCTTGGAGGTGTGTGTGTTCATCGATTAGTAACACGAGCATGTCATTCTTGGAGGCAAGGCCCATGGCTCAACCTTCGCCTATCATGCCAAACAAAGGTGGGGTGCCGAAGGCACTTATTGACTCAGGTTTGTTACTTTGGTGAAGGCACATTCTTGGATCTACCTATCAGCCCTCATCCGTTCATAGCCTGCCAACTGGGAGAATGCGGGGGCAAGGCGGTCAGTGTTGCCATGATTGCATGCATCCTGCGCGGTTGCGCTGTGCATTGATGTGACCCTTGGTAGGATAGCCATCACCACCGTTGGCGCGAAATGGCTCCGTTTAGAGTCTGGAAGGTAGGAAGGCGTCACATGCACTCCTGGCTTCGGTGCCATTGAGTGACGTGGTGCGATGGCGCCTGACTGGCGGAGCCGAGGTGCAGCTTCGGTGTTGGTATTTGATAAGCCTTTAGAAATATTTATAATTTGTATAATCCGCAGTTTAACGGATACCGGTGAGCACTCCACCCGGAGAGGGTTTAATATCGAATCCATAGGGAAACGGGTGAGGGAGACTACGATCTATTCTTAACCCGGAGTAGCACAAGACTTAAGAAGGTTGAGAGTGTAGAGAGGATTACTAAGGTATCTAGTTCTTATCCTGATAAGCTATGATGATATTGTCTTAGGGGGATGTACTCAAAGGAAAGCAGGGACGAAACGTGCAATCCTCCAGTAACATGGTCCTGCTTGAACTATCATTCGGGGGGTGGACTCCAAAGGACTCAACAGGACTGTCACTCCCGCGATCTACCACACGACCCGGAATGTAGGGTGCATTCACAAGCAACCTCGGTCTAAGCACCACGCCTAAACCTAAGCTACTCCTCTAATCTATAGGGTCCTATAGATTAAAGTACTCAAACAAGAGTTGTGAACAATAAGAACAATAAGAACTAGTACTTACTAGAAAAAGAAGTAGATTACCAGAGTAATTCCAAGTGTAGGTTAACTTCCACCGAGGTACAAGTTGTGGAGGTAGCACCGACAGGCCGGCACTTCCTCCGATCCCTTCCCTCTCTCTATCTCTCTTGTTCTAAAGACTAGATCTATCTAGATCTAATCCTCTCTTTCATGCTAACTCTTCTAGTTCTAGTTCTATCTAGACCTAGAGGGAGACTCAGGGTCTCAGCCTATTGATACTGAATGATAATGAATTAGGGTTTAACCCTGGGGTCAGGTGGTCTTCTTATATAGCCCTCGGCGATGAACAGGGACCCTTGGATCAAACCGACCTTCAATAACAGTGTAGATACAACCTCAATGTCGGTGGTAAACCGACCTAGGAAGATGAGGCCGACAGGTGGGACCCACCTGGCGGTCGCCAGAATCATCCCCTGGCGGCCGCCAGGGTCCTGTGGCACAACCGTGTCGCTTCTTCTTCGGTTCTTCCTGGTATCTTCTAGAGTGTTTTAGTCCATATTTTGGGTTGAGTTACTTCACGGTTAAGTCTTGTCATCGTATGGGATGTAAACTCTTAGGTTTCTCACCATTCTTATCTGCTTTTATCTGTTCAGTCCCTCCAAAGTCATGGAATACCAAAACTCATGGAAACATGTAACTTAGACCCCTAGACTTATGTTGATGTTCATTTTATGCCCTTATTCCATGTTTAATTGACTAGTAATATTATGCTATAACAGGTGTCAATAAGCTCCCCTGCTTACCCTTTGCTAGTCCCTAGCAAAGCCAAACTTAGCAATGGATCGGGAGTTGCTACAACGCTTTCATGCCTCCAAAGTACACATGCTTTCAAACCAAATTTATCCTTTAGATAAGAATAAACTTTTTCAACTTTCAACTTACCCATATTACCTTTAACCATGGAGCTTATAGCTTTTTCTTGGGATCTTGGGCAATTGAAAGATAGAACAATCAAGTCAAGCACCGGTCTCTCAAACTCTTTTGTTCAACTGTCCTTCTGGAGTTTTTGCTGGTTTTCAAATAAAACTCAAAGTTCCTGGTATGACTCTCTCTAGTCTCTCATTTGTGGTATTTGTGGATCCTCTCTAAGGCGACAAGGTTGTTTTGCCTTTCTCTCATATTATGTAGTATTTTTGGCTAAGGTAGTAGCACACTATGCCTTTTTCTCTCTCACCCTATATCTAAGGTTTATATCCGAGCTCATAGGTGGGAGAAAACTACATCTACTTACTAAGCATATATTGTAAGTTCAAGTAATCGATCCAAAGTCATGAGTCACACTAATCAAGTGGTGCTTGTGTATGGTGGATAGAATATGGTAGGGAATATAGTAAGGTGTATGGAATGAATGAGGGGAAAGCCTAATTCTACTTTTGCTCCTTGAGGAATCATCTCTCTTTGGATTCTGGAAACTTTATGAGGACTTGGGTTGTATCTCTTTTTCTTTCTTTATTTTTCTTTTATGGAGAGGCGAGCATCTAAGTACCCATTGTTTTCAGCGGACATAATCGTCCATTTTTTTTAACTCTCCTTTATTCTTTCTTTTTTCTTAGGGAGGTAGGCTCTTCTCGCCTCGTAGGACACTTGTCCCATTTTTCATCTCCCTTTTATTCTATATATATATATATATATATATATATATATATATATATATTTTAAATACAACCCAAATCTTTTTTGCAATAAACTTTTGAGAGATAGACAAGAGTAATGGAGCTTTGTAAGATATTGGCTAGATATGGATGAGTGGATGGGTATAGGGAATATTTTTTTGGTTGTTCTATCCCGGGATAGAAGTAGAACATTTTTAGTGGATATAGTGGATGCATAATGGGTGTATATGGTGGTGTAGTGGTGGATGCGCATTTCTAGGGTGGAAATAGCATATGCATGAATGGAGTCGAGTGGGGTGGAGTGGAATGTAATAGAGTGGAATGAGAAGGAATGAGATGGAGTGTACATGATCGCAAGATGACAATTTTCTAAGGGTCACAAAGATTGAACAAACTCAATGCAAAGCAAGCGACCTATACATATATCTCAAAGGGGTTTTTCTAATCTAGGGAACATATATATATATGGCTGTGGTAGGAGGTTCAACACTCTATCACACAGGAACTTATCATGTGCATTTTAAATTTTCAAAATAAATCTCCGAAATCTAGTATCACTAGGAGTAAGATCAATAGCAGCTCACTCTCATATATCATATCCATCAATTACCTAGACTTTAGAGCAAGCAATTTGCAACCCACGTGTTTCGTGTTCAGAGTAAATCTCAAGTCAAAAGCAGTTTTGCATTTAAGGCTCAAGAGAAATTAAGCTAGAAAGCTAGGTACTTGAAAAGGAATTATGACGGAGCAACTATTCATCATTTCCATGCATGAGAATTAGCTTTAGAGATCATTTTATACAGTGGAAAAGAAAACTCGTACACTCCTATTTATTTATTCCCAAACTCTAGCAAAGACTATTTAAACAACTAGACTTTTATAAAACTAGACTCCTAGCAAACTCTTTAGCAAACCAAGCAAACCAAATATTTAGCTAATAATAATAATACTATAGTAGAGATACTTATCGGGATAATCAGGTGCTCTCCCCAAGCCGGATTGAAATGTAGGGTCATTGATGATGAGGAAGTTGAGGTAGATGGCGATGATGATGTCGACCTATCATGTCTCTCTTCCTTCGAATCTGTTTGAACTCAAATAGACAACAAAGCTAGTGGAACTTGATTAAGCGTTTTGGGTTAACCACATTAGCTTCATGTGCCTAGAGATGGATCATAATTATTCTTGAGTAAAACTTCAGCAGGAAAATATTTTTGGAGTTTTATGAGTTTATATGCATGCAAAGAACTATGATGCAAATGCAACTAGATGAATGAATAATTATTTTTTATGCCACCACGGTGAATATCTTTATGGGTTGTTACACACCACAAGATTATTCACATGTGGCTTTAAGGTTTTTTCAATGCAATGCTAATGCGAGAAATGAAATATGCTAAAGGAAAAATTTTTAAAGAACTAAATATGCTAATGCAAGTTGCGTAAAAAATAAATATGATACGCAATGCTAGGAATTAAATATGGATAACTACCGAGTTACCTTCTACGAGGGTTCAATGTTTTAAGTCCTTTGAACAAGACTACTTACCTTGGTTACTCCTTGAGTGTATCATCGATCTTGGTAATGGTGTCACCTATGTCCTTTTGCTGGTCCAACATTTAGAAGTGAAAGTTTGATAGTGGTGGTTGGCGACCTCTTATTTTGTGTGCATGCTTTGTGGTTTCGTGCCATTCACTTGTAGAACTTTAAAGGAGTGAGGATTTCTCCGTATTTTTGCTCAAAGTGTGTCCTGCGTGCAAAGACAAGGTAGAGATCAAGTGCATGGGCCCCTGTTGGTGGGAAAACACCAAATGAACCGTAAATTCATTCTTCTCTAAAACCTCGTGCACATCAAACAAGATAAAGTTAATGTTTATGTGTTTCCGTTTTTATAACAAGGATGATAAGATCAGAAGATGGAACATGAATGTTGTAATAGAATTGCTAAAATGATTAGGACTATGAGATCAAGAAGGTGGTGTTAGGAACAACAAAAAGATACGAAAACATGTTGAGCTAATAAAGTTGGATCAAGTCAGGTGTTACTCTAACATGTTTGGTTCTTTATTCATGAACATGCCATAATTAAGAGAAAGCTTATTTATTGACAACTCACCTCAAGATGTTACCTTATCATTGGAACATGATGGCACTATAGCAACTTGTGGTGGTGCTTTCCTTTCTCGCTTGAAGCTTTCTTGATTTGGCCTCTTGTGTAGTAGTTTTTCCTAACTTGTCTTCTTTCTCTTTATTCCATAAGGTTCTTTTTGTGTATGAGCGTGTCCTCCTTGTAAAAGGTTTGTTGTATCTTGCTTCTTCTCGGTGTGAGTTCATCTCGGGACCTCCCCCAAGCTTAGTTGAGAGTTTCTCTTTTTGTCTTTTTTCTGCAGGGGTTAGTCCAACAAAGTATACCAATATCTACACAAGCATTTTTTAGTTCAATAACCAAACTAGACTCCATGTCTAATTCAATTAAGGAAGGCGTTCTAACTTAAGCACCATGCTTAATTTAAAAGCCTTTGAAAACACTCTAGAAGCATTCCCAAACCAAAGCATACTATGGTAGACAAGAGTAGCATGAAAGCATTATAGGGATTGACTCAAACAGAGAGATGAAAAGTATGACAATAGTTGTTTAGCAGATTGAACATTATCTCAAAAGGTAGAGGCAACCAAGATAGCGCAGCAACATGATAAGGAAATATTTCTATGCATATGATTTCATGTTGCACAGATGATTGGTTGGACATACCTTACATTGTCATCCTCGCTCTTTTTGCTCTAGAACTGAAATGGTTAGCGACAAAAAATACCCGAAGGAATATTTCCTCATTTATATCTCTATGCTTATTTCACAAGGGTACTATAGCAATAAGGTAAACACTCATGTCATTTCTCAAGAAGTGCTTGTTTAAGGACAGCAAGCTCGCCCTTGGGAAACCTATTGAATTGTGATTCATGATGACGAAGTGGTTTCCCTTCCAACATCAATCTACCTCAAGATTTTATGCCAACGAGATCTAGAATATTAATTATAGATGTATGCATCTACAACCACCCTTTCAAAAATCTATAGGAGGAGAGAGAATGAGGGGGTTGAAGATCTCGTGTATGATAGTGATAGAGAGACTAGGTGATTCAGAAAGGTGATCATGTTGTTGACGGTCACTAACGGCGTATTTTTAACGTCAACATTCTACCAATAAGGGGTGAAACTATACCTTACTACACACATATGCATTTATTATTGACATAATTCCACTTGTAGTGCAGAAATAATGTTTTGCAGGATTTATATAAAAACCAAGTGAAAAATGTACCAAAAGGCTTTATCCGGGAAAGCGCATTCTTGAAGGATATCAAGCCCAATGGGGAAACGGACTAAACACGCAGAAATGGGCCGAGCCAACGCCGCCCTACAATTTTTCAGGCCCGACACAGCCCACCCGCCAAAGCTTCGATGGCCAGCGGGCCCTCGGACGGTGCGGCCGCACCCACTTTGGCGCCGATCCGCCCAAACTTGGCGGGCGGTGCATTAAGTGTCGAAACCGACGGTGCGGGGTGGATCGGCCGATTCAAAGAACCTAGACGCTCGAGATGGTCGGTTTGGTGTAGTTTTGCACTTAGCCCCCTCACTCACTTGTATAAATAGGCCTCCACTCTCCCCTCTCAACACACACCTTACAAGAGAGTCATTCTCTCCCCTCTCCACTCTTCTTCTTCCTCCTCTTAGTAGATTAGTAGGATGTGGAGCTAGGCAAAGCCACCAAGGAGGGCTTGGCTCCTTGGAAGATGGATTCCGGAATAAATCTATATATGGTATTCTTCCAAAAAGCCTTGCCCTTATCTTATCTTGGTTGTGCATTAGAATTAGAGTCTCCATGTTATTTCTATGCTTCATGATTTATCCCATGATCTAACATGTTGTTCTCTTGACATGATCATGACTGTTGCATTTCTTAAGCGCAATCACTAGAAATAGGTTTAGAACCCGTCTCTAATAACGGCGCCAGAAATGCGCCGTTGACATTCCTTAGTGAAACCACCGTGTCGGTAATAACACTAGGTACATCAACGGTGATAGATCTTGCCAAATAAGATATTCATCCGCGCAGCGCACGGATCTATCATTGTAGCATTTCACCCGAAGTATTCGGGGTATCGTTATTTATATTTTTCCCAAAGGAAGGCATGGTGTAAAAGTTTCTAATTCAGACATGGTCAAGATAACACGAATGCATAATAGACCAATGTTCATAAAAGGGATAAAATAGATTAGGTAGTAGGATAACTTGACACACACACTGAAAGCCAATCTCAAGGATAAAGGTAAAAGAAAGAATAAAAGAATAAGTCTAACATGGAGCGGGCATATCCTAGATAGTCATGTCAAGATAGCAGATACACACATGTTTTAATGTTAGAGATTCTAGTTCAAGAAAGCCAAGGTCTCGTCGAATTACTTTGGGCACCGGCAATCGCCCAAACCGGGATGGAGACCGGCATTTAGCACCGCGCCACACCCGAACGTGGGGGATTACAAGGGACGGACAAGGTCCGTCACAACCCACCGCCTACCCCTCACCGTGGGATGCGCCACAAAAAGATAGAAAACCCTTAGTCTAGACACCATGTCTACACTAGTGATTATTACTCTAGCGTGTATACAAGGCTTACCCGGCCCCCGGTCCTTCGCGAGCACCGCCCCGAAGGAACGACTATCAATCCCGCAACCCAACATCAACCAAGTCTAACTCTAGGTAGAACTCATCATATCAATCTAGCTCTTGGTCTAAACATGTATGTATGATAAATTAAGCACGATGTTCCATAAGACAAGATCATGATATAGAAACTATATACTAGTTCATCAATCAAGATTATGTCATAAGGACTTTGCTCTAATTCAAGAACATGACTATATTGATAAGTAGAGAACAAGAACAAGATGAAGAACTCTAAATTGATCATACCGAATAGCTCCAAAATGTCTTGCTCTCCTTTATTAATCCTTGCCAAACTCCTCCTAAGTACAAACTAAGAAGAAGGAGAAAAAGAAGAAGAAGAAAGAAGAAGAAGAAGAAAGGGAGAAGAAGAAGAAGAAGAAGAAGAAGAAGAAGAAGAAGAAGAGAGAGGCTACATTGTGTGGTGTGTGTTGAATGAGGGGGAGAGGGCCTCCTTTTATAGGTAGAGGAGAGGGGGCTCATTGGAAAATGTACCTCCCCACATGGAAGGAGCCAAAACCGTCCTTGGACACCTTCCTAGTTTGCTAAACTGACCAACCAACGTCGGCAACGCCGGTTTTGAAGGTAACAAACCGCCTCGCCAAACTCGGGGCCTCGAACCGCCAGGGATGGGTGCGAGCGCACTGTGGAAAAGCGCGCACCTGTCTGGCTCGGTTCGGACCACCGGCCTTGGCAGTGGGGGCGTGTTTGGGCTTGAAAAGTTGTGTGGCGGTGTTTGCTCGGCCCAGCTGCATGTTTGGTCCATTTCTCCCTTGGGCTTGATGTTCCTCAGGAATGCGCTTTCTAGGGAGGCGCCTTTTGGTGCATTTTCCACTTGTTTCTTATATAAATCTGCACAATAATAATTTGGACACTACAAGTGGAAATATGTCAATAATAGATGTATATGTGTGTAGTAAGGTATAGTTCCACCCCCTTATTGGTAGAATGTTGACGTTAAAAAATGTGTCGTTAGTGACCGTCAACAATGACGTATGAACTAGTCTATAGTTTCTATGTTATGATATCATCATAGAACTTTATGCTTAAACCATTCATGCAATATAATTGAGTAGTATCGGGATTGTGCCGAGTGGCGGTTCATTGTGTCCTTTTCGAGCTTGCTCATGTCCTATTCTCACCCATCCGTAGGGTGGGGGACCATGGGGGACATGAGTAGTGTCCTTGTATGCGGGCGTGGTGTCCGGATGCCGTATCCTTCGAATATGACGGCATGCCACGGTCGAGGGGTAGGCGCGTGGTCGTGGATGTACTCGTCCGTCCCTTTGTAATCCCCCACGCTCGTATGTTGTGTAGGAGTCTAAAGTGCCTTTCCATTGGGCGGTATGTACCGGAAGGTCTCCCCGTCCATCTCACTCTCAAATTTCGACCTCCTACTCATGAGCGTTGCACGACTATCAACCGTTCTATGCACAGCTATGACTAGAATATGTATGCTCTACTTAGGACTTTCTTTATTCCTTATTTATCTTTATCCTTGAGTTTGGCTTGAGTGAGTGTGTCAAGTTATCCTCTTACCGTTCTCTTGTATCCCCGTTATAAGCATTGGTCCATTACACAAAATCATGTTATCTTGTTCATGTCTCTATTAGATCCTTTTCCACCATGCCTTTCTTTGGGAAAATATAAATAACGATACCACTCAATATCTCCGGGGTGAAATGCTACAATGATAGATCCGTGCGCTTTGCGGATGAATATCTATTTTGGCAAGGTCTATCACCGTTGATGTTCCTAGTCCGACGACCGACATGGTGGTCTCACTTAGGAATGTCGCGCACATTTCTGGCGCCGTTATTAGAGATGGGTTCTAAACCTGTTTCTAGCTAGTGATTGCGCTAAGAAATGTCAACAAGCATTTCCGGGGCGCCGTTGTCGGGAAGGCGTTTTTTTTCTAAGGAATCTATTAGAACATGTTCATCATGATAATATGCATGTGTAGTGACCTTTGTTTATAACAGGTTTATCTAAAAACAAAAAATAATCTTTTATAAAAAGAAAAAAAAAAAAAACTTTTATATAAAAAAAAATCTTTTAAAAAATCTTATAAATAAAAAAAGCAAGGACATGTTATCAAGTTAGTATGCACCTTCGGGTATTCTTGTCGCTAACCATTTCGTGTGGAGACTAAGAAGAACAAAGGGGCACGCGACGCTTGAAAACATGGGGGCTATCAATAACAAAACATTGATGCTCTTAGGCGGAAGAACGCACTCAAAAGGAGACCACGACCTTGCACTCTCGACTTTTCACGAAAGTCCAAGTGTGAGAGGGAGGACGGTGATAATATCAAGTTCCACGTACAAGGGAATCATAAAAAAAAAAAGAGAAAGTGAAAAAAAAGAAGAAAAAAAAAGAGAGATGAATAAGAGATTAGCCTCCCTTGCTATAAAAAAAAGAAAGAAAAAAAAGGGTTGAAAAAAAAGGTTATATATAGAAAAAAAATTAAGAGAGAAAAAAAAAATCAAAGATAAAAAAGAGGTTGTTGAAAAAGAAAAAAAAATAATAAGAGGAGAGAGAGAGGCAAGGTTGGCCCTATATGGTCAAAATAAACAATGAAGGCACCTGACTTCACCCAAAGATTGCTTCCATGTAAGAAAGAAGGGATCTTCCTCTCCCAAGGCCTTTGTCACAAGAACCAAGGCCTATGGATCGTGCACGTTAAATCAGGTGCGCCTCGACCGATGCTTACCCGAGTGAGTTCGGGTATGCCTCCCTCCGCTCTCGGCTTGAGGAAATCATAACCAAACCAAGATCATCACACTACCGATGCAAAGAATTTGAACACTATCTTCAAGCCGCCGGTCAAGTACACTTTCAATATGCAAAGGTCCAATAAAAAAAAAGAGTAAAGGAAAGGAGGAACATCCTCCTTTACACCTTTGTGACCACTAAGGCCCATGGTCCATATACACTACCTGTGTGTATCACCTAAGCCTTGTTGCCCGCCCCGAGATGGATCATCAAACTACCACCACGGGAGTTTCAACATCTTGCCTTCATGCGCGGTTGGTACACACACACTCAAAATTAGCCGGTAATAATTCACCAATTCTTTTTACTCATACTTATCTCCATATAAAAAAAATCATGTTTTTCTTTGTTTATGAAATATGATCCGGGTTTGGATGCGTTTGCATGTCGCTCATGCGATACATCCATAGGTCTTTTAAATCAAGCATGGTGCTTGGGTTAAAATTGACCTCCTTTAATCAAATATCGACAAGGTGTTGAAATTTGATTAATGAACCCAGAGCTGACGTCATAAACATTTGAGTTATTTCATGATGGAGATAAAGCAAGGCTAGACTTATTTTGCATCTTTATCTTAGCCTTGTTTGGGTATGAAAAGTTTGGTGAAGCTCTTATGTTCTCCCTTGATAATAAAATCTTAAAATAAAAATCTTTGAAGAAAAAAAAACAAGCTGCTCTTTTGCTCCTTTCTGCATATGTTTCGAAATTTGGTAATCACGAAGGATGGTAAATCCACTCATGAATCTACCATATACTAACCATGCAGAAAAGCCAAAAGCATGGGGGTAAAACCCAGTTCCGATGGACTTTGAGCTAGCTTGGGGGAGGACCAAAACATGGTAATGTGAACCTTTCACTCTCATCCTTTTCGTTACCATGCAAAAAAAAAAAAAAAAAAAAGCAAAAAGAAAAACAAAAATATTTATATATAAAAAAAAATAATAACAATAATAAAATCTTGTTCACCTTTCAAAGTCTTCACCTCCTTTGGATGAATCTTGTTATCAATTCATGAGTCCTTTTTCTATACTAGCATGTTATGGTTTGGGAGTGGTGATCATTCATATGGTGATCATACTTCCATATACTTTTGAATTGAGCATGGTGCTTAGGTCAAAAAAGTCTACCCTAATCGGATTAGACATGGAGTCAAGTTTGATTATTGAACCGTGAGTCGCTAGTATAGAATTTGGTCGACCATATGGACTAACCCCCGCAAGAATTTATCAACTTTAAGAGGGTGTGTCCTGGAGATGACAAGGGAGATCAGATCTTGCCCGGTGAACCAAAAAAAAAATATAATAATAATGAAATAAAAATAAATAAACCTTTCAAACCTCGAGTATGGTTGTCTCGTTCTTCCAAGATCATCACAAGACAAGCTTGGGGGACCTCCCTAGCACGCTCGAAGAAGCCATGAACCAAGAATCGGGGCTAGAGGCGTGTGCAAGCTAGCAACATTCCTAACCAAGGTAAGTCAAAAGCTAGCTTGGGGAGGACTCCGACAAAGGTAACTCGTATCTCACATTTCATTCAGTTATTTCCTTATCTTATAAGAATGATGAGATATGAGAATTAAAAAAAGGGGGAAGAAGAAAGAGAAAGAGAGAGAGGAGAATTATTCCACTCCATATATATGTGTTGTAGAAATGTTTAGTTCTACCGCTTGAAATGATGAATAGTTGCTTTGTCTTATGATTTATCTGTGCCTAGTTTATAACTTAAATTTCTCTAAGATTTGAGTTTAGTGGCTAAGTTTTATTTCACCATGAAAAGCCTGAATCATGTGGGTTGCACAAGCTTATCTGATCTAGGTAGTTGCGAGTTATGATATGGTGACATGGCCTTTGCTATGACATCATTCTTAGAGTGACCTGATATCCGTAGTTTTATTTTCAAAATCAAAATTAAAAGTTCCTCGATGATATGCATTTCCTACCAAAGCCATATGACATGATGATATGATCATTCATGAAAAACTTTAGTCATATCTTTGCTTGTTTTCATGGTGAGCCTATGTCAAATTGTTTGTAACCTATGTCGAGATTCTTTTCATATGCCCAAGATCAAGATTCACGTACACCCGTAAATAAATCGCCAACTCTTACACTGAGAGTTGCGCACAACATGCACCCTTCCATCCACCACAAATATACTCCATGCATTTGTACCATGACCTCTCAAAAAAAAAAAAAAATCCAGCTACAAAAGGAGAAGTATGGGCTATGCTAAAAAAAAAAGAGATGGGCAAATGTCCCAAATAAAAAAGACGAGGAAGTCGAGACTCATTCCCAAAAAGAATGAAGAGAAAAGAAAAGAAAAGGAAGGAATAAAGGTAGCCCATACCTCCTATGCTATTCCACCAAAAAAGAGTCATGATACCTGGAGTACAAAAAATACAAAAATTCCACACACTTGCACATCTTGATCTAGGTCTATGACTAGTTTCTCCATGTGGTTCGGTTTTTGACACTGGCAACATGACATGACACAAGTATGCCAATCTTTTACCAACCCGTAGCTCCACAAAAGCCTTTTTTAGCCGGTAGGCAAAAAGAAAGGCAAATCTAAGCCTTTGGTGAGGAACAACCACATACAAATATTGAGCGATCGAGAGATCATTCGAGGAACTATATTCTTTGCAAAAATATTTTAAAACCTCTGGATTGATAGTCTCTCAAAAGGGTGAAAGATAAGCAAGTTAAGTCGACCGTTTTCTATCTTGCAACCACCCAAGATTCGAAACAGCTCAAAAGCCCCACAAACGATTTAAAGGTAATAAAGGGTGGGTAAGCATGCCATTTTATTCAAATTATAGTAGAAAATTTTTGTTATAAACATGGCACATTTGAAACATAAACGGCATAGAAGCAACTCCCGATCAACAACCAGAGTACTTATCTTTGCTCGAGGACGCGCAAAGGGTAAGCTTTGGGGAGTTTGTTGACGGTCACTAACGATGTATTTTTAACGTCAACATTCTACCAATAAGGGGGTGAAACTATACCTTACTACACACATATGCATTTATTATTGACATAATTCCACTTGTAGTGCAAAAATAATATTTTGCAGGATTTATATAAAAACCAAGTGGAAAATGTACCAAAAGGCGCCTTATCCGGGAAAGCGCATTCTTGAAGGATATCAAGCCCAATGGGGAAACGGACTAAACACGCAGAAATGGGCCGAGCCAACGCCGCCCTACAAACTTTTCAGGCCCGACACGCCCCACCCGCCAAAGCTCGGCCCGGGCGGGCAGACGGGGCGGTCGCACCCAATGGTGCGCCCGCACCCACTTTGGCGCCGATCCGCCCAAACTTGGCGAGGCGGTGCATTAAGTGTCGAAACCGATGGTGTGGGGGTGGATCGGCCGATTCGATGAACCTAGATGCCCGAGAGATGGTCGGTTTGGTGTAGTTTTGCACTTAGCCCCCTCTCACTTGTATAAATAGGCCTCCACTCTCCCCTCTCAACACACACCCTCACAAGGGAGTCATTCTCTCCCTCTCCACTCTTCTTCTTCCTCCTCTTAGTAGATTAGTAGGATGTGGAGCTAGGCAAAGCCACCAAGGAGGGCTTGGCTCCTTGGAAGATGGATTCCGTGAATAAATCTATATATGGTATTCTTCCAAAGCCTTGCCCTTATCTTATCTTGGTTGTGCATTAGAATTAGAGTCTCCATGTTATTTCTATGCTCCATGATTTATCCCATGATCTAACATGTTGTTCTCTTGACATGATCATGATGTATGAACTAATCTATAGTTTCTATGTTATGATATCTCGTTGACGGTCACCAACGACATATTTTCCCCGCCAACTTACTACCATAAAGGGAGTAAAACTATACTTTTTATACTCATATGCATTTATCACTAATAAAATTTCACTTGTAGTGTCTAGTATTTTATTTTGCAGATTTATAATAAAAGCAAGTGGAAAATCGCCACCAAAAACGTACGCCATCCTGAAAACGCATTATTGCAAAACACAAGCCCAGGAGCAAATCGACCCAAAACATCAAAATTGGGCCGAGCCAAGCCCGGCCCACAACTTTTTCAAGACGAAGGAAGACACCCCACCGAGACCGGGCCAGGCCGAGCCTGGGGGGGCTGCTACGCACCACCCAGTGCGCCACACCCTCCCCGAGGCGGTTTTCGCCCAACCTCGGGAGGCGGTTCGTGCACTCGCCAAATGGGGATTCCCGCCGTGGGATGGTCGGTTTGCTCAGATTAGGAAGGTTTACTGTGTCGGTTTTTGGTGTAAATTAGCATTTAGGCCCCTCCTCCAAGTGTATAAGTAGTCCCCCCCTCCTCCTCTCTCAACACACACCACTTGGAGTTCATCAAACCAGCAATCTTCCTCTCTCTACCACCTCGACCTCTCTCTCTTCTTCTACTTCTTCTTTCTTCTTCTTCTTAGTTCTTGGTTAGCACTTGGAGTAGAAGAGCTACAAGGAGGGCTTGTCTCCTAGAAGAAAGTGCCTTGGTAATACATCTTCTCTATGGAGCATTCTTCTATTTACAAGTCTTATATCTATGTTCTTGGCCTAACTTATGAACTAGAGTATAGTCTTGTTCATGTTCTTGTGTTGGTATATGAACTAGCATATAGTTTACATATCATAATCTTGACATGTTCATCTCAGTTCATCATCGATCATCATATGCCTAACTTGATTAGAGGTGGGATATCGGTTCATTGTTCCTTCGGGTTTGCTCTTGTTCTAGTCCGTCCATTCGACGAGTGGGGATCCCGGGGGACAAGAGTAGTGCTCGATATGTGGGCATGGTGCCCGGGTATTACGACACTGCGAATATGAGTGCATGCCACGGTTGAGGGGGTAGGCGGCTTGGTCGTGACAAGCCTTGACCGTCCCTTGAAATCCCCCACGTTCGTATGTCTTTGTAGGAGTTCGTAAATGCCTCGGTAGGGAAGCGAGACTTCCGGATGGGGTCTCCCGGTATCCTAGACCTAACCATGCCTAGATCAGTTTGCATATGATCCTGGCTATTCATTTGTATGGCCATGACTAGATACATTAGAATTACTCCATTAGGTTATTCATTTATTCTTTATCTATTTTTTTATCCTTTTCTTTGGTGGATTCTTAAGTGTGTGTCACACTATCTATAAACCGTTATTGCTTACCCCCTTATGAACAATTTGGTCTAAGCAAACACATGTTCCTCTATTCGGATGCCATGCTAGCTTATTAAACACATGCCTTCCTTTGGGAAAATATAAATAACGATACCCCGAATACTTCCGGGTGAAATGCTACAATGATAGATCCGTGCGCTTGCGGATGAAATATCTAAGATGGCAAGATCTATCCCATTGACAATCCCTTCGGATCACCGACATGGTGGTTTTACTTGGGAATGTCGGGCGCATTTCGGCGCTGTTTTTGGGGATGGGTTTTATACTGTTTCCTTTGATTGCGCTAAGAAATGTCAACAAGCATTTAAAGGGCGCCATTGCCGGGAAGGCATTGTGAAAAATAAATAAATAAATAAACTAGCCGGCTATGAATATGAACTCGTGTGCGTGGCTACCATTTTTGCTCATACAGCTAATCTTTTATGTTTTCTCTCGTTGTGGATGAAAACAGGATAGTGTATGTCGGGTTTCCTACTTGTCGGAAAAACTTCATCTCCGATCCGAGAGGCACTCCTAAGGAAGAACAGTCTCGTGTCGCTTCTTCTTCGGCCGGAACCCCGACGGTCGAGACCGACATCCCTGCTCCAACCGCATCTCAAGCCATGGCCCGAAGTCGCCGCGCGATTTCTCTACTCCCGCCGTCACCAACGCACTACACCGGGCGGTGGTGAATGTGGCGACAAAAACTTTGAATCTGCGCGACTAGGCCGATCACCATGGTGCAGCCGCCCATTCTCGTGGACCGCCTAGCGAGGACGCCAACGCCATCTCCAACACTTCCTTGAGCTATGCGACACCATCATCATCAAGGGACGCCGAACCCGACGCGTCATCGCCCGCTTGTTTCCTTTCTCCCTCGTGGGGAAGGCGAAACAAATGGTTCTACAAGGACAAGGAAGTCGCCGCGACGTGGGCCAAGTGCTCCGCGGCGTTCCCGGCTAAGTTCTTTCCCATGGGCAAAACCAATGCCCCGAGGGGAGGATCGCCAATTTCCAAGCAGACATCAATGGAACCCATTCCGAGGCGTGGGAAAGGCCGCAAGAATACATTCTAGCATGCCCGCATTGCCACGGATGGAGAACTGGCCGGTGCTCCGTAACTTCTATAATGGTCTCACGGCCATATCGAAGGGGCACCTCGACGCCGCCGCTGGTGGCGCATTTCTATCGCCACCATAGATCGTGCAACAGCCCCGATCGACAAAATGGTGGCAAACCGTAGCCGGGCGAAGACGAGCCCGAGCCAAAACACAAAAAGGCATGCATACCGTGAAGGAGGCGGATATGCTTGCCGCAAAAATGGACCTTCTGGCGAAGAAACCGTGGAGCGCAGCACGACTCAACTACCCAGCAGCGCCCGCTTTACGCCACGACGCTCACATGACCTGTGAGACGTGTGGTGAAGTCGCCACTCGTGGGGATAACTGCCCCGAGACCCGAAGAAGCTGCCTTCATCAACAACAAAGAACGGGTATCGCCAACCTCGCCAGGTCGGAATAACCAAATCGTGCCACCGCTCCAAGGCAAGCGGGGATACAACTCCAACTATAACCCTGGTCAGCCATCATTGAAGGACTGATGCATCGGGCCAAGCCAAAATTAACAAAAACCTCACCAAAAGATGAGCCATCAAGACAAGATCCTTGAAGGAGTGAATAATAAGCTCGAAGGGTTGACGTCGGCCGTGAAGAATCGGCTAAGCTTCAATAAAATGATAGAGACACAACCGCCCGCATTGCTGCCCAAGTGCTAGTTAACGACTCGGGAAGGATCCTGGGGCAACCCGAGGTCCCGCACGAGTCGGTTAACATGATATCCCCGAGGCTCGATCAACCCAATGAGTCAAGAAGATCCCTTTGAGCTCGCCATTCATTGCCAAGAAAGGCGACCACGACGCCCACTTATCACCGCGCTGTTGGCCCCCACACCTTCGTCAATGCATTCTCGTGACCTAGGGGCCGTGATAATGTGATGTCCAAGGCCACTTTCAACAAAATCCATGGAGGAACACTCACTCCCCGCCAACCGTCCTCCAAATGGCGGATCAATCAACAAGGCGGCCGAGGGGAATACTCGAGACGTGCTAGTCAAAATACAGACGGAGTACATCCCCGCAGATTTTGTGATCCCGGATATGGGCCCATCGAGGATACGCTCTCCTTCGGGGAGACCGTTTCTCTATACTGACCAAAGCTGATATCCGCATGGGGAAAGGCTTCATAGTCTTCCACGCCGAGAGTAAGGCGGTAAAGTGCCCATTCATCGGGTACAAACAACAAAGACACCCGATATCAACATTATCGAAACCGGTGTGGAGTGTTGAAGGATCGACTCCAAGACCCCGGAGCGCTTGCTTGCCGCCCGAGGGGAGAGTCGACAGCCGACTATAAATAACCTTGCCCTAAAAAAAAATGGGGTATATTTCAAAAAAGAAAAAAAAAAAATGGGGTATATTTAAAAAAAATGTGTTTTATAAAATATTTTATTATCAAAATTAACAAAAATATTTATTACATAAAATCTATAAGAAAATACTTTCAAAATCTAAAATAAAAAGTCTTCATAAATAAAATAAATTCTCTCATGGAAAATAAAGAAAAATATTTTCTACATAAAAAGTATATACAAAAATATTTTTAAAATAATTTTTCTATTTTAAAATAAATTTATATTTGAAAATTTTTGGAGAAATTCAAAAAGGGGAGACAACGGTCGAACCAAATAGCGAAGGCAAACAACGACCCGCGAACTTTTCGTGACCGTTGAGCACGCCCGACAAAGCGCCAAAGCGGCCAGCCTCTCGGGGGTGCGGTGCAAGCACCCCAAGGTGCGCCGCGCAACCTGCTGGCGCCGCTGGTCCCACCTTCGCCAATGGCTCCTAACTTTTGTGTGGAGCGTCCCCGCCGTTGGCTCGGCTATAAATAGCCCGAGCACCGGTGTGAGAGCACCCATCTCTCATTTTCACACTCTCTCACTCTCACACTCTCTCCCACTTGCTCTACACTCTATTTTGTCCACCAAAAACATTGTGCCGAGCAAGATCGCGGGTGTGAAAGTTCATACTTTCATCTAACCCTTGCACACCCGAGGTCTCGCTCAATCGTTTTGCGGTAGCCATGAAGAAAGCCGGGAAGATCTTCGGTTGAGGCGGTCATCAAGACACGACTCACGGCATACAAGCACAAGCTCCGCCCTCAACTTCAACGATCTTGAAGGCTCCCCATGCAAGAAGATGCTGCACCCGTCGAGGAGGAAGAAGCTCAAGCTCCCCCCAGACAATCGACGGCCGACGGCCTGCCGCACCTCGACATCCGTGGAGATCGGGAGATGCAAGCATATCTCCTACTCAAGGACCGTGTGTTCCAAAGACACGCTGGAATCGACCCCGAGCTCCTCGAACAAACGGTATGGACGATGAATTTCCTATCCTTTGGAGAGCGGTCGGGTGGCGGGATATTCCCCTCTCGAGGAGGAAGGTTCTCGCCTCCTGACAATACAGTTCTTGTGCACACTAGTAGAGGACCAGCTAGGAATTTCTTTCCGCCTCTTTGGTACACTTTATCATGTTACATGGGCGGATCTAGCTCGTCACTAGGGTTTCAGCTATAGATGTGCACTAAACATAGATGCTGCTCTTCCCGGCTTTGTCAGAAACCACTTTTGGGAGGAGATATCCGGTGCTCACGAGGCCGGTACCTTCAAACCTCGCCACTCCACGTATCCGGCACCCATCACTTAGATATATCCATCGCCGGATCTCGTGCCGACTTTGTTTCCTAGACACGGGGTTAGATGGGTGAATGAGGTTGAATTGAAATTACTCTATGCTATTGTCCACAAGGAGAAAGTAGCTCCAAGTGGTAGAGATGTGCGGGAACTTTTTACATATTATCACAAAAGTTGCTGTTCTGTCACTGCACATCTCTTATCACACGCCTCGCTTCCGCAATTGGAGCTTTGGATAATCGGCAGATAGAGTATATTTCCACACCCGTGGATTTTTGGACTGTTGCGCAGCTTGTGTAGGGCACTTAGTTAAGATTTTACCATCCGGCGAGCTTGGTCATCTTTTCCCCGGCTATGCAACTATAGTTCGGTTACCTAAGGGGTGGAGGCTATCGGTATCCAGCTACAACACCTCGACGTCCGCACTAGGAACATTGAGCACACGCTCAATACCCATGTGCAAAACACCGCAGACGAGGGCAGCAGAACTAGGAGCAGCAGAGTCGCCAGAGATGGACCCAATTGGAGTCCAACATGGCTACCGCAACGCACGCGAGGAAGCATTCAGGGAGGTACCAAGGCTTCGATCCCCGATCAAGTAGGCCTCCAGATAGCTTGGGGAGGACCCCACAGGTATCATTGCATTGCATATTTATTTCCATCAAATTTTATTTCATTTTAGCATGTTTAAATTTCAGCAATCTTGCATTGAAAAAAAAAAAAAAAAAAAAAAGTAAAACAAAAAAATCCAAAAATAGAATAAGTAGCTCTTCTATGTGCCTTAATGTTTATATATATGAGCTATAAAAATGTTTAGTCTTAGTCCCTTGTTGAAATGATGAATAGTTGCTCTGTCTTATGCTTTGCCTGTGCCTAGTTTATAATTCGAATTTCTCTAAGGTTTGGGTTTAGTAGCTAAGTCTAAAAACTCATCCCGAAAAACCTGATTCATGTGGGTTGCATAGGCTCTATCTAGTCGAAGTTGTTGCCAAGTATGATATGGTACAAATGGATTTACTATGACTTAATTCCAAAAAAGAGAAACTTGACATCCGGGAATCTACTTTGAAAGAAAAGAGAAATGATATGGGCTATGCTAAAAAAAAATGAGATGAAAAATGGACAAGTGTCCGAGGGCGAGTAGAGCCCACATCTCTAAAAAAAGGGGGGGAAGAGAGGAAATAAAAGACAAAAGTCTAGGGCGAGAAGAGCCCACCTCTCCAAAATATATATATATATATAGCAATAAAGCCCATACTTTCTCGGAAAAATAAATATTATCTAACTAAATAAATCCCGGATAAGAAAGTTGATCAAAAGGACTAATGATAAGTGTTGGGGAGGGCGACCCTCGCCGGCCAGCGACCCAAGCAGCTGCCTCACTACGGGGGCCAAGTTCTAACCTCTCACATTGACCGGTTATGAAGTCTTGCGGGATCGGCAAGCGGAGGACCCTCCGCGGACGCTGCCTTGAATCGCTGCGAAGGCTCCTTCTCTCCGTCGAGGGGCACCTCGTGTAGTCGGCGATCGGGGCGGGAGCAAGGCGGTCCACTCTTGTGCGGGCGGGGGAACGCCCGGAGGGGACTCCCAAGCGGCCTTGAGCCCCCAAACAGCGGGAAAGGCCGGAGGAGGGGCCCCTCGGATCTGCCCCCCGCAGGAGTGCGGGACCGGCCCGGCATGAGGAAACCCTAAGCCCCCGTGCAAGAAGAGGCCACGTGTGTATTTCCTGTACTAACCCCCGTACGGCTAGTTACCGCCGCCCTTGTGAGGGCCTAGCTGTAAGTGTGTGTATTCCTACCTACCATGTACCAAATTATAAATCAGCCCCTCGACCCCCCTTGTATTCCTATAAATACCGACCCGGCACGGGCACAAAGGAAAGGGATCGGTTGTTGGCCGTTTAAGTGCCATTTACTTGCTTTTTATTACATCCGGTCTCGCCCCCCACGCATCGACTTATACCTCCCCAGCGGGAGGCCCGACCGCCCTCCGACCGCCCGGAGCCCGGCAACCCCAAAGGTCGGGCGGGGCCGAGGCCCTCTCCGCTCTCGCTTCTCGCTTGTGTTCCCGACTCATCCCGTGGGAAGCCCTCGCCCCCCCTTCCCGCCTCCTCCGAGAGCGAAGGCTAAGGGGCGGGAGTGATCCCACGCTTGACGCCGTCCGTGGGGATCGACACGAAAAGCCCGAAGCCATGCCGCCACTCGCCCGAACGCCGCGGCTGCGCCGCGGCCAGGACTACCCCACCTCACGAGGGGACCCTGCGGGGATCGAACCCATCGACTACCGGTCGGCAAGCGGTCACCGCTCAACCAAGTAGCTCGCCGCGGGCCGCCGGAGCAGGGGGACCCGTCATCTCGGACCCCGGCCGTCCCGATCGGAGGTCACCGGAAGAAGGTCCTAATACCCACCAAGGTGGCGCCCCGCAGGCCGGGGGTGGTGGTCCAAAGAACCGGTGGCGCGAGGGTCTCCGACCCGAGCGAATCCCGCTGGATCCGTCGAAGGGCTCCTAGAGAGCGCTACGGAAGATGAAGAAGAGGACGAAACCGAGCAAGGGGAGCAAGCTCGAGGCCCTACAAGCCCAAATCGCAAAAAAGAGAAGGCCGCCGCAGCCCTCGGATCGAGGCGCGCTGCGGACGCTTTAGGAACAGCCGAGGTACGCCAGACGGAGTTGGCATGGATCAACCAAAGAACTTGAGGCGGTGCGAGGAAGTCGAGGCGGAGGGCGCCCGCGAACCCCAGGTCATCCAGCCCTCCGCTCCGGGCAAGCCCCCGCCCCCGCCAACCCCACCACCGCCGCAGAATGACAATCAACCACCTTCGCAACACCCGCATCCTCTACCCTCCGCATAAGTCGATTTGTACCCTTCCATTCCCATCGAGACGGCACCGGCGCCACGCCAAAGCGCAACCTCCGCAGAATCATCATTACGATCCCAAATCCCCCGCTCTCCTACGCTTCGGATCGCGGAGTGGCCCCCCTCGCATATAGCCACCAGCACTTGCCAAGATACAACCGGGCCTCCGACCCCGTGCGATTCGTCATGAGCTCGGCCGCCGTGGAAGCAGCAGGAGGAGATCACTCCACGATGGCCAAATCATTTGTGACTATCGCCGCAGGAGTCGCTCGCCTTGGTGGCGCACGCTGCCCCGAACTCGATCCGAGCCGGTCCGATCTTGAGACGCCCTCCGAGCAAACTTCAAGGGAGTCGACTCGAACTCATCAACAAAGACGGAGTCGGGCCGAACGTGGTACAAAAGCCAAACGAGCCCCTCGCAAGAGTGGTGGCGGAGGTTCCTCCAAACCAAGGCCGAACCGAAGGGTCTCCGACCGAAAGCGTCATCATGGCGGTGGTCTCCTGTGATTCGCCGTGCCCGTGTCATTCAAAGATCGAGCGGAGGCAAAAGAAACCCCTAGCGAGCTACACGAGATAATGGATAAGTACTGCAGAGCCGATAACAGCCACAAAGCAAAGATAGAGGCTTTCCGACCTCCGCCAAATCAGTATCAAGCACAACGCCAATCACGCACAGACAACTACCCAAGATCGGAGGCCGTCAGAGTCGGCACCATCGCCAACAACCCCCCGCCAGAGCAAAAAACCCACCAACCGCCCCCAAGGCAAAATTACCCACCAAGAACCCCCAGACCGAACCCAGACACCAACACGAGGCCTCCGCAAAAGCAACCCTACTGCCACTACTGCGGAGAGGGCAAAGGCCACTACACCAAACAATGTCCATATTTCGCTAAGGGGAAGGAGGCGATGGACAAAGAGCTAGCTTCGCAAAACCCCCAAAGGCAGGTCAATCACACAAGGAAACTAGCAAACCCCCACTCCAACCACTATACTTTCACTCCCTTCGACTACGGAACCCCAGCACACCCAGGCTTCCACTACCCAGCTTTCCACACTAGCACCTTCAGCCAGCACCAACCACGCTACTACCAGCAAGAGTACACAGTCTCGCACCCCCCAGAACCTCCGCAACCAAACTACCATAACCAAGCTCTACCACCCCCGCCTCCGCTGCCCGCACCACCTACGACCCAAAGACGCCCGCCAAGCAAGAAATCCGCACAATCGTCGGCAAGCCCAACTCATCTTACGGAGTCATCCTCGCAATCACAGAGGCTCCAACGAAGACCACGGTAACAAACGACGAAAAAAAGAGCACTATCGGAGGGTCCATCATGTCGCCGGTGGGAGGGACCCCATAGAAACAACAGCCGGTCCCATATTCCGATCACCTTCAACGCTAGCGATATGAAGCTCGTGAGATTACCCTCACACCGATGTCACGATGGTCATTGACACCAACATCGGAGGTCGGGCGCTTACTGAAATCCTAGTAGACACGGGCAGCTCCGCTGCATATCTTGTTCGCATCCACCTTCGACAAAATGGGCCTAGACAGAACATGTTGCAACCAGCCAGCAACCCCCTCTTCGGCCGGAGGCCAGCAAGTTGGGACTATCGGAAAATCACCCTACCGGTCTCTTTCGGGAAAGAGCCCATTCACCGTCGAAAAAAACATCACCTTCGACGTGGTGGACTTGTACTACAGCTACAACGCCATTTTCGGTCGCGGAGTCACCAACACGTTCGACGCGGTCCTCCACCCAAGTTATCTTTGCATGAAGATGCCCTCGCGCCCGGCATAATTGCCGTGTTCGGAGATCAGACCGCAGCAAGAAACACGGAGGGGGCCGTCGCACCGGGGCAGCGCAACGTCCACAACCTCGAACAAGAACCGAGAGAGGCAAGAGGGACAGCCGGAAGGTGGCGCAGAGCCCCCGCGAGTGCTACCAGCGTAAGAAACGAAGAAAGTCGCTTTTCAGCTTTGACCCCGACAGAGAAGTAACCATATCCGCACTCCCGGACCGGACCTCCGAGGCGAGCTACTCCGATGCCTCCGCGAGAACTCCGACGTATTCGCCGGTCCGCGGAAGATTTACTGGAGTCGGCGGGACCTCATCGAGCATCATCTCAACATAAGGCCCGACGCCACCCCCTCGTGGAAAATGTAAGCTCCGCAAGATGTTAGATGAAAGGAGAATAGCGGCGCGGGCGAGAGGTGAACCGCCTTACGGATGCGGAGGTCATCCGCCCTAAATACCCCTCTTGGTTATCCAACGTTGTCATGGTGAAAAAAGCAAGCCTTAGCAAAGACGCAGCGGAGCCCATCAGATGGAGGATGTGTGTAGACTTCACCAGTCTCAACAAAGCGTGCCCGAAAGATGACTTTTCGCTCCCTCGAATCAGCTCCCTAGTCGATGCAGCCGCGGAGTGCGAGAGGTTGTCACTCTTGGATTGTTTCTCTCTGGGTACCACCAAATGCGGATGAACCAGGGCGACGAGGAAAAGACCGGTTTATAACCCCCCTCGAACCTACCGCTTCGAAGAATGGCCGAAGGCCTCCGAAACGCCGGCTCGTCCTTCGCACGTATGACAGCGGAGGTGTTCAGAGACGATAGCGCCATCTCGGCCTACGTCGGCGACTTGGTGGTCCAAAGCAAGCTAAAGGAAGACCACATCACGGACCTCCAAAGAACCTTCGTCAAAAGCTGGCTGCGAAGCTAGGCTCAAGCTCAACCCCGCCAAGTGTGTATTTGGAGTAAGCAAGGGCAAGTTACTAGGCTGCCTCGTGTCGGTCAAGGGGATCGAGGCCAACCCTTCGAAGATCGCAGCAATCACCGCAATGGAGCCTCCCGGGAAAGGAAAGTCGGTCCAGACTAGCGGGGCGCCTCGCCCGAAAGCGAGTTCATCTCTAGGTCACCGGCGGGGGTTACCATTCTTCCAAACTTTAAAGGAAAACAGACCCGCTCACCGGGGGGCCTCCGCCAAGAAGCCTTCAAGATCTCAGCGGACTCTCAAGAACCTTACCACCCTCGCAACCCCGAACCCGCGAAGGGCTCCTCCTCTATGTTGCCGCGTCCTCGCCCGCCGTCGGCGTGGTGCTCATCAAGGAAGTGGATGAAGGGCACCCGATCCCAGCGAGATCCCCATCTACTACGTCTCAAAACCCTCGAAGGGCCCAAGCTAAATTACACAGAGCCGGAAAAGGTGGCCTCACGCAAAGGGTCATGGCAACCGAGAAAAACTTAAGCACTACTTCCGGGCACATGAGATCACCATACCTTCGAGCTTTCCCTTGATAACATATTCGGGAACCCCGAGTCGGTGGGCGGAATAGCGAAATGGGCGACCGAGATCGGAGACCACGCAATTAGGTTCGTTGGCGTAAACGCCATCAAGTCCCAGGCCCTCGCAGATTTCCTCGCAGACCGGACCCCGGACACATTCAATCGGGCGGCAAACTTGGACTCGATATGGACGGCATACACCGACGGAGCACGGGGGCACGCGGAGCGCGGCATCGCGGCCGTCATCACTTCACCCTCCGGAGTCAAGGCGAGGTACGCCCGCCGGGCTAGAGTTCCGGTGCACAAACAACACGGCGGTATCACGAGGCCGTGCTCACGCACTAAACAAGCTCCGGCCATGTCGGTATGAAGGGCTATCGTCAAAACCGATTCGAAGGTGGTCTCGAAACAAGCCGAGAAGGACAACTGAGCCAAGCACCTGCGCTACAAAATACCCGGCAAGGCTAAGGAAGACGGAGGCCTTCTTTCTCGGCGTCACAACCAAGACCATATCCGGCGGGGACAACGGAGCCTGCGACGAACTCGCGAAGGCCGCGTCCCGAAGCGGAGCCACTCCCACAGACGTATTCTTCGAAGTGCTACGTAGCCCCGCGATCCAAGAAAACGACCCACCTCGAAATCGGTCAGCGCCATCTACAGCGAAGATTGAGAGCCCCGATCATCGCATTCATCGAGGCCACTTCGAGCCACGTCCAAGGAAGAACAAAAGAGGGTTGAGCGTAGGTCCGAGGCTACCGTCTGTCGACAACAAGCTGTACAAAGCATCCGTAACCGCCCCATGGCTAAAGTGCATATCTACCGGCGAAGGCCGCGCTATCCTAGAGGAGGTGCACGAAGGCATCTGCGGCTCGCACAACGGCCCCAGAGCACTTGTGGGAAAAGTGTTCAGGCAAGGCTTCTACTAGCCCACCGCACTCAACGGCGTGACCAGACCGGTCAAGCACCGCGAAGGATGCCACCGACGGCCCACCACTCCAACAGGGCCGGGGGCTCCGACAACCCTCATCCGCCCCACCGCCCCTTCAAATGGGATGGGCGGTAGACCTTATCGGACCAATGCCTCCCGCCTCCCGGGGAACCTCTCGCTATGCAAGTAGTGGCGAATCGAATACTTCACCAAATGGATCGAAGCCCGTCCTCTTGCAAGCATAACCTCTCACTCGGTACAAAAGTTCTTCTGGCAACAGATCGTCTGTCGCTTTGGAACCCCGTGGAGCATAACAGTCGATAATGGCACTCGATTCGATAGCGAAGGCTTCAAGCAGTTCTGCCATCAAATAGGCACTAAAATACACTTCGCCTCCGTAAGGCACCCCCAATCTAACGGGCTTGTGGAAAGAGCCAACGGCATAATCTTGCAGGGTATCAGCGCGAAGGTCCACGCGAAGCCAAGAGGAAAATGGGTGGAGGAGCTCACTCCGGTGGTGTGGTCACATAACACCTCCGAGAGTCGTGCGACCAAATTCACGCCCTTCAAATTATTGTTCGGAGAAGATGCCGTCCTTCCAGAAGAACTAAAGCATGCATCGCCAAGGGTCACCTATGAAGCCCCCCCAGAAGAAGAGGCCCTCGCCAAGGACCTCCTCGAAGAAACAAGGAACATGGCTGTCCTCAACCTCCGCGCATACCAGGAGGAGACCACAAGGTGGAGGAACAAAAAGCTCAGCCTCCGCACGATCTCCGTCGGAGACTTCGTCCCCGATCGGGAAGCGAGAATCGAAGATGGCCGGCAAGTTCGTCGCCAAATGGACGGGCCCATACCTCGTCACGAAGAGTACAAGGCCCGGCTCATTCCACTTGCCGGACCTCGAAGGCCATGACCTCCCCACACTTGGAATGTCGGCGACCTCATTAAGTACTACCCATAGCGGTGCAATGTACCAGCACTCGCGAGTTGTAAGGGCTCCGCCGTTTTTACCACTTCATTTTGTTTTCCTTTTTAAGCTAAGGGCCATGAACAACACGGGCTGCACTCTTTTTCCTTGCGACGGGGCGCAAGGTTTTTTAATGAGGCAGTACCAATATCTAATATATGTAGGCTAGTTCCCCCCCATCGGTGAAAGGTGCAACGCAAAGCACAAAGATCGAAAGGGGCTGGCCGGGCGCCACCCAGCCCTCATTAGCGAAGGTAATCGGGATTGCCCACGCCGGGGAGGGCAGCGCAAGGCTGCACCCCCGGCTCGGTCAAACCATCGAAAGCACTCCTTACTCTAAATTATGTTAAGTCGGGCACCCCGGCACCTCCGCTAGGGGCCTCGCAATGAAGACGCCCCCGCGCTCCGAGTATGAGACCCGCGGAGGCGCACAAAAGCCGGGCGCGCCCGGCACCTCCGCCCGGGGGCTCGCAATGAAGACGCCCGCGCTCTCCGAGTATGAGACCCGCAGAGGCGCACAAAGCCGGCGCCCCGGCACCTCCGCCAGGGGCTCGCAATAAAGACGCCCCGCGCTCTCCGAGTATGAGACCCGCGGAGGCGACAAAGCCGGCGCCCGGCACCTCCGCCGGGGGCTCGCAACCGGCACCCCTCGAAGTCCGGAGCCCCACCTGGGCACGACGTAAACGGAGATCCGGGCACCTTCGCGGGGCTCATCATAAAAAAATAAATAAATAAAACACCACCTACCAAGGACAACACCTCCGCCGTACAGCCTTAACACCACCGCCCGCCAAGGACGGGACCTCCTACGCATGACCTTAACTACACCACCTACCAAGGACAAGACCTCCTCCACGGTACAACCTTAACCCCAACCACCGCTTCAAGACACCACCCACCAAGGACAAGACCTCCGTCCCTACAAACCATAACCACACTAAGCACTTATGACGCAGAGCACCACCCGCGGGAGCACCCCCCCCCAGGGGACACTATAAAAACCAAACCTCCCCCACGAGTTCCGTGTTAGGAAGAGAGTAGCCACCAACCACACACACCACCATGCCACCACCCCGACCCAAGCCCTGATCCTACAAGGCAGATGCCAGGATACCTCCGAAAGCCCGAGCCAATAATCCAGCGAAGGCACCACAATGGAAAATGTAAACCAACCCCAACCCCGAGGTAGATCAAGGCGCAATGAAGAGCAACAGCGCCCAAAGGTGCCCGATCTTTGCGAAACATCCAAATCTCCGCAAACCAACAAAGACCAAATGCGGACAAACTAGAGCATTTCGGTCCTCCTCCGCAACCACCCACGCCCAGCTGCCCAGGAGCACCTCGCAAAAGCTCAAGGAACCCTCGCGCAAAACGCGGCCAACCCGGAGCGGAGACCCCTGCGAAGGAGATACCACAATGGAGAATGTAACATTCTCCTGTGGGCAACTCCACCAAAGGAATCAAAGTTCCGGAGGGGGGAAGGGCGCAGCCCTGAACACGAACGCGAAAAGGTGCCGCAACTGCGACAACCCGCACGACCGCCATTCAACGAGGATAGGCTGGCACAAGACGCAGGGACCCACCCACCGAAGCCACCTCCGCAAGAGTCCCAATTCGCGCCAGGGACCTCGCGGACCCAGTCTCTCGGGCGATGAGTCGCGGATTCGCAAAAATCCAAGGGCGCACCCTCGCATCAACTCCAAGCTTCAACGGGAACCCCGTGACCCGAGAAGGACCCTCCGCGACCAAAATAACTTTGTAACAAAATCAAGCAATAAAAAGAAACGAATACTATGGGTCAAGTAAACCTTCGCAAAACGCGCGAGCCTCGCACTAAGGAAAACAGGGACGCCCATTTGTTTCACGCGGGCTACCTTCGAAACGTGAGCCTCGCACTAAGGAAAATAGGGGACGCCGCCGGTTTCACGCGCTAACCAAACGCGCGAGCCTCGCACTAAGGAAAATAGGGGGCACGCCGCCGTTCCACGCGGCTACCTCCCGAAACCCGCGAGTCTCGCACTAAGGAAAATGGGGACGCCTTGTCTCACGCGGCTACCTTCAAAACACGCGAGTCTCGCGACTAAGGAAAATAGGGGGCGCCGTTGTTTCACGCTACCTTCGAAACGCTACGAGCCTCGCAGACTAAGGAAAATAGGGGACGCCATTGTTCCACGCGGCTACCTCCGCTGACGAGTCTCGCACTAAGGAAAATGGGGGGACACCGCTGTTTCACGCGGCTACCTCCGAAACGCGCCATTCCCGCTCGGCACATGCAACAAACATAAAACAATTCTTCGCAAACACATCACACATTCATTACATCACGAGAAAAAGTTACATAGCCCTCCGCGGCCAAGAAAGCCCTTGAGCCTCCACACACACGTCCTCGATACGAGGTCACAACCCCATACAAGATGGCCTTGACCAACACCTTCGCTACATGCTCCACAAACTCCTCTACATCCACCACCTCCACCAGCGGCTCTCCAACAGAATCACACGGCTCCGGTATCACAGGCTCCAACGGAACAAGTGGAAGTTCACCCCTCAACACTCGATGCCGGTATACCCTCCGCAAGTCGCTCCACTCGAAGCCCACATCCTCCCCGTTTCGGAACAACAACTCGGCCTCCGCGATCGACCCAACAAGCCGCCTGGCCAAGCGCGATGGCAACGGCTTCGCTCGTCCTCAATATCATCTTCCGCCATAGCCACGCCGGGCGCCGGCCCCGAAGAGTACTTTCGTTCCACTTGACGGTTTGTCAAGTCATGAGACCGCCGTAAGGCCTCCGGCCCGATTGGCCACGCCATACTTCCGAACCCCTGCCCCACCAAAACCGCTCGAAGGGTATCATAAAGAGATGGAGAAGGCGATGATTAGAGCCAATGTGTATGAAGATGAAGAGCAAACTATTGCACGTTTCATGGCTGGGCTGCATCGCAACATTCAGCGCATTGTTGAGTTTCAATCGTACCGTCATCTTATTGATTTGGTACATCAAGCAACCAAAGCTGAACGCCAACTGCAGCAAGATGCTAAGAGCAGCAAGTCCCTATCATTTGGTACAAGGAATATGTCAGGAGGAGGCAAGACAAATTCCAAGTTTACTGCTGCACCTTCCGGTGTGAAGAGCTCATTTGGGGGTTCACGTTCTAATGTTCAAGGTGCTTTTGGTGGTAAGAACGCCGCTGCCCCTAGCACGAGTTCCAAACCAGCAGCTTCCACCTCTACTTCAGCAAATTCTACAGCCAAGAGCAGTGGAATTCAATGTTTCAAGTGTGGAGGTCGTGGACATGTTGCTAGAGAATGTCCAAATAATCGGGTGATCATTGTGAATGATAATGGAGAGTATGAATCAGCTAGTGAAGAGGAAGTTGTAGAAGACCATGATGAAGAATCACAGGATGAGGAACATGCTAGATGTGAATTTGAGCAAGGTGCTGCTCTTGTGGTGGCACCAATATTGAGTGTTCAGATGAAGGAAGCTGAGAATGGACAGCGGCATAATTTATTTCAGACAAGAGCTAAAGTGCAAGATAAAGTAGTGAAGGTGATCATTGATGGCGGGAGCTGCCATAATCTTGCAAGTCGTGAGATGGTTGATAAGCTTGGTCAGCGACACCCTCATCCATATCATGTCCAATGGTTGAACGATTCGGGTGACATCAAGATTGCATATAAAGTCAAGGTTCCATTCAAGATTGGTGAATATGTTGACTCGGTGGAATGTGATGTGGCGCCCATGTCCGTGTGTGCAAGGTCCTAAATGGCTAGAGGGGGGGAATAGCCTAATAAAATTTTCTACAAAACACTAGACAAACTTGTTAGAATAACAAAAGGCGATAAACGCGTTTGCTCTAGCTCTACTTGTCGGCAAGCCTCCTATTGACAATTCTAGTTGCTATGATCTCTAGTTCACACTCAAAGGCTAAGTCACTACTTTACCAACTAGGTGAACAAGCTAGATTACTCTAAACAAGTCTAAGCAACTAGGCAAACCTACTCAAACTACACAAGCACAATATATATGAAAGTAATGCAAGAGTGTAGAGGTGATATACCACAATGTAGAGGCTAGCCAATCCAATCACCGGAGGATGAATATCAATATAACCAATGAAGCCAATCACCGATGGATGACAAGAGACAAATGGAGACACAAAGATTTATCCCGAAGCTCACTTGAGCACCCGTCAAGCTACGTCTCCGTTGTGTCGACCTTCTCACGTGTGGGTCGATGTGGAGCTCACTCCAAGCCAAATGCCTTTAGGCTTATCGCACCCAAAGCAAATGAGAGGTACTCACCGACACGAGCAATATATTATCTTGCAATTCGTCGTCCCGACGAGGATGTACGGTCCTCTTACAAATCACCGGAGGTGGCCAAGAACAATCACCAACTCTTGCCAACGCCTCCACCAATCACCAAGCCGGCTAGGAGTGGTGCTCTCCAAGAGCAAAAGGAAATCCACCGGCTCACAACGATCCACAAGTGCCACTAGATGCAAAGATCAAAGCAATGTGCACTTGAATCACCTCAACTCACTAGAACGGATGCTCTCAAGCAAAGGAGTGAGGAGGAGGATGAGTGCTCAGCTCTAGAGGTGTTAGGAATGATTTCAAATGTCCAAGAGACCTCCCATGGCCGGCCAAAGGGGTATAAATAGGCTCCATCTAAAAATAGAGCCGTTGGGGAGGAACATGCAATTCTGCGGGCGGCCGGACCGATGGCGACCGGACTCATGCATGAGTCCGGTCGATGAGTCCCATCGAAACGACAAACCCAACCAGCCAAAAATAGAACCCCTTCGCATGCGTCCGGTCGGGAATCATGCGTCCGGTCATGCTTTGCATGCGTCCGGTCACTCCCCGAGAACAACCACGAAAAACATGCTCTCTGTTCTTTTGATCGAACCACACACCTCTGCGTCCGGTCGATTTTGCATGCTTCCGTGCATGCGTCCGGTCCGCCTCGAGCCACGAAATTCCGTCGTTGTGTTGCCGCTTTCTTCGCTTTGCTCCAAACCGACTTCCGCCACTTGATTCTTGTTGCCGAGACGTCGAAGAACACCCCGATACCATGTGTTAGCATTTTGAAAACATTTTCCATCAAGTACGGAGTTAGCTCTCTAGGTTAGAATGCACGCAAATGATTTTGAACCTAGAGGCACATGAGGATCGATATGTACGATAGTTTTCCCTTCTTTATAGTACGGCTTATCGATCCTATAATCACTCACACCCTCTATGGTGTCTTGAGTGTAAAATCAAAATGGCCCTATGGATATACCTTTTCCTTGAGCCCATTTTGATCCACCATCCACTCCAAGTCATGCACTTGATCATAATTTGAACCGCCTCGATCCATCCACCATGACCACTATGCATCGTCCCTTGGCTTGACCAATCTTCAACTAAATCAAACACTTAGCATAGAGAGATTAGTTCTAAGGATGTCACTAATTAGCCAAAACCAATCTAGAGATCTTCAATCTCCCCTTTTGGTAATTGGTGACAACCCGCATAAAGATTTTATGATTTAAGGGTTTTTGAACCTATCATGGTTGTCCAAGCATTTTGCTTACAATCATAGGATTGGACAAACATAATAAATTCGGTTTTGGTAGCATTCACTAGTACCTAAACACTTTTGCGTGACGGGCAAAATATGTTTTGGGTGGCGAGCAAGTGTGCCCGTCACCAAGTAAAGGTCACGAAAATAAATTTTTTTCGCGTGACGGAGCGAGTGCCCGCCACGCTTAATCAAGCTTATGCGTGGCGGGCGAGTTACATGTGCCCGCCACGGTTAACAATTTCAAAAAAAAAAAAAACAAAAACCCTAGATAGGCCCGCCAAGCCCATCCATGGGCCCGCCGAGCCCATCTAGGGTTAGGGATCCGCCGAGTGGATCCGGCCTTTGCCGCCACCCGCTCCGCCGCATGGATCCGCCAGCGCGTACCGCCGCCTTCGTCACCTCCGCCGGGAGGCCACGCCAATCCGCCACCGTCGGGAGGACCCCGCGCCCGGATCCGCCCGGCCGGGGGGAGGCAACGCCCGATCCACCGTCGGGAGGACCGCCGCGCCGGGATCCACCGCCGGAGGGAGGCCACGCCCAGATCCGGCCGCTTCCGGAGGGAGGCCACGCCGATCCGCCAGCCGGGAGGGTCGCGCCGCCGGATGCGCCCGCCGGGAGGAGCACCGCGGCCGGATCCGCCGCCGGAGGACCGCCGCGCCCGGAACCACCGCCTAGAGGGCCGCCCCGCCAGATCCGTAGCCGGAGTCGAGTTTGCCCTCCACGCGGCGTGAATCGAGCTCCACGCCGTCACCGGGTACATCACCATCGGGAGAGGGAGAGGGAGCGGAGAGAGGAGGGGATGGGTGGGGTCGGTGGGAACCGAGGGCGCCGCCATGGGAGGGGAGGAGGAAGGACGGGGTGCGAGGGAGAGGTGAGGCTTTGTTGCGGTCTCGCGAGATGCGTCCGGGAGAAGGAGAGGGAGCGTCGGGCGGGGAAAGGTGAGGGCGGGGAAAGAGAGAGTGAGGAGACGAGAAGGAAACCCTAACTTGTCATATATATAGTCGAAGATTGAAATCGGGCCTTGTTGGGCCTGTTGGGCATAGGCCTTTACCGTGACGGTCGATTTAGGATGCCCGCCACGGAAAATTTATTTTGCGTGGCGGGTACCTTAACATGCCCGCCACGCAAAACAAACCGCTTTTTGCGTGGCGAAGCGTAGTTAAGGTGCCCGCCACGCAAAAAATCTTTCCCGTGATTCGGCAAAAACGCCCGCCACATAAAAAAAAAGCTGGGCGTGGCGGGGGTTTTTCCGTGACGGGCAAAAAAAGTGCCACGCCAAAAAGATTTTGCAAGTGCTCGCAAAATCATTTCGTTACTAGTGATTAGCTCCCCTACATGTATGCCTAGAGTTTGGTATAGGCTTTGCATACATGTATGAATATTGAAATTAGGGAGTGAGCCATGTTACCAAAATGATGCTTAAGGTGAAAGAATGGACCTTTGAAGCGTGATACCAATCGAGTAGCGCCTTTCTCACCATACAAGCATCATGGATAACTAGATATTTCATCAAAAACTCAAAAGTACCTCGTGAGATCATAATATAAGCATGGGTACTTGAATTTAGAGCGGAAATCAAAATATCTAGATACCACCTAAGCATGCTAGTTGATCAATCATCAATCAAGTTGCCACTAGCATACACCACACAAGCATGTATATATGGAATTTAAATATATGTGAAAGAGCAAGTCATATGTTAGTGCACAAACAAATGCAACAAATGGCTTATGAGCTTGCTCCCCTACTTGTGTGCTTTCAAAAATTTTGATCCCCTTCTAATCTTTATGCAATAATCTCTCCCCCTTTGTCAACAATTGACATAAAAGGATTGATCGGGTTCTTCTGATATTGGAAAGATTAGTTTTCAAATTTGGTCAAATTTGGATAGCTTGCCATACATGTAATTTGGTTTGAACCAAAGACAAGCTTCTTCACACCTCAAGAGAGGGTTATCATGTCTATGTTGAACCACATATTTGACAATATATCCAAATTCAACACTTGAGATTGCAAGACCATAAGTATGTCATATGTCATCACTAGATCAATCAAGCATGTAGAACAATAGTGATGGCATACATACATTGAAATTCATTGCTTTTCCATGAATGCAACCTAAAGAACAAGTTGTATGTCTATATGTTCTAACAAGTCCTTAGATATCATGATGACATGTCAAACAATTTCACCTTTGCTTTGGCTCGGTGGAGAGGCATGTCACATATGTGGGGTGCATTCAACTCATATTGGAGAAGTCAAGAATGTTCAATTCATTTCTAAGCTTGCAAAATCTCTTCTCATCAAGTGGCTTGGTAAAAATATCGGCAAGTTGATCTTCGGTACCAATTGGATGGATTGCAATATCTCCTTGTTGTTGATGCTCTCTAATGAAATGGTGCCTTATATCAATGTGCTTGGTTCTTGTATGTTGCACCGATTTTGAGTCATCTTGCAAGCACTCTCATTATCACAATACAAGGGTACTTTGTTGAAGTCAAAACCATAATCCTTCAATGTGGACCTCATCCAAAGTAGTTGACAACAACAACTCCCCGCACTAACATATTCGGCCGGCAGTAGAGAGTGTTACACTTGTTTGCTTCTTAGAGGACCATGACACAAGAGATCTTCCAAGGAATTGATAAGTCCCACTAGTGCTTCTTCTATTGATCTTGCAACCACCATAGTCGGAGTCCGAATATCCAATAAGCTCAAAGCTAGACCCCTTAGGATACCATAAGCCAACATCTTGTGTATGCTTCAAGTACCTCAATATTCTCTTTGCGGCCTTGTAATGACTTTCTCTTGGTGAGGATTGAAATCTTGCACACAAGCACACACTAAACATGACATCCGGTCTTGATGCGGTCACATAGAGTAGACTACCAATCAATGACCGAAAGAGCTTTTGATCAACCATGTTGCCTTTGAGATCTTGATCCAAGGTGCCACTTGTACCCATTGGAGTGGTAATGCCCTTTGCATCTTGCATGTCAAACTTCTTGAGCATGTCTCTTATGTATTTTCCTTGGCTAATGAATGTACCATTCTTCATTTGCTTGATTTGAAGTCCAAGGAAATAAGTGAGCTCTCCAAGCATAGACATTTCAAATTCTTTGGCCATCATCTTAGCAAACTCCTCACAATATGATTGATTTGTTGACCCAAATATGATATCATCCACATATATTTGCAAGATGAACAAATCATTGCCAATCTTCTTGGTGAAGAGAGTAGTGTCGGCCTTTCCCATCTTGAAACCTTTCTTAAGTAGGAAGTCTCTCAACCTCTCATACCATGCTCTAGGTGCTTGCTTCAAACCATACAATGCCTTCTTTAGCTTGTAAACATGATTGGGATGATGATAATCTTCAAAGCCCGGAGGTTGCTCAACATATACAAGCTCATTGATGAAGCCATTGAGAAATGCACTCTTCACATCCATTTGGTATAGCTTGATGTCATGGGAACATGCATAGGATAATAAGATTCTAATTGCCTCTAACCTTGCCACTGGAGCATATGTTTCACCAAAGTCAAGACCCTCAACTTGAGTGTAGCCTTGTGCAACTAGTCTTGCTTTGTTTCTAACCACAATGCCATCTTGATCTTGCTTGTTTTTGAACACCCACTTGGTTCCAATGACATTATAGTTGGTTGGCCTTTCCACCAACTCCCATACTTCATTTCTTTTAAAGTTGTTTAGCTCCTCTTGCATTGCCAATACCCATTCTTCATCTTTCATGGCATCATCAATCTTCTCCGGCTCTTCTTGCGACACAAATGCAAAGTGCTCACAAAATGCCACAAGCCTTCCTCTTGTTTGTACTCCACTTGCAATGTCACCAACAATTTGATCAATTGGGTGATCCCTAGCAACACTTGTATTTTGGAGTATTGGTAGTTGATTGCTTGAACTTGGTTGATCACTTGATGTGCCTTGCACTTGAGAAGATGTACTAGCTTGTTGATCTTGCATTTGAGAACCACTAGTTTGACCCATTGGAGATGAGAGCACTTGATCTTTGTCATCATCAACATCAACCACTTGAGTTGGCTTGATGTGCCCAATGTCCATGTTCTTCATTGCATCTACCAATTGAGTTCCACCAACATCATTTTGATTTTCTTCTTCATCTTGAGACCCATTGGTTTCATCAAACTCAACATCATGCACTTCCTCAAGTTGACCACTAGTGCTATTCCACACTCTATATGCTTTGCTTGTAGTGGAATAACCAAGCAAGAATCCCTCATCACATTTCTTGTCAAACTTGCCCAATCTAGTGCCTTTCTTCAAAATGTAGCATTTGCAACCAAAGACTCTAAAGTAAGCAATGCTTGGCTTTCTTCCATTCAATAGCTCATAGGGTGTCATGCCCATCATTGGATGACAATACAATCGGTTGATGTAGTAGCATGCGGTGTTGATTGCTTCGGCCTAAAATTATTGACTCACATCATATTCACTAAGCATTGACCTTGCCATATCCATGAGAGTCCTATTCTTCCTCTCAACTAGGCCATTGGATTGTGGTGTGTAGGTAGGTGAGAACTCATGCTTAATGCATAGTCATTGCATAGCTCTTCAATTCTTGTATTTTTGAACTCACTACCATTGTCACTTCTCACTTTCTTGATGGTAACATCATATTCATTGCACACTTGCTTGAGAAATGTCTTGAATATAGAATATGTGTCACTCTTGTCATTGAGAAAGAATACCCATGTATATCTAGTGAAGTCATCCACAATCACAAATCCATACTTATTGCCTCCAATGCTAGTGTATATGGTTGGACCAAACAAATCCATGTGCATCAACTCAAATGGCTTGCAAGTGCTCATGAAATTCTTCTTAGGATGAGTGTTGCCCACTTGCTTGCCGGCTTGACATGCACCACATAGCTTGTCCTTTTCAAACTCAACTCCATCCAAGCCTCTCACTAGGTTGTGCTTCACAAGCTTGTTCAATTGCTTCATGCCAACATGTTCTAGCCTTCTATGCCATAACCAACCCATGCTTGATTTGGAGAGCAAGCAAGTACTCAATTTTGCTTCACTTGTTCCAAAATCAACTAGATAGAGATTGTCATGCCTAAAGCCTTTGAATATCAACCTTGAGTCTTTCATGCTCACAACCTCAATGTCATTAACCCAAAATATGCACTTGAAACCAAGGTCACATAGTTGTGCTACCGAGAGCAAGTTGAAATTCACCTTGTCAACATGTGCCACATTGGATATGCTCAAATCACTTGTAATCTCAATCTTGCCATGACCTTTGATCTTGCCTCTACCATTATCACCAAATGTGATACTACCACCACTTGAACTTGTATCAAAAAAGTTGAACATTCTAGCATCACCGGTCATGTGTTGAGTGCACCCACTATCAAGAATCCAATGCCTCCCTCCGGACTTGTAATCCACCTACAAATCAAATCAATGAGATTTAGGTACCCATCCTTGCTTGGGTCGTTGGAGGTTAGTCACCAAAGCCTTTGGCACCCAAATGGACTTCTTCTTTGGTCCCACAATTGGTGTACCAATGAACTTTGCCTTCACACCATTCTCCCTCTTGGTAAGCAAATAGCATGAATCAAAACAAATTGAATGCACTTTGTTTGCTTTCTTGTTGGTGTTCATTTTAGTGCATTTTTGCTCTTGATGCCCAACTTGCTTGCATCTTTGGCAATAAGAACCATTGCTCTTCACAAAGCTAGGCTTTGGAGTCACAAAAGCCTTCTTGCCCTTCTTGGGGATATACCCTAGACCTTCCTTGTTAAGAAAAAATCTTTGGCTACCCAAGCACTTTAGCAACTTGGCATCCCCACCATATGCCTTACCCAAGGCGTGGGTGAGCTCATCCACCTCTCTCTTGAGAGTCTCATTCTCAACTAATAATGATGAATCTAAAACCTTTTCATCACTACTAGTGGAGGTAGAGTGGGTTGGTGTGGATGTGGAGGGTATGTTTGGTTCTTCAACATCAACCACGAATGGTTCATCTATAATGTCACATGTTGAACCAACATTCCTCTTGGATACCAAGACAACCTTGTCACTCTTAGCTACTAGCAAGGAATGAGCTTTTTCAAGCTTTGTATGAGCAAGTTGAAGCTCCTCATGGTCTTCCTTTAGACACTCATAGGATGCTTCTTGCTCCCTAAGGCTCTTTTCAAGAGAGGCAACTCTCTTTTCCATGGCCATACATTCCTTAGCCTTAGCTATGAGTACAATGTTGGCTTGCTCCATAGCCTCAAACATTTCATCTTTAGTGGGTTCATTTGATTCATCATATTCATCCTCACTATCATATTTTACTTCATTAGAGGATGGTTCATCATCATATACCTTAGTGGCCTTAGCCATGAAGCATGAACCGGAGGATGAGTCAAATAGAGAAGGCTTGTCTTGATCAACTAGTGCCATCATAGCCTTGCCCTCTTCTTCTTCTTCGGACTCATCACTATCCCATGTCACAACAAATGCACCATCTTTGCCTTGCTTGAAGGTGGCCTTGTTCTTGCCCCTTCTACGGTCCTTGTTGTTCTTCTTGTCCTTCCTATGAGGACAATCCTCAAAGATATGATTGGGACTATCACACTTCCAACATAGCCTATTGTCTTCATTGCCCTTGGAAGTATCCTTCTTCTTATAGTTCCCAAATCTCCTCCTATACTTGAGCATGGTGCCAAACTTCTTCACCACCAAGGCAAGAGCTTCATCAACCTCTTCTAGGCCGGATACATCACATTCTTCTTCTTGTGCTTTTGCCTTGCCCTTGTGTGAGGTAGAGGATGCCTTGAATGCAACGGCCTTCTTCTCCTCAACCTTCTTCTCTTCCTTCTTCTCCTTCTCATCAATATTATGATCATACTTGTCAAATGTCAACACCTCTCCAAGTAGATCATTTGGCTTCTTTGAATCAAGCCCATCTCTTTGTAGCATGAGGATCAACATCTTGAATCTTGAAGGTAGGCTAATCAAGAATTTGTGACAAAAGTCTTGATCTTGTGTCTTGTAGCCCAAAGTCTTGAGGTCGTTCACAATGACTTGAAGATGATGAAACATTTCAAGAATTGTTTCACCATCCTTCATCTTGAAGGTCTCGAACTCACTCTTGAGGCCATAAAGCTTGGCACTCTTGACAACTTTTGTGCCCTCATATGTTTCACTTAGCCTTGTCCATACTTCACTTGCACGATCTAAATCCTTGATTCCCTCAAATATCTTGGCATCAATGGCATTGTAGATGGTATTGAGTGCCATCCGATTGCAAGTACGGTTTGCCCTATCCTCATCGGTGAGCTTGGTAGGATCAAGAATGACATAATCATTCTCCGTCACCTCCAAAACACTCTCATGTATCGATCCAAGGTACATGGTCTTCTTTCTCTTCCAATGATCAAAAGAACTCTCACCATCAAAGTGAGGTGGCTTTCCCCCAACATGGTTGAACACTATAGTAGCCATATCTTGCAATCAAGGGTGTTACTCCTTGCTAAAACGGTGACCACGGCTCGATACCACTTGAAAGGTCCTAAATGGCTAGAGGGGGGTGAATAGCCTAATAAAATTTTCTACAAAACACTAGACAAACTTGTTAGAATAACAAAAGGCGATAAACGCGTTTGCTCTAGCTCTACTTGTCGGCAGGCCTCCTATTGACAATTCTAGTTGCTATGATCTCTAGTTCACACTCAAAGGCTAAGTCACTACTTTACCAAATAGGTGAACAAGCTAGATTACTCTAAACAAGTCTAAGCAACTAGGCAAACCTACTCAAACTACACAAGCACAATATATATGAAAGTAATGCAAGAGTGTAGAGGTGATATACCACAATGTAGAGGCTAGCCAATCCAATCACCGGAGGATGAATATCAATATAACAAATGAAGCCAATCACCGATGGATGATAAGAGACAAATGGAGACACAAAGATTTATCCCGAAGTTCACTTGAGCACCCGTCAAGCTACGTCTCCGTTGTGTCGACCTTCTCACGTGTGGGTTGATGTGGAGCTCACTCCAAGCCAAATGCCTTTAGGCTTATCGCACCCAAAGCAAATGAGAGGTACTCACCGACACGAGCAATATATTATCTTGCAATTCATCGTCCCGACGAGGATGCACGTTCCTCTTACAAATCACCGGAGGTGGCCAAGAACAATCACCAACTCTTGCCAACGCCTCCACCAATCACCAAGCCGGGCTAGGAGTGGTGCTCTCCAAGAGCAAAAGGAAATCCACCGGCTCACAACGATCCACAAGTGCCACTAGATGCAAAGATCAAAGCAATGTGCACTTGAATCACCTCAACTCACTAGAATGGATGCTCTCAAGCAAAGGAGTGAGGAGGAGGATGAGTGCTCAGCTCTAGAGGTGTTAGGAATGATTTCAAATGTCCAAGAGACCTCCCATGGCCGGCCAAAGGGGTATAAATAGGCTCCATCTAAAAATAGAGCTGTTGGGGAGGAACATGCAATTCTGCGGGGGCCGACCGGACGTCGCCGACCGGACTCATGCAAGAGTCCGGTCGATGAGTCCGGTCAGAAACGACAAACCCAACCAGCCAAAAATAGAACCCCTTCGCATGCGTCCCGGTCCGAATCATGCGTCCGGTCATGCTTCCGGTGCATGCGTCCGGTCACTCCCCGAGAACAACCACGAAAAACATGCTCTCTCGCTCATTTGACCGGAACCACACACCGGTGCGTCCGGTCGATTTTGCATGCTTCCAGTCATGCTTCCGGTGCATGCGTCCGGTCGCCTCTGAGCCGCGAAATTCCGTCGTTGTGTTGCCGTTTCTTCGCCTTTGCTCCAAACCGACTTCCGTCATTTGATTCTTGTTGCCGACACGTCGAAGAACACCCCGACACCATGTGTTAGCATTTTGAAAACATTTTCCATCAAGTACGGAGTTAGCTCTCTAGGTTAGAATGCATGCAAATGATTTTGAACCTAGAGGCACATGAGGATCGATATGTACGATAGTTTTCCCCTCTTTATACTACGGCTTATCGATCCTATAATCACTCACACCCTCTATGGTGTCTTGAGTGTAAAATCAAAATGGCCCTATGGATATACCTTTGCCTTGAGCCCATTTTGATCCACCATCCACTCCAAGTCATGCACTTGATCATAATTTGAACCGTCTCGATCCATCCACCATGACCACTATGCATCGTCCTTGGCTTGACCAATCTTCAACTAAATCAAACACTTAGCATAGAGAGATTAGTCCTAAGGATGTCACTAATTAGCCAAAACCAATCTGGAGATCTTCAGTGTGCCACATGCTGCTCGGAAGACCATGGCAATTTGATCGGTACACTCAGCATTATGGGAGAACAAATCAGTACACACTAGAGTTGAAAGGGAGAAAGTTTGTACTCAAACCGATGACACCTCAACAAATCATGGCTGAGCACTTACAGAAGATATCTGAAATTAGAGAGGTTGAGGAGCAAAAGAAATTGAGTGACATCCACCATTCGGTGAGTGAGAGCCACAAGCCAAATATGAGTGATAAAAAGAAAGGAGAGGGAGAACACTTAGTTATGCTAGCCACAAAATCTGAGATGAGAGAAGTGAGGAACAATCCAAATCAAGTGCTCTTTGTACTTGTGTGCAAAGACATTTTAGTTTCAGCTAACGATAACACTTCTCTTCCTAGTGTTGTGTCTCATCTTTTGCAGGATTATGAGGATGTTTTTCCAAAAGAAACACCAGCTGGACTCCCTCCTCTACGTGGGATTGAGCATCAAATTGATCTCATTCCAGGGGCTGCACTTCCTAATCGACCACCATACCGAACAAATCCTGAAGAAACAAAGGAGATACAAAGGCAAGTACAAGAACTTCTTGATAAAGGTTATGTTCGTGAAAGTTTAAGTCCTTGTACTGTTCCTGTGATCTTAGTACCTAAAAAAGATGGATCTTGGAGGATGTGTGTTGATTGTAGAGCTATAAATAATATCACAGTTCGATATCGCCATCCTATTCCACGGTTAGAAGACATGCTTGATGAATTGAGTGGTTCCACAATATTTACTAAAATTGATTTGAAAAGTGGGTACCATCAAATAAGAATGAAAGCTGGAGATGAATGGAAAACTGCATTTAAAACTAAATTTGGATTGTATGAATGGTTAGTTATGCCTTTTGGTTTGACTAATGCTCCTAGTACCTTCATGAGATTAATGAACCATGTCTTGAGATCTTTCATTGGAAAATTTGTGGTTGTATACTTTGATGACATCTTGATTTACAGCAAGTCTTTGGATGAACATATGAGTCACATTCGACAAGTTTTAGATGAGCTCGAAAAGGAAAAATTATTTGCTAATCTTGAGAAGTGCAGTTTTTGCATAGACCATGTTGTGTTCCTTGGCTTTGTTGTTTCAGGAAAAGGAATTGAAGTGGATGAAACCAAGGTGAAAGCTATCCAAGATTGGCCCACTCCTGCGAATGTAAGTCAAGTAAGAAGTTTTTCATGGCCTTGCTGGATTTTATAGGAGGTTTGTGAAAGATTTCAGTACCATCGCTGCTCCTTTGAATGAATTAACTAAGAAGGGGGTTGATTTTAAATGGGGAAAATCACAAGAAAATGCTTTTCAAGAATTGAAGAAACGATTAACTCAAGCACCATTACTTGTTCTTCCTGATTTCACTAAAACTTTTGAAGTAGAATGTGATGCTAGTGGAATTGGCATAGGAGGAGTTTTAATGCAACAAGGAAAACCGGTAGCATATTTTAGTGAAAAGTTGGGAGGTGCTCAATTGAATTATTCTGTATATGACAAAGAATTGTATGCTTTGGTGCGTGTGGTTGAAACATAGCAGCATTATTTATGGCCAAAAGAGTTTGTTATTCATTCCGATCATGAAACTTTGAAGTACTTGAAAGGACAAGCCAAGCTGAACCGACGTCATGCCAAATGGGTTGAGTTCATCGAAACATTTCCATACGTTGTGAAATATAAGAAAGGTAAGGATAATGTGGTTGCTGATGCTTTGTCTCGAAAAAGTGTGTTGCTAAACCAACTTGAAGTAAAAATTTTGGGTCTTGAAAGTTTGAAAGACATGTATAAAAATGATGCTGAATTTTCAGAACCATATAATCATTGTAAAGATGGAAAAGGTTGGGAAAAATATCATATGCATGATGGATTTTTGTTTAGAGCTAACAAGCTTTGTGTTCCAAATTCTTCGGTTACATTGCTGTTGTTGCAGGAGTCCCATGGAGGTGGATTGACCGGTCACTTTGGACAAAAAGAAGACCTATGAGCTGCTAGGAGATCATTTCTATTGGCCCAAGATGAGGAGAGACGTCATACGATTTGTGGAGCGCTGCACTACTTGTCACAAAGCTAAGTCAAAGCTGAACCCTCATGGTTTATATACTCCTTTGCCTACTCCTAATACTCCTTGGGAAGATATAAGCATGGATTTTGTCTTGGGATTGCCTAGAACTCAGCGAGGAAAAGATTCTATTTTTGTTGTAGTTGACAGATTTTCAAAGATGGCTCATTTTATCCCTTGTAACAAGAGCGACGATGCTTCACATGTTGCTAATTTGTTTTTCAGGGAAATTGTGAGACTACATGGAATGCCTAAGACCATTGTATCTGATCGTGATGTCAAGTTTGTGAGCTACTTCTGGAAAACATTATGGGCCAAGCTTGGAACCAAACTCCTATTCTCGACCACTTGTCACCCTCAAACCGATGGGCAAACTGAAGTGGTGAATCGTACCTTGTCAATGTTGCTGCGAACAATGGTGAAAAAGAACTTGAAGGATTGGGAGGACTGCTTGCCTCATGTGGAGTTTGCTTATAATAGGGCAGTGCACTCTACCACTAACTTGTGTCCTTTTGAAATTGTCTATGGGTTCAAACCTATTGCTCCGATAGATTTGTTGCCTTTGCCTTTGCAGGAGAGAACCAACATGGAAGCCTCCAAACGTGCTGCATATGTAAAGAAGATACATGAGAAGACCAAGGAAGCAATTGAGCTGAAGTCAACACGCAAGGCTGCAAGTATGAACAAAAATAGGAAGAAGGTGTTATTTGAACCCGGCGACTTGGTGTGGATTCATTTGCGCAAAGATCGTTTTCCTGATAGGCGCAAGTCCAAGCTGATGCCACGAGGGGATGGTCCATTTCGTGTTCTTGCCAAGATCAATGATAATGCATACAAGATAGACCTTCCAGCAAGTTATGGTGTGAGCAACACTTTCAATGTTGCTGACTTGTTACCATACACAAGAGAAGACGCAGCACAGTCGAGGACGACTCCTTTTCAAGAGGGGGAGGATGATATGACCACGCCGACCTCATCTACCTCCACGCCGACCTCATCGACCTCCGTATCGAGCTCCCCGACCTCCACGCCGACCTCATCGACCTCTTCGTCGTCCAAGCCGGACACACCTACACCAGGACAAGTGTTTGATGGACCGATTACACGTAGCCGAGCTAAGAAACTACAACAAGAGGTGCACGCGCTACTTTGTGAAATTCATTTTAGCATTAATGAGAATTATATACTACCTAAATCGTGTTTGTTGCTACTATTGAGGTTCACTAAGGAGGATGATAAGAACATACAAGGAGATGAACACAAAGAAGGATCAAGCTCGAGCAAGACCAGTCCTGCAGAACAGTCCGAAAGAAACGAACATAACTTTTGATTCCCAAAAGCTATGAAGGCAAATGAGCACTTGTTTGAAAGCTCTTGAAGATGAATCACGCTTCGACCTGTTTCAAGTTCGGGTTATGGCTGCCGACCTCTTTTAGTGAAGACTGCTCCGAAGCTCAACAGTCAGCATGAAGTCCAAGTTTGAATGCAAAACTGTACCATTCTACGAAGTGTCGTGGTGCATGGTATACATGGTTGGAAAGATCATCAAGTTAGCTTTTCAACGCATCCAGCCGTTCGTCTTTTGGACTTCACAATAAGGAGTTATTGCCTAATTACTGAAGACTGCTCTGGAGGCCAACAGTCGCGCGAGGCCACTTCGGGATTGATTTCGTGGAGGCCTTTTCACATTCTTAGTCTCTTCATTTCCATCCCGAGTTTACACCTATCTAGTAGGGCTGTAGCTAGTATAAATACTCCATAGCATCATTGTAATCTCAGACTTTTGATGATTGAAATACAGAACCCTTTTTGTTCAGCCCGAGTGCTAACAAATTCAGAGAGAGATCTCTACCCCTTGCTCTTGTGATTTCCTTTGCGGGATTGCAGAAGCGGCGGCTTCATCCGCTCCCAATTGGTGCTCCTACTCCCTTCAAGGTTCTCCTTGATTGATTGTAGGCTGTGTTGGTTGGTTCTTTGAGAGTGTGATTGGGCGAATCCTCGATTCAGGTTGCCGGTTAAAGACGGTGGTTGGCTTCGAGTTTTATTCGTCAGGTTGCACTAGTTATCGCTGCTTGCAGCAAGTTATCCGGCTGTTCTACAGCTAGTTATCTGAAGATCGATCCTACGTCGTGAAGATCAGGACACCGTGACGTATCACACACAGGGCTCTCAATCTCTCTAAGAAATTTCAGCTCAAGTCATGAAAAGATTGAGAGGAGGGATGAAACCCTAACTCACCAAGAGAAAGGGGAGGAGAGCTCACTGTGTTCTCTGTTGGGGCAAGAGCTGCAGACAGAGAAGGGAGGGCCGATGCTTTTATCCTCAGCAGCCCAAGCCCCCAACGGCTACCACGCGAGCAGCAGCACCATCGGCCAACGGTCGCCTGGCCTTCCCACGCGCTCCTTCTGCTTCCAATCGGGAAAGAACGAGCAGCAGCTTCTCTGGTCGATCCAAACAGCAGCGGCAGCGACGCTTCACTTCGAAGGAAACCGGACGAGTCTCTGCTCTCACAAACGGACCAGTGCAGCACGGCAACAGCGGCCGCAACACAGCCGGCCTGGCCCAGGCATGCAGCAGCGCTCGCGCGGCACTTGCCAAGCAGCGGCCAGCAGCAACCCTGCGATTGCAGCAGCAGCGCCTAGCGGCCCAAGCCCAGCAGCGGTCCAGTAGAGAAGTCGACGGGCTGGCCCTCGAGCACAGCAGCTGGAGGCAGCGACAGCAACCCATCCTTCTTTCCTTTTTCCAAAAATCTATTTTCTTGCATGCCAAATGAGCGGACTGCAGTAGCCAGTGCATCATGCACTCCCACCAAGCCTTCTCGCATTTCTTTCTTTTCTATTTATAGCCATTTAATAAATAGATCAGCAGTGCTCTCAACCAAGTGCTCCATTCGGTCTCTATTTTTGGCAGCCCAAAATAGATTTTTATTTCCTTTAAAAATGCCAGCAAGAGGCATGCAAGCTGCAGCATCTTCTCCTTTTTTTGCTTGCTCAACACAACTCAAATCTAATTCATGTGTTATCTTATCCAAACATGCAAAGCAACTTTAGCACATGATATTTCACGATATTCTCAACCACCTCATCAAGTCACTAAGCCCCAATGCATATGCAATATGAAATTCAACTTAGTGGCACTAGGTGAGTAAAGCGATTGAAGTTTTCCCCTCTTCATAGTACGGTTATCGAACCTAAATCCGGTCATAACCTTCTCTACTCACCAATGACCGCGAAAATGAAATGCCCTACAAATATACCTTTGCCTTGCGCATTTCCATTCCGCCTCCTCAAGTGTCGAAGCAACAAATGCAACAACACGATCAAGAATGATATGATCCACTTCATATCATCACATGACCTTCTTGGTCCATCGATCTTGACCTCACTTGCTCTTCACCGTTGCGTCGGTCCGTCGGCGCCAAATCTTGCCTAAGCTTCACCGCCTCGCGGTCCATGACTTCAAAGCCTCGACTTGCCCTTCACACTTGCAACGGTCCATCAAGCCAAGCCTTGTCTTGATCTTCACCACCTTGGTCACATGACTCCATGTCATGTCTCATATGCAATAAAGCTCCTTCATTCGTCAAGCAAATGTGAATTAATCTCCTGTGTATTATCTCAATCACACATTATTAATTCACATAATGTTGTCACTCAATTACCAAAAACCACAAGGGACCTTTCAATCTCCCCTGTTTTTGGTAATTGATGGCAACACTACAAAGATATGAAATTTAAGATTAGATTCCAAGCTAGCACTTCATACAGGTATAAATTGCTAACTTGGTTTGGATTTTATGTCACTTATCCAACATTTAAGCTCAATGTCAAGATTTGGATAAGCACCATAAAACCCTACTTGGTAGTGGTAACTCCCCCTATATGTGTGCCCAATTGATTTGAATTCAAGGTTTGCACACATACATAGATTTAAAAACTTTTGGGAGGGTTAACACTACAAAGTGATGCTAAGGTGTATAGGATAAACCTTTGAAGCGTGATACCAATCGGAGTTGCGAATTTGAAGTTCATCCTTAGCATCATTCATGTAACTAGACATACATCAAAACTCAAGATACCATATGAGATCAACATTATATGTAATGGCTCTTGATTCACGTGAAAACTATATATGTCTAGCTACAACCTATGCATGCTAGTTATCTTATCATCATTCAAGTTCTATGACTAGCATACACCACACAAGCATTGCATATAAAATTTAAAAACTTATGCAAATGTAAGTAAGCACATGAATATACACATATCAAATGCAATCAATCAAGTTCATGAGCTTGCTCCCCAACTTGTGTGCTTCTCTTTTATCCAAGAATTCTCAATTCTTCAATGTTGCTCCCTCTCGATCCATGTCCTCAATCCATATTTCAATCTCTCCCTATATTCATATCTTCATGAGCTTGCTCCCCAACTTGTGTGCTTCTCTTTTGTCCAAGAATTTTGATCCTTCTCAATTCTTCAATGTTGCTCCCTCTCGGTCCATGTCCTCAATCCATATTTCAATCTCTCCCTATATTCATATCTTTGTCCAATCTCTCCCCCCTTTGTCATCAATTTCCATAAAGGGTATGCCTCTTTTGATACAAAGGGTGTGACAAGGGATAGATGATTGATTCTTGAATCTTCATTTTTGATGGACACCACCATATGTTGGAATGACACCACTTGTAACACTCACACGTGGGAGCATGAAAACCACCTTAAAATGCCACATGTAGGTCACTTGTAGGATCTTTGACCTTGATAACTTGAGGTGGGGCACCTCCCCTATGTCAAAGCATATGTCAATCCACTTGAATTTTTGAGGGTAGCTTCCTTGAGTTGAATTGATCACTTAAGGTTGAGGATCACTTGTGGAACCACCGATTCTTGCAACTTACAATGTGGATGCCACTTGAAGAAATTTGTCAATTGCAACCCATTCTTGAACTAGATTGTTTCCATGAGCTTCCTTTTTTATTGACTTGAACTAAAATGATTTGTCTAAGCTTTCAAGTCCTGGTTTGATCCAATGACAAGCTTCTTCACACCTTATGAAATATAAGGGTTATCTTGCCAATGTTGTACTTGTCACTTGAGAGCAATCCAAAATAGATCAAGTACTTGGGATCATTAGCTCATGAACAAACTCATATACAAACCACTAGATCATATAATCATTCACGCAATAGTGGTAGTAATGAATTTAAAACTTTCATTTGTCATGCATGACCCTATTAAGCATGTACTATATGCACTAACCGCATACTAGTAAGGGATGAAATGATCATGCACATTACCATGATACCTTTGCTATCTTGGAGTAGAGGATAGTCAATTTGATTCCAATATCGCTCCGCAATAGCAATGTGAAATCCAATTGAATAGCTTGGTGAAGTCAATATATACCAATTTGAATTTCATGCTTCACCCATATGAAATAGAACCACTAATGATCAAGTGCACTTCTTGTTGTGGTTGGCTTGCTTTGTTTTTTTATCTTTGCTTGCATGAGAGAGTATCACTTGAATCTTGCATGAAATATCTCTCTATTTGGATGTTGCTTGCTTCTTCTTGATCAACCCTTTTGAATTTTTTTTCTCAACTAAGCATCTTGAATATCCCTAGATCATCACTTCCATGTTGGCCCCTCCAAGCATCCCAACTTGTCAATCCCACTCATGGACGGCACGCCCCTCTCTAGGGAGAAGTGATCTCACCAAGAACTATCCTTGACACTCACTTGAATTGAATTTGATTGATTGATCCAAGTGTTGGACTTGATATGATGAGTAATCTTGAGATCTTCTTTAAGTTCTTTTCTTTCTTCTTGAAGACATATGATGATCATTTGAACTCAAACTTGTCTCTCCATTTTGAGTTTGGTCTTGATCTTCAACTTGAGTACTAGATGTGTGCAAAGTGCACTCCCCAAATCAATGGCCTTTGTACTCATTGTTTGTCATGCCTCTAACTCAATCCAAAACCAAACTTAGGTGTCTCAACCACTTATAAATATGAATCCAACTTAAGGACCTTTCAATTAAAGTGACTCTTGATCAATCCAATAATTGTCACTTTTCTGGCAGATTTTGTACATCTCAAAGAATAAACCATATCTCACAATGTACATGTTGAAATGCCACGAAATTTGGTGGAGATGTTCAACACTAAGTCATCTAGCAGCTATAAAAATTTGAGCTCCAAAGTCCTTATGGATTGCTACCAGATTTCACACCTTTCCACACTACTACATGCTGAAAACTGCTGCAACATAGCTGACAAGTTCTACTTCAAAACCGAAGTATCCCTTGTTCAATCATCATGAAATTTTTACAGCATCTTGTACCATAAGTATAGAGCATGCATATAAAATTTCAAGCCATTCCAATAAGATTTGATCATCCAAACATGACTAAGATCACAGCTCACTCAGATTTTACAATAGTGGACAGATTTGAGCAATTGAGCTATGCTTCACCAATTTGAATCAAAATTGATGCTAACTTGTTTGAATACTCTCACAAGACATATATCCATTCAAATCACTTACTAAATGTCATCTCATGATCATATCCATTCAAACCAACTCAAATTTGACTACTAAGCATTTAATCCATTCAAACATCTCATATCAAGTAACATATGCATATATATCCAATTCAATCAACTCATATGCACCCAAATATATGTGATCAACTAGAAGTATACCTTTATAGCTCATGATCATTCAATAGCAAGCTTCATCATAGATATTTTGCAAGCCTTCAAATATTCCAATAAGTCACCACAACTTGAATTATAACACTTGTATGTTGTAGCTCATTTGGACTTCACTTATCATGACTTGACATTGGGATGAGATAGCAATAAGCTTCAATACTTGACTCAATGAAATGATGAACAATATGAATTCAATTGAATCAAGCCTCCAATGCCATGGTACCTACAAACAATCATCCACTTTTTGATGGTACCCAAATTTGTTTGGGTCCTCTCAAGTTAGGTGCAACATACTTAAGTAAAGCCTTAGTATGAGTAGCGGGATGTTTTACAATAGTAACCAAAGAGGTACCATTGTCATTCTTTCTAAGCATAGTATCATTATCAATTGAAATAGGCTTAGAATTTTCACCTAGGGACATGAATGAGCCATGTGTCCCCTTTCCCGGCATAAGTAGCATCTTCTCTTTTGTTGAGCCTTTTCTTCCTTGCTCATTTGATGCGCCTTCTTGCCTTGCCTCTCATGAGTTGCTTGAGCTTCCTTCTCAAGCTTGCTAGGACACTCCGAGGCAAAGTGTCCCATGTCTCCACATTCAAAGCATTTGATGTGAGCAAACTTTATCTTCTTAGCTTGAATCTTGCTCATCATCTTGGCATCTTGGATATGAGTTGGATGCCTTGCATAAGCTCTTCCACCCCTTCTTGTTTTTCTTCTTCATCTTCAAGTCATCAACTTTATCTTCATGGTTGATCTTGACTTGTTCTTGGGGTTTCGGTTGAAGCTCTTCTTGTTGCTTCAACTTGAGCTTTTCTTCATTTGGACAAGTCTTAGCAAGGTGTCCAATTTCATGGCATCGATTGCACATGACATGAGATGGCTTTTCTATCTTCTTAGCTTCTTGTCTTTTCTTCTTTCTCTCATCCTTGGTCAATCCACCCTTGAAGCCAAGCCCATGCCTCTTGCCATAGCTTCTTTGAGTCTTCAATATGTGCTCAAAGGTGACTTGTGAATTGTAGCACCTTTGTAGCTTGACAAGCAAATTCTTCAATTCTCTTTTGAGCTTATTGTTCTCCTTCAAAAGGTTAGTCTCACAAGACATAGAAGTAGAACAATCATCTAAGGAAGAAGAACATGGCATGTCTAGTAAAACATCATCATATAAGAGGTGGATACATGCTTCTTGCCTACATCACAAGGGTTAGCACAAATATGTGATTGATCAATTAACCCATGTGATGAGCTCTCACTAGTTTTAGATTTTTCATTTGAAAACTTCTTAGTGAGAAAAACATAGTCTTGTACCAAGTTATCATGAGTAACACTAAGTTCCTCATGAGCCAATTTTAGCACATCATGTGAACAAGAAGTAACATAAAGTAGATGCCCTTGTTGTTCACATGTTTTCTTTAGAAACGAGATTTTATTTTCCAAATTCAATGTTTTTACTTTCTCATTTTCTAAAGACATGGTCATGCTAGCAAGTCTTCTAACAAGCTCATCATAAGAATCAACATGATCAATCACATTGTCATTTGATACCTTTGTGTCACCTAGTGACATGAGACAATGTGTCGAAGTAGTAGATGGGCTTGTGGTAGCATCGTCAACCGAGCATGAACCATCATCATTACCATCAAGTGTGCTTGAGGTTGAGTCATCGCTTGCAACACTTGAGGCATCATCATCTTCCTTGTCAAGTGAACTTGAGGTAGGTCTTTCATCATCTTCACTTGACCATGAGGAGGAGCAACCTTGCTCAACTTCCTCATGCATCACCTCCTTTGGCGCCTCATCCTCAAACTTGCCATCATCCCATGTTGAGGCATTGCCATAGGTGTGCTTGATCTCCTCCCACAACATATGTGCGGACACCCTAGTGTTCACCTTCTCAAACACATCAAAGCTCAAGGATTTGATTAGATACAATAAAGCATTTGCATCAAGTTCAAAGAGAGGCCTTTGAGCTTCGGTGAGATTCTTATGGTCCATCATGAAGGTGAGACCACTTGTGACAACCCACCATGCTTTAGGTCCCATGGCATGAAAATGATCAAGCATATGGTGTTTCCACCGTTCAAAGTGTGTGCCATCAAAAATATGTGTGTCACTCAAACAATCATCATAAAACTCTCTAGTTTCCATCCTCTCGGGTCGGGTAAGACCACTAAAAGAGAGACCACGGCTCCGATACCACTTGTAGGGTCGAGATGGGGACTAGAGGGGGTGAATAGTCCTTTCTAAAACTAATTGCGCCGGCTAAACAAATATAATGCGGAAATAAAACTATTCGTTTAGCCAAGACTTCACCCCTCTAGCTATGACTCTAAATCACCTCACAAAAAGATCCTACACAAAGCAAATGAGGTGATAAGCCTAGCTTGAGCTCCTAACCATTTCTATTGCAAGGTCACACAAACCTATGCACTAGTACTTCAAACAAGGGTGAGCTCCTACACAATTCTAATGAGCAAAAGTACAAAGCCAACCTAAGCTCACTAGATGCACAATGGACAAGGCGACACACGCCTAACCCAAAGGCTCAAATTACTTAGCTACACAAAGTAAGCAAAGCAACTACTCAAGCTACACAAGCTAGTAGAGCTACTCCACAAGCACAAGCACAAGGTATATATGAATGTAAATACAAAGCTTGTGGTTTGGAGAATGCAAACCACCAAGAAGAGTAGACAAGTTGACACCGGTGATTTTTTTTTACCGAGGTATCGGGAAGCTTGCCAACTTCCCCTACTCTTCGTTGTGTCGACCAACACCTTGGGTGGTTCCGTCGGTGTTTCACCTAGATGGTTCTTCAGTGTGATCCGCAAATCACTTGCCTCTCTAGGCACGCCCCGTAAGGCACCGCAAGACACCACTCTCAAGTGAGCCTCTCAAGGCACCGCGATCGAACCCACACTCACAAGTGAGGTAACTCAAAGACACGCTCCACTAATGTTGCTCTTCACGATCCCCGTGAGGTGAGCACGAACCTCTCACAAATATTCCTCCGGAGCACCGCACAATCTACTTGCGTGCTTCAACGGAGTCACAATCTCCAAACCGTCTAGGTGATGGCAATCACCAAGAGCAATAGGAAATCCACAATCGCAATCACCACCTAGTGCCACAAATATGAATCCCGAAATGCAATGCACTAGGTATCCCAATCCCCTCTCAAATTAGCTCTAATCTTGAGTGAAAATAAATGGGGAATGGGTGGATCTTCAACCTCTCATCCACACCCACACAGGGCTCTCAATCTCTCTAAAAAAATTTCAGCTCAAATCATGGAAAGATTGAGAGGAGGGATGAAACCCTAACTCACCAAGAGAAAGGGGAGGAGAGCTCACTGTGTTCTCTGTTGGGGCAAGAGCTGCAGACAGAGAAGGGAGGGCCGATGCTTTTATCCTCAGCAGCCCAAGCCCCCAACGGCTACCACGCCAGCAGCAGCACCATCGGCCAACGGTCGCCTGGCCTTCCCACGCGCTCCTTCTTCTTCCAATCGGGAAAGAACGAGCAGCAGCTTCTCTGGTCGATCCAAACAGCAGCGGCGGCGACGCTTCACTTCGAAGGAAACCGGACAAGTCTCTGCTCTCACAAACGGACCAGTGCAGCACGGCAACAGCGGCCGCAACACAGCCGGCCTGGCCCAGGCATGCAGCAGCGCTCGCGCGGCACTTGCCAAGCAGCGGCCAGCAGCAACCCAGCGATTGCAGCAGCAGCGCCTAGCGGCCCAAGCCCAGCAGCGGTCCAGTAGAGAAGTCGACGGGCTGGCCCTTGAGCACAGCAGCTGGAGGCAGCGACAGCAACCCATCCTTCTTTCCTTTTTCCAAAATCTATTTTCTTGCATGCCAAATGAGCGGACTGCAGTAGCCAGTGCATCATGCACTCCCACCAAGCCTTCTCGCATTTCTTTCTTTTCTATTTATAGCCATTTAATAAATAGATCAGCAGTGCTCTCAACCAAGTGCTCCATTCGGTCTCTATTTTTGGCAGCCCAAAATAGATTTTTATTTCCTTTAAAAACGCCAGCAAGAGGCATGCAAGCAGCAGCATCTTCTCCTTTTTGCTTTGCTCAACACAACTCAAATCCAATTCATGTGTTATCTTATCCAAACATGCAAAGCAACTTTAGCACATGATATTTCACGATATTCTCAACCACCTCATCAAGTCACTAAGCCCCAATGCATATGCAATATGAAATTCAACTTAGTGGCACTAGGTGAGTAAAGCGATTGAAGTTTTCCCTTCTTCAGTAATGCGGTTATCGAACCTAAATCCGGTCATAACCTTCTCTACTCACCAATGACCGGCGAAATGAAATGCCCTACAAATATACCTTTGCCTTGCGCATTTCCATTCCGCCTCCTCAAGTGTCGAAGCAACAAATGCAACAACACGATCAAGAATGATATGATCCACTTCATATCATCACATGACCTTCTTGGTCCATCGATCTTGACCTCACTTGCTCTTCACACGTTGCGTCCGGTCCGTCAGCGCCAAATCTTGCCCAAGCTTCACCGCCTCGCGGTCCATGACTTCAAAGCCTCGACTTGCCCTTCACACTTGCAACCGGTCCATCAAGCCAAGCCTTGTCTTGATCTTCACCACCTTGGTCACATGACTCCATGTCATGTCTCATATGCAATAAAGCTCCTTCATTGTGTCAAGCAAATGTGAATTAATCTCCTGTGTATTATCTCAATCACACATTATTAATTCACATAATGTTGTCACTCAATTACCAAAAACCACAAGGGACCTTTCACCAAGGCATTTATCCACAAAACTGCCAATATCAGCACTACCAGAAGCCTCCAGAAATTCCGAAGTCTCAAAAACAAAATTATCCTTCGCAATCATAAGAGGCAACACAACAACGATATCTTGCGCAGGCTTCGCTTGAGAAACCTGCGCAAGATATTCCAGAGTCAAAATTTGGCACAAATATCACAAACACAACGCAACTTCACAACAACAACAACCGCATATCCAAAAACCATAAGTTTAAGCAAGCCACTAACTTAACAAAATTACAAACAATTTTTGCCGACAAGCTTCGTTTTCCTCTCAAAACACTCAAAATACGTAGAACTAATCTATGAAGCCTAGTCCCTTCGCTCACTAACATTTTTCTTGTTCCTCTCCTCCTCTTCAAGAGCCCTCTTCTCTTCCTCTTTTTGCAACTTCTTCAAAGCCTCCTCTTCCTGTAAGATATCGAGCTCAATCTATTAAAAAGACAAGTCGAATGCAAAGTAAACCTTCAAGTTCACCCGAAAACAAACACAATAGAAATAGAAAAGTAATACCTTCTTCGGTTTCTCTTTAACTTTCTCAAGACAATGATCTCTCCCACACTTGCACCAATACTCATTAAAAAACTTCTTGCAAAGAATATGAGTGCGGGTAGAAATCTTGTTGATCGAATCACCGAGGGGATTTTTAAGTTGGAATCTGCGAAGGTCTCATACTGATGGATCACCGGCTTCTTTCATAAGATGCAATAGAGCTCGGGTTGAATACATCACACTTGTGCCAGAAGCAGTTTGAATAACAACCCCAAGGTCTTCATATTGCCGGCACAACCAACTGAAAAATGGATCATACTCTCCAAGTTCCCGGCAAAAGGGTCTTGGGGAGTAGCACCCCACTTCGTCGTAAGCCTTGCACAACTCCCACATCCTAGTAAATTTCCTGTGCAACATTTGATCCATTTCAACACCCTTCTTTTCAAGATATTCCTTCTCTTTGATAAGATTGGCAATAGTAGTCTTCGCGACCTCAAGTTGCTGATCCTTTTCTTTGATAGTATCCGAGGCACCATGATATAGCCGGTCAAGCCTATGCCACTCATCGACAAAGATCACCCCTTTCCTTCTCCTTAGCCGCAAGTTGGGATTTTACTGATTCAATTTCCCCCAACAAATGACTTCTCTCGAACGACAAAAGTCGTGGCACTATCTTTGAGAGATTTTCTAAGGCCACGCTGAACAAGAGCGCCCTATAAACAAGAAATAAAGTTAGCCGAGAAGTAAAACAAAAACAATTGACTTCGCATAAAAGAAAAAGGAAAAAGAAAGGCACATACCTTATACATCAAATTAAGGCCCGCATCAACCAACTCGAGAGGGTCCATCTTCACCAACTCTTCCTCAGCGTCGAACTGAGAAAGCATCATCAATACATTTAGATAACTGTTTCTCTGGTTTCCTTGGAAGGACGCTGAGTTTATCTATCCCAACTCCAACAAACTTATAAGAGCCCAAATTAACTCCGCTCTCAAAGCAAAACTTTAAAGTATTCTCAATAGACTTCGAGACGGCTTCGAATTAAGCTCAGGGGCATCAATGGCCACTTGTGGAGTTGGGTGATCTCCAAGAACATCTTTCATAGATCCAACATCAATAGTTTTTTCTTTAGATGAAGTTGCAGCATCGGGGAAAAATTGAGCTAAAAACAGATCAAAGAAGAAGAATCGGGAAAAGAGGAAAGGAGTTTTTTTCAATCTGAAAAAACCATAAACAAAGATAAGAACACTTACAAACTTCAACATTCACCAACGACTCCGACAACCGGCTTCGCTGGTCAATCTCAAACTTCTTCATCCTCAACATCGACAAATCATCAAAAGAAACACCAATAGTCCTTGTCCCTTTCCTATGAAGTTTTTCTGCACAAACTTCACAAAGATCACGAGCCTTTTCGCTCAAAGTTTGTCCTACAAAAAGAAGCAATCAAAACAAAGAAACAACAAATTTTCAAGGAAAAATATAAGAAAAAAAGAACGAAAATACATACCAGCAATGTCTTCGCCCTCAATGGCGCTTGACTTCTCAATGAAAATTTCGAAACCTTTTCGGGCTCAAACAAAGCCTTCATGAACAACTTCGCCTGCAGCATCGGCTTCACCACCACTCTTAAGCACTTCGTATCAAGTGGGGAGGGATTCTCTCGTGTGCACCGACAAGTGACTCATATGAATATTCCTAGCCAACTTAGCTAATTTTAGAGAATCATGGTCATCACATGAAGCGAAGTTGTTGCACTCACCTGCACTACAAAAATCGGAGTTGGATCCCTAAGTCTTGGTGAAAGAGGAGATGCAGTACCAGTAGGCGAAGCTTCCATCGCACCAACATCAGCATCAGCATCCTCACCAGCATTGCCCAAAGTCGCCAAATTCTGCGAAGACCCAAAATTTTGTAAATACCCCGGGAGAGGAGTAAGTAAGGCCGGTGTCAAACCAAGTAGGAGCAAAAGTTTTAAAAATCTTCCTCACCTCCAAATCCTGAACAGAAATACCAGCATTTGAGCCATCAGCTTCGCTTGTCGACAAATCCAGTTTATCAAGCAAACCAGCCACCACCTTCTTGGCCTTCTTCTTCGGTGGTTTATCAACAACAACTTTTGATGGTGTCTTCGTTGAAGTTGACGCCTTCGCTTTGTCACTTCGCTTTCTCTTCAAATCTTTTTCAACCTCTTTCTTGTCTTTTTTATCCTTCTTACGAGCGTAAGCGGGAGGTGGGCGAATCGATAAGTTATGTTAGCCAAATCAAAAATACGATTTAGCCTAACATAATCAGTGCCAATGATCTCATCCATCAGCTTCCTCTCCGTATGAAGATATTTTCCAAGCAAATCAACGGCTTTCCTCTCAACATTAGCAACAAATTCCTCTTCGGTTTTGAAACGTGAAGGCATAACAGTGTCTCTATCCGGAAAAATATAATCTTTCTCTCTAATTTTCTTCGTGTGAAAGCGAAGAAAGTCCCAACCAAGCCTAAGTGGCCAAACTCCAGCAGCTAAGTATTCTTCAACAAGGTCTCGAGTTGATTGTTGAGAAACAACCCTCTTGAAAGCCTTTAGACATTCAGAACATGACTGAGACTTTGAAGGTTCAGGTTTGCATCCAAATTTTTCCCTGTGCATACGTGAAGCCAGAGGATAACTTTTCTTTACACCTTTTCTGCCAAGATTTTCTTCCACCATGGGAACCTTATGGTAGAACCAATGGTTATACCAACTGTAACACCCCAAATTTTAGCTCTTTTGAAATAGTTTTAAATTGATTTAATTATGAATTTTTGTGATCATAAGAATATAGGAAAAATAATATTTTTCATAATTTAAAATCTATCATAGGAGCTAGACACATGTATGTGCATTCATGCTGGTGCATACTCATTTTTGTTGTGATTGGTTTTGCTTGAAACAGAAAAGGATTTCAAACTTGTTTGAAAAGCTATTTGAAATTTGCTTTAATTGGAAAGAAAAAAGAAGATGTCTTTTATCTCCCTCTCCTCTCTTTATTTCTAGCCCGATTGGCCTGTTAGCATCAGCATGGCCTGCGTGGCTATTTCCTTTCATCTAGCCCAATCATTTTTCTTTTCTTGGGCTGCCACCGTCGGCCAGCATCCAGCTCGGCTTATCCTGATACACCGAGCTTACACAACAAAACTTTCCTTTTCCTCTGTTCGTGTTCGCGTCGGACTCAATCCGCACGCTAGGGGTGCCTATATAATACTAGCTGCCACGCGCCGTCACCATCACGATCTCGCCGAGCTCAAACCTGCAGCCGCCTGAAACCCTAGACTGCTGCCGTCGGGCTCGGGTTTGCGATTCATCACCTCGTCACCACTGCCAAGATCGTTCCGTCGTCTCGCTGTTCCATCTACAACGAACGCAGGCGCCCGCCTCTCTGTTCTGTGCGTCGTCCTCTTTGTAAGTTCGATGCCGACTCTCGTTTTGTTCTCTCAAAGCCTCTGAACCCGTTTCCTCTCTGATGTCACGCTGTTTTTCTCACAGCAGCCCCCAAGCCCTAACAGCCGCCGCCGTAGCTAATCCGCCGAAGCCGTGGCGTTCTGTGTTGTTCAATCGTCTATCGTTCCGTCGCGCACCAGGACATCGCTGTCTGTTCAGAGCCAACTCGAGCGCTCATGGTCATGGTGAGCTCTCCGTCATCACTTCTATCTGTCATCTTCCCGTTCTCATGGTTCCTCGGGCCAGTTTCTAATCTAGCCGGCGAGTTTGCCATCGACGACCATGGTTGTTGCCGTGTCGTCCTTCTAATTCGGCGAGTTTTGTTCTCAGCCGGCAATGGAGCCACCGTACTGGTGCTTCCGTTTGCGCCTAGCTGACATGCATGAATGACAAGAATAGCTGCCGCGTCCAATCATCTACCTTGCATCATGCTTGTCTACGTGATTTAGCTTGATGACATCACCTCATATTTTCTTGCCGTTTTCCTTCATAAAAACAAATCTAGAAATACCATGGTAATACACATTATACATGTACCTACAGTCATCATGAAAGCCACCATGCAGCTAGCCCCCTGCTGCTGGTTCTTGTTTTGGCTTCTCTAGTGTGCTAATGTTCCCACTTCACATACATGCATGCAAACGAAAGCCGAGCGAGCAGGTGCATGCAGAGCACCGTGCGTCCTCTACTCATCATCATCCAACAAGCTGATCCTTTTGCTAGCTTGTTGACGTCATATGGTGATGTCATATGTTTTCCTTGCCGTTTTCCTGTAGAAAAATAAATCTCAAAATACAATCCAAATACACATGTATATCCATTTAACTATCTTGAGCCATCGGCTGAATCTATGACCCTAGATTTTCTTATACTTCTTCTCATCGTCTTTCAGCATGTTGAAATCTGATTTTCCTTTTTACTTATTTTATTTCGAAATCAAGTATTTAATTTATTATTTTATTCATTAAAATCTTGCAAAATGCGTATCTTCGCCGTTCTAGCTCCGATTTCGTGATCTTTACGTCTGTGTGATCGTAGTGACGTGTAGAATAGTTTTATGTACTTTTTAAACTGTTTTCCCACTGTTGGTGTACTGTTCTAATGGTAGTCTTGTTTGCCATGCATGATTGGATCCATGTGTTTGTGTGTTGCTGATTGGAATCGAGTAGATCGGTGAGCTTTACGTTGTTGATCTCGAAGAAGACCGTGATCTTTAAGAAGTTGATGAAGAAGGTGTTTTTGGGAAAGCATTGGACTTGAAGAAAGGATCTATATTTAAGGCAAGTATAGTTTTGGGATATGCTATCTTTAAACCATGATCTTATGACTTGCTTAATGTTTATGCACTGAACGTTAAATATGAATTGTTGATAACATGGTTCATAGGGCGAAAGAGCTTGTGTTATTTATTTATGATGCTCTTAGCTCTCCATAAGGAATTATTCATTCGTGATCATCCGGGATATATAGTACAACTATGGGGGTCACATGGCTCTGGCTTTAGTCGTTTAGGGGATAGTGTTTACTTGTGTCGGTGGTTACCGAAACGGAAGAGAATGGGTTGTAGCCCAATCGCTATCCGGCATATTTAGATAACCCCTTTGAAAGGCTTTATATGGTTTTCTCGGCCCTAAAACCATGACCCGTAGTGAAAGTGTACACCTCTGCAAGAGAGTTAAAAAGCTGTTATAACAGCCGTGTTCGCGGTCATGAACGACCTTGGAGACATTAATGAATAGAATCACATGCTTATTATGTTGATAATTAACTTGATGTTTATAACTCATTGGCTATACATGCTTATTAAATTGTTCATGATTTTATCGTTTCATGCTATTCATTATTTATGTTATAATGATCATGGGTTTTGGGGTAGATATTGCCTAGCTATATTTGTGGAGTTCGACATGGACTCACTCTTGCTATTCCCCACACCTCGGGGAAAAAGTTAGGCTTGTGATCAACCGGTCGGTCGTTCCTCAGTGGTGCCTACATCGAACAACAGAGAGTCTTTCCGGCCTCGCTAGCCGAGGTTATGTCTTTTTAGGTTTGTTTTATTTTAAGCATTGTGAATTGATTACCATTCATTTGTAAACTATATGTGAGATTTGACTTCCGGGGCTCACGTATGGCTTCATCTGGTTTTGTTCTTAAAACCGGTGTTACACCAACCATCTCGCCCATTTGTTTTTTGAGGCAGGAGAAATCTGCTTCTGTCCACGAGCGGTTTTAAAACTACAAACATGCAAAATATAATTTCAGCGTATGTTGCTCAATTTTCTTTGACCTAAATTGAGTATGGAGCTCATACAAGGAACAAAAGGCATCGATATCTGGTTTCACATTTTGACTTGAACGGCCCAAAGAAAAAAATGACAACTTGACTATTGCATTGGGAGTCAAGTGATGCATCTCAATGTTGAATTTTTTTGAAAATCTCTTGAGAAAGTTACGAGGAGGCATGCGAAGCCTGCGGTAAACAAATCCTTGAACACGACACACTCATCGGGCTTGGGCTTAGGAACTTTTTCATTTGGCTCCGCTAGCCTATAATCGTCCCTCCCTAAGAATCCCATCTTTCACCATCTTTTTAAAATCCTCATCGGTCATTTTGCTAAGCCCAAATGTCAATGAAATTACGTCATCCGGTAGCAACTCGGACTCACGTAAACGTCCCGAAAGCCCTTCATCTAAGTTATCTTCTTTGAGAATTAACTTCTTCATCAAATTCTTGTTCTTGAGAACCAGTTGGTACATCATCAATAAGAGCCATTCTAGAATCAAAGAAAGAATAATAACACTTAGAAACATAAAGAAATGAGAATAACAAATAACTAAAAAAAAAGGACTTGGAAGGAAGTTTCACACGAATAAGAAGATTTAGGAAGTTTCGTTGGAAAAATAGATCTCGACTTCGCAAGAAAACTTGACTTCGCGTTACGGGGAAAATTTTTCAAAAAGGTGGCCCCTCTTCGAAAAAGATGAAGAAAACAGGGGGTCCTTCGCTGTTTATAGACCCCTTCGGTCAAACGGTCAAACTAGCCATTAAAAAAAACCAAGCGAAGATATCCACGAAAAGTCAATATAAAATTCAAAATCAGATTCAAAAGTCCAACTTCAAAGTCCGGGGACGACGTTTTCAGTCGAAACAAAGTTTTAAGAAAACTTGTGATTCGTGGGTTTCATGCCTTTGAAGTCGGCCTTAAGCCCACGAGGGGCTGCCGTTGGGATCTAACTTTGATTCCTGTTTAAAACTTTTCGTCCCAAACTTTGAAGATTTCAGGATCGAGTTTTTACCTCGAAGACGACCGCAAATCATCGGCCATGAAGAAGAATCACAAGAATGAAATGAGAATACTAAAGTCAAAGATCCAAGCGAAGATAGTCATGACGACTTCGCTACAAAGATAAAGTACCATCATCCGTAAAGACAAAAAGCATTGCGAAGAAGAAGATTGCCTCAGAAGAATCGCGAAGATGAAGAGTACACCTTCGCTAAAGAAGATCTTTGCATAGAAGACCGTCTCAGAAATCTTTATGTTTTCGAACAACTACGGCCGGGGGGGACTATAAATACCCCCGACATCCTTTGTAAACGCCATGTTGAATGGCCACTTTGTAAACCATTTCATCATCAATAACATGTTGTGTTGATCATTCACCCAACGCGGACCGCTCTCTACTCTTGTTTGCTTGAGATGAGTTTGGAAAGTCGGGAGCCAGAAGAGGTGAGAAGAGTACTAACTATTTGTGGGGTCACTCCCGCCCCTTGGTGGGTGGGAGAACAATTTGGTACATGGTAGGTGGGAGAACACACACTTACAGGTGGGCCCCCACAAGGGCAAAGTAACTATTCATACAAGGTTAGTACGGAAATACACATCCATCTCCTCCCTACTGGGGGCGTAGGGGTTTCCTCCCGGCCGCCGGCCCGGTGCGCCAGCGAGGGGCGGCGAAGGGCAGGGCTCTCTCGCTGCCCTTTCCCGCTGCTTGGGCTCAGGCGCCTTGGAGAGCCTCCTCCAACGGCGCCTTCCCTTGTCGCATAAGGGTTATCCGGCTCGGGCTTCGACCGCCAACCTCGGAGGCCATCCTTGATGGAGGGGTGTAGCCTCGCCAATCGAGTGTTCGCGGAGGGTCCTCCGCTCGCCGATCCTGCAAGACCCGGGCTGCAAACTTGTCAAGGGAGAATTAGTCCTTGGCCCCCCGTAGTGAGGCCTGCGGGGCTGCCGGGGCTGGCGAGGGTCGCCCTCCCCAACAGCAGCCCCTCGAAGGTCTGGTTCCCTCCGAGGGGGCCAGAGCAGTGGAAAAATCCTTCCGGAGGGTCCCGTGGTGGCGGCGTGCTTGCTGCCGCATGGGCCCTGCCGGCCGGTGTCCCCGGCCGCTCGTGGGCCTCGCAGGTGGGCCTCGGCCTTTTTTCCTTGTTTGGCTTGGTGGGTCTGCCTTTGTCTTGCGAGTTAGGGTTTGCCCGTAGTGATGGAAACGGTATTGCCGGGTTGTGCTTGTTTAGGGGTTCGGATGCCGCTCGTTTGTTTGTGTGGAGCGGATCGGAGGGTTGGGCGTGTTTTTGGGATCCGGGCCGCGATCTTTGGGGGTCACCGGTGCGTCAGCCTTCCTCGCCCCCCCCCCCCCCACACGTCCCGGCCTATAAATATGTATGGTTGGTGGGGGTTAGGGTTTGTGCTCTCTTCTTGCTTTTCGCTCTGCTTTTTACACTCCTGCCTCCACGCTTTTTGCTCTTGCCGCCGCACCCGCTTTTCGTCTCATAGCGGAGGTCGTCCCCGCCCTACTAGCTTCGGAGGTACCTTCGATGGCCCGGATCAAGGAGACCATGAAGCCCAAGATTGTCGTTGAGAGCTTCAATTCCCTCGAGCAAAAGCACGGACAAGTCTTTGAAGAAGTTCCCGAGGAGCACGAGTTCTTCCACAAGAAGTGATTCCGTTAGCCCTTGCGGGCGAGACGGTGCCCCGCCCAAAGCCCGGCGAGGTCATCGTCTTCGAGGAGTTCTTCCACGTGGGGCTTCGCTTCCCCGCAGCGAAGTTCGTCTTTGGGGTGTTGGCGGAGGTTTAACCTCCGCTTTCACCAGGCTCACGGTGTCGTGCTTCCCGCGTCTTATGATGTGCGTGTGGGCGTGCCGCCGTTGGGCTAGAGCCGACGGTGGACGGCTTCATCGGCTCTCACACCGTGCACTACCCGCCCCGGCGCACCGTCGGGACGACGGAGACGGAGGTGTTCCGCGCCCGAGACGGTGTGCGGCTTCACCCCCTCGCAATGGGGTGGAGGCTCTACCGCGGCCTTGGCCGGGGCAAGTGGGCCGCGGATTGGCTGGACTACCGGTTCTACTACCGCTTGGAAGGCGGCTCTACGGTGACCCAGAGTCCCTCTCTATTGCAAAGGTGAAGCCGGTGAAGACGGCAGAGGCGACGCAGGAGCCGGATGCCCTCCGCTCCATGTCTCGCCACGTCAAGGACTTGGTGGAGGAGTTCGCGGCGGCGCAGGTGCAGGTGCTGTGGGCGGGGTGCCCCGGGCCGAGGTTGCGTGCACTCATGGAGTACGCCCTAAGGGGTGAAGGCCGCGCTTGATTTGGAGAAGGTGTGGCCGGAGCCGCTGAGGCGGCGAAGGGTGATAAGGGGGAGTTTGGCCGGCTGGTGATGGCGGAGGCCACCGCCGGCTGCTCGATTTTCTCATCGGAAAGTTGAGTCTTCGGGAGGTCCGCGGATCCGCGCCACCCTCGACGACCGCCCCCGGTGAATCGGGTCTTCGACTTGCTCGGGTCGACTACAAGGATCGGGCCGATCAGGCCGACGCCGACGCCATGGACGCTGGGAAGCGCAAGCGGGGTCCGCAAGGCCAGCACGCGCGCTGGCCGCACCTTCGAGCCTCCGGCGGCGGGGCGCTGCGCCCTCCGCCTTCTACTACCATTCGGAGGGGGCAAATTTCTCGCAGGGGCCGGTGGGTCCCGAATGGCGGACCTCGGCCGCTTTCTCATCTCCGATGATGATGAGGATGAGGCGGAGGACGCGGAGGTGGCCGAGGAGGCCGATGCGGAGGGGGCCTCCGGCGACGGCCCGACTATGAGGAGGAGCTTGAGGAGGAGATGGGCCGTGATGGCGGGCCCTCCGAAGAAGAGGAGGAGGATGTCGACGGTGATGACGGCGACGGCGGCGATGCGGCACGGAGCAGATCCGCCATGGCCCTCCGCACGAAAGCACGCTGGTGCCCCGCCCTTATCGGGCGGTGCCATGTGTGGGCGGGGGTGCGATTTTTGATGACCCTCCGGTGGCACCCTCGGTAGTGGGAAAGCGCCCGGGGGCGGAGGTCCGCCGAGGCTGCCCGCTTTGCGGAGACGACGGCATCGATGATGTCGACGTGGAGCTGCACACGGGCGTGGACCTCCGCGACACTCCCTTTGCCAGCTCGGAGGTTGAGCGGAGGCTGATTGGGCACGTCTTTGACCATGTGCGCTTGCAAGGCGGAGATGCAGTGGCGAACCGCTCCCTCGCCGCGACATCCACGAGGATATCAAGGTGAAGACGGCGAGCTGCCGGTGCCGGGCGCGGGGGCGGCTATCCGCGAGGGCCGGGACTTCGCTGGATCATGAGGACGCCATAAGGAAGGCCTCCGATGACCTCAAGGAGAGCCGGCGGGAGGCCCGAAGCTTAAGGAGGCCGCCGACGGGTGACGCGCCTCGAAGGAGGTGACGGACCTCAAGGAGGGGGCGAAGGTTCTCCGGGGAGAACGAGCGCCTGGAAGACGGAGGCACGGGAGGCCCGCGGCGGGAGGCGGAGGTGACGCTTCGGCGAAGAAACTTAACGAGCCGGAGCTGTCATGGTACTTGGAGGCGGAGGCCTTCAAGGCGGCCCTCGACGCGTTCTAGGCGCGGTCGGGCCGCCCTTCGTCAAGCGCCGCCGAACCCGGACCCCGCGCTTGTCGGCGCTGAATGCGCGGGAGGTGGAGGAGCCGCCGGGTGTGTTGGCCTGTCTTGGCGGACTTCGGAGCCCGCACCGCCGCCGCCGCTTTTGAGGGGGCGCTACGCCATCTGGAGTGCGCGCGATCGGAGCCGCTGTCGAGGACCCGTGCACGCTCACTTCCCTAGCCCTGACGGTCGGGGGTTTGGCGGAGGAGCGGGGCGTGGGCGCCGCGACGGCCTTCATCAAGCGCTCGCACGAAGGAGGGCGCGAGGGCGGCTCGAGTTTGCGGCGGCCGATCTAGCCAGAAGGTTGGTTGCCTACTTGTCTGCTTTTTTTGTTGTTTGTTCGTTTCTTTTCCTCTTTGTTTGTTGTCGCCGCTTGTCTTATATCTTGGCTTGGTGTTGTTCTAGGTCGCTCTCGCTTTGCTGCCCGGGCGGAGGGGGCTCCCGTGCTGCTCCGAGGAGGTACAAGGCGCCGGACGGGTTGAGGTGCCGGGGTCGCTCCCGGGCGATGCTGGTGCCTCCGCCCGCGGCCGAAGCCGTGGCCATTGTCTCGGCCTCTATGGCGTCCGCCTCGAGCCGCGTTGCTTCCTCGACTCCCAGCGCATCGCGGTCGACGCCCGCCTGCGCCATGCCCTCGGATATTGTGCCGGCCCCCACCACGCCTCCGATGACTCCTCCGGCTGCCAACGCCGCCGCGGCCTCCCAACGCAGAGGTAGCTTAGGGCTCCTTAGGTTGTGCGTGGTTCATTCGTCTTAGATCTGTTATTCGTCTTGTTGTCAAACTCTTGGCCTTCGGGCTTTTAAAGTTGAATGATGAATTGATGGGCTTAGTAGCCGCTATTTCCCATTCTTAATCAAGCTGCCTGCTCCGTGGTTTGTTTTTGTCGGAGATGGGGCTAATAGTGCTCAATGATTATGTTGGCCGCGCAGTACACAGGGGGCCTTGCGGAGGGTATTTAACGTGGTTCCGCTGATGATGAATCATCAGGATGTGTTTATCTCGGGGGAGACTTGGGTTCATGCCATGCAGCGGTTTCCTGGGTTGCCCTTCGAGCGATTTTGGTGGGGGAGGGTTCGAAAATATGACGTAGCCAACCAGGCTTCGGAGGCCTTCTGGCGGTCTCATGATTTGACGAGCCGCCAAGTGGAGCGAGTTCTCTTCGGGGCTGGCCCCAGCGCAGCTATGGTGGAAGATGACATTGAGGATGATATGGCCGTTGCCATCGCGCTTGGCCATGCCGCTTGTTGGGTCGATCGCGGAGGCCGAGTTGTTGTTCTAAAACAGGAGGATGTGGGCTTCGAATGGAGCGACATGCGGAGGGTGTACCGGCATCGAGTGTTGGAGGGTGATCTCCCACTTGCTCTATCGGAGCCTTTGGTACCAGAGTCGTGTGGTTTTCTTGATGAGCCGTTGGTAGAAGTGGTGGATGTGGAGGAGTTTGTCGAGCGTGTTGCGAAGGTGTTAGTTAGGGCTATTCTTCACGGGGTTGTGACTTCTGTAGCTGAGGACGTGTGCGCGGAGTTTTAAGAGCTTTCTTGCCCCCGCGGAGGGCTATTTAACTTTGCCGCCGTGAAGTAGTGGAAGTGTGTTGTATTTTCGAAGGGTAGTTCATGTTTGCTTTGCGCGTCTTGAATGATTTTAATTTGCCTCGGTTTTATTGTGGGATCCGCGCGCCGGAGGTAGCCGCGTGACACAAATGCGTCCCCTATCTTTCTTTTGAGCGTGGCTCGTTGCGTTGCGGAGGTAGCTGCGGTAGACAACGGCGTCCCCTATTTCCCTTAGTGCGAGGCTCGCGTGTTGCGAAAAGGTAGCCGTGGTGAACAAAATGGGCGTCCCCTATTTCCCTTAGTCTCGCGAGGCTCGCGCGTTGCGAAGGTGGCCGCGGTGAACAGCGGCGTCCCCTATTTCCCTTAGTGCGAGGCTCGCGTGTTGCGAAGGTGGCCGCGGTAAACAGCGGCGTCCCCTATTTCCCTTAGTGCGAGGCTCGCGTGTTGCGAAGGTAGCCGCGGTAAACAGCGGCGTCCCCTATTTCCCTTAGTGCGAGGCTCGCGCGTTGTGAAGGTAGCCGCGGTAAACAGCGGCGTCCCCTATTTCCCTTAGTGCGAGGCTCGTGCGTTGTGAAGGTAGCCGCGAAACAGCTACGTCCCCTATTTCCCTTAGTGCGAGGCTTGCTTTGTTTCTAAGGGCGAGTTGGCCAAACACGACTCATGTTTTTATTATTGGTTTCTGTTACAAAGTTCTTTGGGAGCACGGAGGGTCCCTCTTGGGCCGCAGGGTTCCCTGTTGAGGCTCGGAATTGCTGTGGAGGTGCGCCCTTGTATCTTGGCGATCCCGCGTTCCGTCATCCGAGACTTGGGTCGGTCCTCCTGGCGCGAATGGAGCTCTTGCGGAGGTGGCTCCGGTGGGCGGGTCTCCGTGCCTCGTGGTCGGCCTGACCTCGTTGAATGGCGGTCGTCTTTGGTTGTTGTTGTTGGACCGCCTTCTCACGTTCGTGTTCGGGGCATCGCCCTTCCCCCCCTTCGAACTTTGATTCCTTTGGTGGAGTTGCCCACGGGAGGATGTTACATTCTCCATTGTGGTACCTCCTTCGAAGGGGTCTCCGCCTAGGTTAGCCTGCGTTTTGTGTGAGATGCTCTGGGCGGTGGCGTTGGTGGTTATCGGAGGCCGAAATGCTCTAGTTTGTCTGCATTTGGTCTTTGTTGGTTTGCGGGGGTTGGGGGTTTCGCGACCTTTGAGGGCACCTGAAAGAATGTTGCTCTTCATTGCGCTTCGCAGTCTACCTCGGGGGTTAGGACCTGGTTTACATTTTCCATTGTGGTGTCTTCGCTGGTTTGGGGGACTGGGGTCTTCGGAGGTATCTTTGGCGTCGCCTTGTAGGCGCGGTGTTTGGCTCGGGGTGGTGGCATGGTGGTGTGTGTGGGCGACGGCTACTCTCTTCCTAACACGGGACTTGTGAGGGGGGGGCAAGTTTGGTTTTATAGTGCTCGCGGGGGGTTGCTTCTGGGTGCGGGTTTATTGTTAGGTGGATGTCATAAGTGTTTAGTGTGGTTATGGCTTGTCCGACGGAGGTCCCGTCCTTGGTAGGTGGTACCTTGGAGCTGTGGAGGGAATTGAGGCTTGTACGGCGGAGGTCTTGTCCTTGGTAGGTGGTGTCTTAAAGTGGTGGTGGGAGTTATGGCTGTGCGGTGGAGGTCTTGGCCTTGGTAGGTGTTGACATTTTTTTAACGCACACGATAAATCCGCAAGCGCACGGAATTGTCATTGTAGCTTTCACCCGGAAGTATTCGAGGTATCGTATTTTCCACAGGAACGTTTGCGCTCTAATCTTTGAGCAGGGGCTACCCTAGGATAACTATGGATAGTGAGGTATCTTTATGGGCTTAGGTTTTTCGAGGCGGGGGATTTATAGGGCTTGTTATCTACTTGCTTCGGGCACCGCCCACGCCTATCGAGCGGTGTCCGGCAATTAGCTCTGACACGGCCCGAACGTGGGGGGGATTTCAAAGGGCGGACAAGGCTTGTCACGACCAAGCCGCCTACCCCCTCAACGTGGGATGCACGCAAAAGGTAGGTGAACGCTAGCCCAAACACCACGTTTGCACTACCATCCACAACTCTTGGGTCGATCAAGGTTCCCCAGGTCAAAGAGTTCCTTCTCCAAGAGTTACGACCGAAGGTACGACTACCAATCCCGCAAGTCTAAGATAATATACTTGAAGAACAATAAGCCAAAAGATAATCACAAGCTTGCTCACCAAAGTGTAAGTAGCATGTAGAGGTACAAGCGAAGTGGGTACCGGCAACTCCGCACTCAGACTTCCTAGGAACCAGCGGCACACCGGGGGCGAACCGACAACTCCAGGTAGAAGGAACCAAACTTCCTTCTAGCCTTTCCTCTCTCACTCTCCATTAGAACTAGAGGGGGAAGAAGAACAAGAATGGAACTCTCTCCTCTCTATTACATTGTGGCTCCTCCTTGTGTTGTATGGAATTGGTGTGTGTTGAATGAGGGGAGAGAGCCTCCTTTTATAGGTAGAGGAGAGGGGGCTCTTTAGAAAATAGCCATCCCTACATGGAAGGATCAAAACCGACCTTGGAACACCTTCCTAATCAGCGAAACCGACCATCCCACGTCGGTAGTGTCCGTTTTGGAAGGTAATGAACACGCCTCGCCAAACACAGGCCCGAACCGCCTCGGCGAGGTGCGCGGGCGCACAGTGGTCTTGGCGCGCCCTGCTAGGAACTCCGTTCGGGCCGGGTTTTTAGCAGTGGCGTCTTTGGTCTGAAAAGTTGTGTGGCGGTGTGTGCCCGCCCGGTTCTGCGTGTTTGGTCCATTTCTCCCTTGGGCTTGATATTCTTCGAGAATGCGCTTTCGTGGGAGGCGCCTTTTGATTCATTTTCCACTTGTTTCTTATACAAATCTGCACAATAATAATTGGACACTACAAGTGGAAATATGTGAGTTATAAATGTGTATGAGTATGATAAGGAATAGTTTCACCCCCTTTATGGTAGGATGTTGACGTTACAAATGTGTCGCTAGTGACCGTCAACAAACTCCCCCAAGCTTACCCTTTGCGCGTCCTCGAGCAAAAGAGATAAGTACTTGGTTGTTGATCAGGAGTTGCTACTATGCTGATTACATTTCACAAGTGCTAGGGTTATAATAAGATTTTCTACTAGAGTTTGAATAAAATGGCACTTTTTTTTTTCCACCCTTTATTACCTTTCATCGTAGCGGGGCTTTCTAGCTTTTCTCAAAGCCTTGGGCGGTTGCCAGATAGAACGGTTATAACAGAGGTGCTTATCATTCATCCCGTTGATCAACTTTTTATCCGTTTTTATTTAGATAATAATTTTTTTTTCTTTGAGAAAGCATGGGCTTTATTGCTATATAATAATATATATATATATTTCTTGGAGAGGTGGGCTCTGCTTTCGCCCTAGACTTTGTCTTTTATTTCCTCTCTCTTTTTTTTTTTTTTTTTTTTAGATGTGGGCTCTACTCGCCCTCGGACACTTGTCCATTTTTCATCTCTCTTTTTTTTTTTAGCATAGCCCAGAACATTTCTCTTTTCGAAGTATAGATTCCCGGATGTCAAGTTTCTCTTTTGGACAAAGTCATAGCAAATCCATTTGTACCATATCATATTTGGCAACAACTTAGACCGGATAGAGCCTATGCAACCCACATGAATCAGGTTTTTCAGGATGAGTTTTTTAAACTTAGCCACTAAATCCAAACTTTAGAGAAATTCGAATTATAAACTAGGCACAGGCAAAGCATAAGACAGAGCAACTATTCATCATTTCAACAAAGGGGTTTAACTAGACATTTCCATAGCTCATATATATAAGAATGAAATTTGTCTTTTTAGTGTAACTCAACATTTCATAAGATAGAGAATATGATCAAAATGTGAGATACAAGTTACCTTTCTTGGAGTCCTCCCCCAAGCTAGCCTTTTGCTTACCTTTTATGGTTCTGCTTAGCTTGAGCATGCAACGATCTGAGTTGTGCCTGGTGGCGTGGTTAGAGGCTCCCCCCAAGCTTGTCGTTTGATGTCATCAAAGTGACAGGACAAGATCTTGGGGTTGAAAGGTTTATCTCCTCTTTTCTTATTTCTCCTCATTCTTCTCTCCCTTTCTTTTTATTATTATTAATGTGAGATGTGAGAGTGAGAGTTTTGCACAAACCACGGTTTGAAGAGGAAGGCGTTAATGGTGGTCGTTCGTTTAGTCCTTCTCCGTCGTGAATTGCTTTCGGTGTTCGTGCATTTGTGTTGGGGAGATCTCGGATGGGTTTGCTTGTATGCTTGACAGACCTCCCCACACTTATTCTTGTACTGTTTTATTTTAAACAAAGAAAACAAAAAAAAAAACAACAACATGGCTCTATCGGCAAGAATACCGTGGAGCCCTTATTATGAGAAAACTTTATTTTATATATATATATTTTTTTTTTTTTTTTATTATATTTATTTTTTTTTATTCACCTCAACATCACTCAAGCAAGGCTAACATAAAGAAGCATTGAAAAACATAGCCTTGATCATCTCCAACATAATATACTCCCATGTCAACAAAGCTCACGAGTTCATTAATCAAGATCCAACACCATGTCGAATTTTGATTAAAGGAGATCTTTTTAACCTAAGCACCATGCTCAATTTAAAAAGATCTATGGATGCATTACGGCGTGTAAATGTACCCAAACACAAAGCATAAGTCATAACAAAGGAAGCATGGAATTGTTTGTTCGTAACTTATGGAGACAAAAATGAGTAAGAGTGTTTGGTGAACTTTTATTTCCCTTGCATACACGGATATAATTACCGGCGGCATCTACGGATGAAGCATCGAAGTTGTTCTTTGCGGTTTTTATGATGGCCCCCTGCCCGAGGTGCACCTCAAGGCTAGGCCACACACACACATGTGCATGGGCCATGGGTCTTGATGGTAGCGACAAAGGATGAGAGACAAACCCTTCTTGCTTGTTGAAGCAATAATGGGTGGAGTCGGAGTAGCACTTTGGTATGTATCTTGACCATGCGGGGCCAACACAACTCCTCTCTCTTATTATTATACATTTTTATATATATATATATATATATATTTTCTTTTCAACAACATATATATATATATATTTTTTTTTACCTATCTCTTCTCTCTTCTTTTTTTTTTTTTTTTTTTTTTTTTTAGCAGGGCTGACATCATCTTTTATTCACCCTCATTTTTTTTTTTTAGTATGATCCCTTAGTGGATGGAACTTGGGATCGTCACCATCTTCCCCCACACTTAGACTTTTGTGAGAAAGTCAAGTGTGCAAGTCCGGTCTCCTCTTGAGCATCTTCCATCATCCATGGCCATCATAATAATTTTTTTTTTTTTTTTTTTTTTTTTTTGTGATGTAGCCCTCATGTTCTCGGCGTCGCATGCCTCTTTGTTCTTCTCAATCGATCTCCACTGAAATGGTTAGCGACAAGAATACCCGAAGGTGCATACTAACTTGATAGCATGTTCTTGCTTTTATTAATAAGAAGAGAGAAAGACTTTTTCTTTTTTTTTTTTTTTTTTTTATGATAGTCCAGGGTATCTCCTGGCGGTGCTTTCTTTTATGGTCGTAAACTTGACCGTGGGAAAACATCCTGCGGCTAATGGTGGTGAAGTTCCCGCCACCACTAAGAATTTAGCATTACGCTCAAGCCGCAAGGTTAGCGTCATCATGCTACTACGAGACTTGCAACCCTTCTCTTAAAAAGGTTGTGCAAAGAGAACCAAGAGATGGTTGTGATCTTCGTCGAAGCATTCGGCTAGAAGCAAGACGAACTCAAGAAGACCCAAAGGTGAGCATGTAGGAAGTCTCAATTGACAACTTGTTATGCTCAAGAACAAATTTCGCTTGGTCTCAAGAGTTGTCGCTTCATGCATGTCCATGGCACATGAGGTTCTATCCTCAAAAGATGTGTCGTGAAAGACGAACGTTGAATCTTGACCATTGTCAAGAACTACATTTTTTTGGCCAGAGGGACATGACTTGTTTTGTGTGAGGCGGACAGGTAATTGTTTCACTAAGATGCGGGAAGCAACTTGGGTGAAGCGAATAGAGTTATGAACTTCGCCTTCTCAAATGGGTTTTGGTTGGAAAGATGCTTCGCTTTTAGGATGTCTAGGTGTGAGAGGCGAAAACATTCTTTCCCAACTTCTCATCATGGCTCCCCTTTATAGGTCTTTTCGTGAAAAAGCTCTTTTTTTTTTTTTTTTTGAGGGTAGCCTATGAGAAGATTGAAATCAAGGATGTGATAGATATGAAAATCTAAAGCGCACCTCGGTTTCACGAGGTTCCATCGAGAATCCTTGAATTCAATTGCGAACCTAAAGGACGAAGCATTCCTTCCTTCCGGTGTTAAAGTGGTTCGGGAGAGGGCTCAACGGTCGGTTCCAATGGCGGTGCGGGAATGGCTCGACCGATGAGGGCTCCTCAAAGCTTGACATGCCCTTAATGTGGAAGGGGAATAGGTTCTACAACGGAGAAGCAAGCTTCTCTAGGATGTGTTCAAGGGTTCTCCTATGTTCCGTTGTAGGTTTTACGAGCAAGCGACCCTCCAACGGTCACGTCAAGGCATAGGGGCAGCATCTATGTCAATACCGAACAAAAGATATGCAAAAAGCACACTATCGGGTAATGACAAGTCTAGGCCAACATGTATAAACATTATAAATCTGGCCTAGGCTGCACCTATGGACTCCTTCTCATCCTACTTGAGATCGAGGATTGTCCTTGGTAGGCATTGATGGGGAAGAATGCTAGACGAAAATTGTCTTTGAGTTCTTCTCGGTCCCCATTCAAATTTCCTACGACAATAGTGTACTATTGTTTTGCTTTCCCTATGAGGGAGAGCGAAACAAATTCCACATGTGAATTTCTTGGATCATGCTAGGAATCTTTGAGGCATGATCATAATTCCTCGAAATCTCGTAGGTGGCAACATAGATTTTTAAAATGGTCACCGGAGATGGAGTACCCGAACAAAAGTTTTTTTTTTTTTTTTTTAACTAGGGTGAGTTCATAGCCGGATAAAAATTTTGGTTTAAAAAAAAAAAAAAAAAAAAAAGAAAGATTGTGGCTCTTGTGAACTCCCCATTGAAGCGAAAGATTTTTCGAAATGGAGTAGGCTTCAATTTGAAAAAGAAAAATAAATAACTATTTTTAATTTTTTTTTTTTTTGGATACAACACCGCGGGTGCTCTAGGCTCGAGAGAGAATTACGACTACCGTTCCCGACAGCGGCGCCCGAGAAAGCTTGTTGACATTTTTTAACGCACGAGATAAATCCGCATAGCGCCGCGGAATTGTCATTGTAGCTTTCACCGGAAGTATTCGAGGTATCGTATTTTCCACGAGGAGCGGTTGCGCTCTAATCTTTGAGCGGGGCTACCCTAGGATAACTATGGATAGTGAGGTATCTTTATGGGCTTAGGTTTTGAGGCGGGGATTTATAGGGCTTGTTATCTACTTGCTTGGCACCGGCCCACGCCTATCCGAGGCGGTGTCCCAAGCAATTAGCTCTACGACACGGCCGAGCGTGGGGGGGATTTCAAAGGGCGGACAAGGCTTGTCACGACCAAGCCGCCTACCCCCTCAACCGTGGGATGCACCGCAAAAGGTAGGTGAGCGCTAGCCCAAACACCACGTTTGCACTACCATCCACAACTCTTGGGTCGATCAAGGTTCCCGGTCAAAAGAGTTCCTTCTCCAAGAGTTACGACCAAAGGTACGACTACCAATCCCGCAAGTCTAAGATAATATACTTGAAGAACAATAAGCTAAAAGATAATCACAAGCTTGCTCACCAAAGTGTAAGTAGCATGTAGAGGTACAAGCGAAGTGGGTACCGACAACTCCGGCACTCTGACTTCCTAGGAACCGCGGCACACCAGGGGCGAACCGACAACTCCAGGTAGAAGGAACCAAACTTCCTTCTAGCCTTTCCTCTCTCACTCTCCATTAGAACTAGAGGGGGAAGAAGAACAAGAATGGAACTCTCTCCTCTCTATTACATTGTGGCTCCTCCTTGTGTTGTATGGAATTGGTGTGTGTTGAATGAGGGGGAGAGAGCCTCCTTTTATAGGTAGAGGAGAGGGGGCTCTTTAGAAAATAGCCATCCCTACATGGAAGGATCAAAACCGACCTTGGAACACCTTCCTAATCAGCCTTTCCCACGTCGGTAGTGTCCGTTTTGGAAGGTAATGAACACGCTCGCCAAACACAGGCCCGAACAGCCTCGGCGGGTGCTTGGGCGCACAGTGGTCTTGTAGCGCACCGCTTAGGAGCTCCGTTAATTTGGGTTTTGGCGGTGGCGTCTTTGGTCCTCGAAAAGTTGTGTGGCGGTGTGTGCCCGGCCCGGTTCTGCGTGTTTGGTCCATTTCTCCCTTGGGCTTGATATTCTTCAGAATGCGCTTTCCAGGGGAGGCGCCTTTTGATTCATTTTCCACTTGTTTCTTATACAAATCACGCACAATAATAATTGGACACTACAAGTGGAAATATGTGAGTTATAAATGTATATGAGTATGATAAGGAATAGTTTCACCCCTTTTATGGTAGGATGTTGGCGTTACAAATGTGTCGCTAGTGACCGAGTCAACATGAGGTGGTGTGTTGAAGTGGTGGTGGGAGTTACGGGCCGTGCGGCGGAGGTCTTGTCCTTGGTAGGTAGCGATGCTTGTGATGACCGGCCCCTAGTGAAGGTACACAGATTTCTATCTTTATTATACCTCCGTCTTTGCCCGATATTCGAGGGCGCCGGGTGTCCTGCCTCGAGCCCTGGCGGGATGCGGCGGCGCCCGACTTCTCCTCCTCGCGCGGCTCCAATACTCGGCGGGCGCGGGCGTCTTCGTGTGCGCCCCGGGCGGAGGTGCTAGGGTGCCCGGCTTTTTGCGCCTCCGCGACCACTACCGGAGGGCGGGCGTCTTATGCGAGCCCCTGGCGGAGGTGCCGGGATGCCCGGCTTTGTGCGCCTCCGCGCGACTCATACCGGAGGGCGCGGGCGTCTTTATTGCGAGCCCTTGGCGGAGGTGCCGGGTGCCGGCTTTTGTGTGCCTCCGCGCGGCTCATCTTCCGGAGGGCGCGGGGCGTCTTTACCGCGAGCCCCGGCGAAGGTGCGAGATGCCGGCTTTGTGCGCCTCGCGCGACTCATACTCGGAGGGTGTGGGCGTCTTTGTGCGGACCTGGCGGAGGTGCCGGGGTGCACGAAAGTGCGCCTCCGCACGACCATACTCGGAGGGCGCGGGCGCTTCGTTGTGAGCCCGCGAGGTGCGGGGGCGCCCGACTTGGCGTAAATTAGAATGAGTTTTTGATGGTTTATCCAGGCCGGGGTGCAGCTCCGCTGCCCCTCGCGCGGGCAATCCCAAGCATTTTCATACGATGAGGGCTGGGTGACACCAGCCAGCCCCTTTCAGTGCCATACTTGAATTGCACCTTTCTCCGATATGGGGGTAACTAACCCGCATATATTGGATATTGGTACTGCCTCGTTAAAAAACCTTGCGCCCCTTCGCAAGAAAAAAAGAGTGCAGCCCGTTTTGTTCATTGTCTTGAGTTTAGAAAAGGAAAAAAAATGAAATGGTAAAAAGCGAGCGGAGCCCCAACAACTCACGAGTGCACGGTACATTGCACCGCTAGGGGGTAGCACTTGGAGGAGGTCGCCGATGTTCCATGTGTGGGGGGAGGTCATGGCCTTCGAGGTCTTGCAGGTGGAAGGAGCCGGGTCTTGTACTCTTCGTGACGGCGTATGGGCCCGCCCATTTGGCAATGAATTTGCCGACCATCTTCGCGTTTTGCTTCCCCGATCGGGGCGGTCTCTCGACGGCGATCGTCGCGGAGGCCGAGCTTCTTGTTCCTCCATCTTGTGGTCTCCTCCCCGGTATGCGCGGAGGTTGAGAACGGCCATGTTTCTTGTTTCTTCGAGGAGGTCCTTCGCGAGGGCTTCTTCTTCTGGGGTGGCTTCGCTGGTGAGCCTTGGCGAGGCGTGCTTTAGTTATTCTGGGAGGACGACTTCTTCTCCGAACAAGAGCTTGAAGGGCGTGAATTTGGTCGCACGGCTCTCGGAGGTGTTATGTGACCATACCACCGGAGTAAGCTCCTCCGCCCATTTTCCTCTTGGCCTCGCATGGACCTTCGCGCTGACACCCTGCAAGATTATGCCATTGGCTCTTTCAACGAGCCCTTTAGATTGGGGGTGCCTTACGGAGGCAAAGTGAATTTTAGTGCCTATTTGATGGCAAAACTGCTTGAAGACTTCGCTGTCGAACTGGGTGCCGTTGTCGACTGTTATGCTTCGCGGGGTTCCTAAGCGACAGACAATTTGCTGCCAGGAGAACTTTTGCACCGAGTGAGATGTTATGCTGGCTAGGGGGCGAGCTTCGATCCACTTAGTGAAGTATTCCACTACTACTACAGCATGGCGGAGGTTTCCTGGAGCCGGTGGCATCGGGCCGATGAGGTCGATTGCCCATCTTTGGAGTGGCCAGGTGGGGCAGATAAGGGTCGTCGGAGCCCCTGGCCTGTTGGAGTGGTGCGCGGTAAGCTGGCAGCCTTCGCAGCGCCTGACCAGCTCAGTTGCGTCGTTGAGTGCGGTGGGCCAGTAGAAGCCATGCCCGAACACCTTGCCGACGGCGCTCTAGGGCCGTTGTGTGATCCGCAGATCCCTTCGTGTACCTCCGCCAGGATGGCCCGGCCTTCGCCCGTTGATATGCATTTCAGCCATGGGGCGGTTACTGAGGCTTTTTATAATTTGTTGTCCACCAGGCGATATCCCCGGACCTTCTGCTCGACCCTCTTTTGTTCTTCTTTGACTGCGGCTCGAAGTGGCCTCTGATGAATGCTATAATCGGGGCTCTCAATCTTCGTGGATGGCGGCCGACCGATTTCGGAGGTGGGTCGTTTTCTTGAACCGCGGGGCTGTGTAGCACCGAAGAAGACGTCCTGTGGGAGCGGCTCCGCTCGGGCCGCGGCCTTCGCTGAGCTTCGTCGGCTTCGCCCCGTTGTCCCCGCCAAATGGTCTTGGTTGTGACGCCGAGAAAGAAGGCCTCCGTCTTCCTTAGCCGTGCAAGGTATTTTTGCGGCTCGGGTGCTTGGTTCTGTTGTCCTTTTTCGGCTTGCTTCGAGACCACCTCCGAATCGGTTTTGATGATAGCCCTTCGTGCCGACATGGCTCGGAGCTTGTTTAGTGCCGGAGCACCGCCTCGATTCTGCCGTGTTGTTTGTGCACCGGAACTCTAGCCCGGCGATATCTCGGTTGACTCGAGGGTGAAGTGATGATGGCAGCGATGCCCGCCTCCGCATGCCCCCCTGTGGCTCCGTCGGTATGTGCCGCCCATATCGGGTCCAAGTTTGCTTTGCTTGGTTGAAGGTGTCCGGGGTCCAATCTGGAGGAAATCTGCGAGGGCCAGGACTTGATGGCTGTTCTACCGACGAATCGATTGCGTGGTCTCCGATCTCGGTTGCCCACTTTGCTATTCTCGCCCACCGACTCGGGGTTCCCGAATATGTTGTCAAGGGAAAGCTCGAAGGCACGGTGATCTCATGTGCTTGGAAGTAGTGCTTGAGTTTTCTCCGGCCATGACCACTTTGCATAGGCTACCTTTTCCAGGTTACGTGTAATTTAGCTTGGGCCCTTCGAGGGTTTCGGAGACATAGTAGATGGGACTTGCACGGGCGTGCCCCTCGTCCACTTCCTTGATGAGCACCGCGCTGACGGCATGAGGCGATGCGGCGACATAGAGGAGGAGCCCTTCGCCGGGTTCCGGAGTGGCTAGGTGGTGAGATTTGCGAGGTACCGCTTGAGGTCTTGAAGGCTTCTTGTTGCGGGGTCCCCGCTTAAACAGCTCTGTACCATTGAGCATCTGGAAGAATGGTAGCCCGCGTTCAACGGATCTGGAAATGAACCTGCTCAAGGCGGCGAGGCGTCCTGCGAGCCTTTGGGCTGACTTTCTGTTCTTTGGAGGCTCCATCGCGGTGATTGCGGTGATCTTCGAGGGGTTGGCCTCGATGCCTTTGATCGACACGAGGCGGCCAAGTAACTTGCCCTTACTTACCTCGAATACGCATTTGGCGGGGTTGAGTTTTAGCCTGGCCTCGCGGAGCTTGACGAAGGTTCTCTGAAGGTCGGTTATGTGGTCTTCCTTCAGCTTGCTCTGGACTACCAGGTCGTCAACATAGGCTGAGATGGCGCTATCATCCCTGAACACTTCCGCTGTCATACGCGCAAAGGACGAGCCGGCGTTGCGGAGGCCCTCGGCCATTCTTCCGACGATGAGTTCGAAAAGGGGTTATGAAGTCGGTCTTTTCCTCGTCCTGCCCGGGTTCATCCATATTTGGTGGTACCCGGAGAAACAATCCAAGAGTGATAATCTCTCGCATCCCGCGGCCGCATCGACTAGGAGCTGATTCGAGGGAGCGGAAAGTCATCCTTTGGGCACGCTTTGTTGAGACTGGTGAAGTCCACACACATCCTCCATCTGATGGGCTCCGCTGTGTCTTTGCTGAGGCTTGCTTTCTTCACCATGACGACGTTGGATAACCAAGTGGGGTACTTGACCGGGCGAATGACCTCCGCATCCAGAAGGCGATTTACCTCTGCCTGCGCTGCTATTCCCCTTTCCTCTGACATCTTGCGGAGCTTCTGTTTTACGGGGTGGCGTCGGGCCTTATGTTAAGGTGGTGCTCGATGAGGTCTCGGGCCGACACCTCAAATCTCCCCGCACCCGGCGAATACGTGGGAGTTCTCGCGGAGGCACCGCAGAGCTCTGCCGGAGGCCCGGTCCAGAGAGCGAGATATGGTTACTTCTCTGTTGGGGTCAAAGCTGAAGAGCCTGACCTTTTTTGTTTCCTCTGCTGGTAGGGCCCGCGGGCCTGGCTCCGCGTCGCCTTTTCGCCGATCCTCTTGCCCCTCAGGTTCCTGTTCGAGATTGTGGACGTTGCGTTGCCCTGGTGATACGGCACCCTCCGCATTTCTTGCGGCATTCGGTCTCCGAAAACGGTGATTATGCCGCTAGCGGAGGGCATCTTCATGCATAGATAGCTCGGGTGGAGGACTGCGTCGAATGCGTTGGTGACTCCGTGACCAAAAATGGCGTTGTAGTTGTAGTATATGTCCACTACGAAAGTGATGTTCTCTCATCCCGTGGATGGGATCCTTTCCGGCGGAGACCGGGCGGGGTGATTTTTTCCCGATGGTCCCTACTTGCTGACCTCCGCCCGAAGAGGGGTTTCCTTTGGTTGCAACAAGCTCCTGTCAAGGCCCATCTTATCGAAGGTCGAAGCAAATAAAATGTCTGCGGAGCTGCCCGTGTCTACTAGGATTCTGGTAACTGTCCAACCTCCGATGTTGGTATCGATGACCATTGCATCGGTGTGGGGGTAGTCTCGGAGCTTCATATCGCTGGCGTTGAAGGTGATTGGGATGTGCGACCACCGATCGTTTCTATGTGGCCCCTCCGCACCCACATGATGGACCCTCCGATAGTGCTCCTTTCGCCGCCGCTTGTTGCCATGGTCTTCGTTGGTGCCCCGGTGATTGCGAGGATGACTCCGTAGGATGAGTTCGGTTTTGGCGACGATTGTCCGGACTTCTTGTTTGACCGGGTCGCGGGGGGGTTGAATGTGGTGCGGTAGCGGGGGTGGAGGTGGTAGGGCCTGGTTGTGGTAGTTTGGTTCTGCGAGGCTCGGGGATGTGAAACCGTATATTCTTGCCGGTAGTAGCGTGGCTGGTCTTGGGCCGAAGGTGTTAGTGTGGAAAGCCGGGTAGTGGAAGCCTTGGGTGTCTTTGGGCTCTGTAATCCAAGGGAGTGAAAGTATAGTGGTTCGAAAGTGGGTGTTTGCTGGTTTCCTTGTGTGATTAACTTGCCTCTCGAGTTTTGCGGCTAGCTCTCTCTTTTCCCTTGGCGAAGTATGGGCATTGCTTGGTGTAGTGGCCTTTGCCCTCTCCGCATAATGGCGAGGGGTTGTTTTTGCGAGGCCTCGCCGGTGTGTCCGGGTTTGGTCCGGGGGCTCTGGGTGGGTAGTTTTGTCTTGGGGGCGGTTGGTGGGTTTTTTGCTCGCGGGGGTTGTTGGCAATGGCACCGACTTCGGATGGCCTCCTCGGCCTTGGGTAGCTCCGTGCGTGGTGGGTGGGGTGATTGGTACGATTTTGCGGAGGTCGAAAAGCCTCTATCTTCGCTTTGTGGCTGTTGTCGGCTCTCAGTACTTGTCCATTATCTCGTGTAGCTCGCTAGGGGTTTTCGGCTGCCTTCGCTCAATCTTTGAGTGGCATGGACCGGGCGGATACAGGAGACCACCGCCATGATGACGCTCGGTCGGAGACCCCCTCGTTCGCCTTAGTCCGGAGAAACCTCCGCCACCACTCTTGTAGGGGTTCATTTGGCTTCGCACCACGTTCGCCAGCTTACGTGTTTGTTGATGAGTTCGAGTCGACACCCTTGAAGTTTGCTCCTGAGAGCGTCCCCGGGTCGACCCGGCTTCGAATTGAATTTGGGGGCAATGTGCGAGACCATGACGGGCCACTCCTCTTGCGATGATCACGAACGACTTGGCCATTGTGGAATGATCTCCTCCTGCTGCTTCCACGGTGGCTTCGTAACTCATGACAAACCGCCTGGGGCCGGAGGCCCCGTTGTATCTTGGTAAGTGCCGGTGGCTATATGCCGGGGCCACTCTGTGATTTGAAGTGCGTAGGAGAGTGGGGATTTGGGATCATAGTGATGGTTCTCGGGAGGCGGCGCTTTGGGTGTGACGCGCCGCCGCCCCCCGATGTGACCGCTAGGGTACAACCGATTTATGCGGAGGGTTGAGGATGGTGGGTGTTGCGATGGTGGTTGACTCTCTTGCGGTGGTGGTGGGGTTGGCGGAGGCGGGGCTTGCCCCGAAGCGGGGGGCTGTGGATGATCGCGGGTCTATAGCTGTCCTCCGCCGCTAACTTCCCGCCCCCAGCCCGAGCCGCCTGTTGATCCATGCCAAGCTCGGCCCTGGCGGCCCCTCGGCCTGTTCCCTGGCGTCGCCCGCAGCGCCGCCTCCGATCCGGGGCCTCAAGCAGCCGCCTCTCTTCTCTCGCGATCTGGGCTTGCGGGGCTCCCGGGGCTTGCTCCCCCCCCGCTCGGTTTCTCCTCCTCATCTTACGTAACGCTCTCAAGGAGCCCTTCGAGCGGATCTGCGGGGTTTGCTCGGCCGGAGACCTCCGTACCACCGGCCTGCTGGACCACCGCCCCTCGGCCCGCGGAGCGCCCGCCTTCTTTGGGCGGGTGGATCTTCCTCCCTAGTGACCTCCGATATCGGGGACGATCGGGGGTCCGAGATGACGTCTCCCCGGCCCCCCAGCCACGGCGCGAGCCGCTCGGGACCATGCGTGACCGCTGTCGGCACCGCTTGATGGGTCCGATCTCGCGGGCGCCCCTCGGGGCGGGCTGTTCCTACGCGGCGCGCAGCGCCTGCTCGGGCGAGTGATCGCATAGCCGGGCTTTTCGTGTCGATCCCCACGGGACGGCGCCAACCGTGGGGTCACCGCCCCTTGGCCTTCGCTCCCGAGGAGGCGGGAAAGGGGCGAGGGGCTTCCCTGTGGTGAGACTGAGTAGCGAGTACGGCACGAGGGCCTCCCGAGCGACTCGGCCCCTTCGCCGGGCGCTGCCGAGGGGCCTCGGCGCGTGCGCCCGCCTTCGGAAGAAGCCGATTACTTTACGTGAGACAGTGGATGGAAAAATGAGTAAATGGCACTTAAACCGGCCAACAACCGATCCCTTTCTTTGAGCCCGCACCGGTATTTATAGGAATACAAGGGGTCGAGGGGCTGATTTACAATTTGGTACATGGTAGGTGGAAGAACACACACTTACAAAGGGGCCCCCACAAGGGCAGGCTAGTAACTATTCATACAAGGTTAGTACGGGAAATACACATCCATCTCCTCCCGGCCTTGGGGGCGTAGGGTTTCCTCACTCCGGCCGCCGGCCTGGTGCGGCAGGGGGGCAAGCATGGAGGGGCTCTCCGCTGCCCTTTCATGTTGCTTGGGCCTCAGGCGTGCTTGGAGAGCCTCCTCCGACGGGGCGCCTTCCCTTGTCGCACAAGGGTTATCCGCTACGGGCTTCGACCGCCGACCTCGGAGGCCATCCTTGATGGAGGGTGTAGCCTCGCCGATCGAGTGTTCGCGGAGGGTCCTCCGCTCGCCGATCCCGCAAGACCGGCCCAAAACTTGTCAAGGGAGAATTAGTCCTTGGCCCCCGTAGTGAGGCTGCTGCGGGGCCGCCGGGCCGGCGAGGGTCGCCCTCCCCAACACTACTAGTATAGTAGGTGTAGTATGGGAGAAGGAACAAGGAAAGAGACGAGAGAGTGAGAGATCAGCGAGAGAAAACTGCCCATAGTAGCACTATAAAAGGAATCCGAGGTGGCAAATCAGAGTGTTCGATGCGCACACCATGGTCCCACGGTTAATGTAAAAGGGCGAATCAGTAATCTTGTGTGCTATTTCGAAATTTCAAACATTGTTTGGAGTAATAGGACTATGGGAGAATTAGAATTTGGCCCCTGAAAAAGTTTGTCCTACTCTATCCCAACTACCATCGTTTGGGCCCCGCTTGTAATTTTATCTAAATATATCCATGTGATATCTTGTTTTGAAGAATTAATTGAAACAAATTTAATGGTGTAATCAAAATTTAATGCTCGGTCACACACGACAAGTACTCCTATCATGCATATCCCCGATGTGCATAAGGTCAAGGTAGAGACCGACACAAGACAAAAAAATGTTGCTTTTTATGTCCTTGGAAGCGAACATTAGTTTCGGTTCGCTAGTCCGTGCATCCACATATTCAAAATCGCATTTGGCACGCCATCTGAAATTCTATTTTCTCGAGAACTTTGGCGTTTGTAATAAAGAAGTTGACAAATTCCACATCTCTCTTCCCGCCCTTGTAATCTAACAAAGCACCGGTTTCTTAAGGTGGCTTTGGAGACAATCAAGATATATGTTTTTCAGATCGGTATTTTTAAAATCTCGGCGGCCACCGATAAACAGGAATATCGGATATGTCGAAATTTATCTACGATACAAAAAACTTCCGGACCAAATTTATAAAAAATATTTATTTTGTTCAAAAAATCATGTACATCTATTCTATACCATTTTAGATAAAAAAAAATGTAATTGCAAAAAGTACCAACTCAATGTGACCGAGCAAGAATAGCACCTTCAGCACACAAGCTTCAAATAATATAGGTGCACTAGTCCACAACATAATTCAAGTCCCAAATATTAGTCCAAATATTACAAAAAAGATAGTCTAAAACATCACCACTAGTCCACAACATAGCGAGAATCCCAAGAGAGGTCCACGGTTCCAAACATGCATAAAACTAGGATAGTACAGTCCTAGATATTACAAATTCCACAATAGTGCCAAATATTACATAATATTAGTGCACAATCCAAAATACAACAAGTTGCACATGGCAAAATGAGTCCATATCGCACGGTACATTCATGTCAAATCACCAGATTTTAGCAAACAATATGTTAGAATTCATACACTAAAAAAGGCCAAGTCGACATTTCAGCTACCATAGTTAGTCAATTGCATGCTAGAAGTGGAAGAAACACACCTCACCTCTTCACTAGTATAAGTTCTTAACAGGGACTTTCTTCATCCTTTTCTATCTTGGACGAAGAGGGGAGGAGGTTGGCTGTACATTTGTTGTTGCCTTGCTCTTATGGCTAGCAAGGTCACCTCTACTACCGGTGTCATCAACCAGGTCAACCACAATGCCACCGCCTCGAAGCCACACTCTTGCCTTTAGCACTAGCCGAAGCACGAGCTCCATCACCAGCCATTGTACTAGTAACAAATTAAAAAGTCGTGAATTAGCATAGGGCACCAAATTATCTCGTGTCACTCTCGGTTTTCAAGTGGAGCGTGGACCAAATTATTCTATTTGTAATGAATTAGCATAGGGCCACTAATTGTTTGAAATTCATATTCATTCATATAGCAATAAAAGTACCAGATTAAAAACCCCAAGGAGAAGTGCCTAGGCAATAAGTTACATGTGGATTATGTAGCGTAAAGCGTCTTTCTATGTGATGCAAAACAAATCAGTAGCGCCTTGGAGCCAAAGCTCCAAGCACTTGCTAGCAAACAAAGCTCCAAAGTGTACACATCCACATATAGCTAAACAGTTAACCAACAACTATCAACCATTTTTAATTTTCCCTAAATCAAACTAATGAGATGTCATCACCGTATGCAAGCTAGAAGTGTTGCACTTTATATATATGCAAAGCAGCCTTTTGCATCATCAATCAATATGCTTACACAAAGAGCATGCATATGTATGTTAGCCATTAAAAGGATCGATACCATGCAAGACATCTGAATTTGAAGATCCCTACGACTCAATCAATATGCTTACACAAAGTAGCATCAATATAACACACACACATCTGAATTTGAGGATCCCTACGACTCTACACACATGAGATTGAGGGATGCAAACCTTCGGGATGGTTGGATGCCGGCAAGTGCGGGGAAGGAGCCGGCGCCGGCGTTGAGCAACCAACGGCGTCCCGCGCTTGGAGCTGATGGATGGGGGCGGCGCCTCGCCGGCGAGCAACAGGGCACCACCTCGGCGCCAGCGGCGGAGTCTTGGACGGGCCGGCGTCGAAGCGGGACGGCCGCCGTCTTTGCGATGCGCATCGTCGGCGTGGACGGAGAGCGGGCGGGACGGCCGGCCGGGAGCGCTGCGTCAGCGGGACGGGAGAGCAGAGCGGCGCACGAGGGCGGACGGCGCCGCTGCTGGCGAAGCGGGCTGGCGCCGCGCCGCGTGGAATGGGGTAGGGCCGGAGCGCCTATCCACACGCTATCGGAAAGGCGGCGGCGCTGTGCTCTCTCTTTTTTTTTTTATAGAAGGTGGCGGCTGGTTGGGAGTGAATGAGTGAGCTTCTGGGGTTAGGCGGGGGCTTTTATTTGGTGGCAACAATGTTGGCGGGCTTCTACAATATTTGGGCCCAAATTTTGGCATCCACGATTCAAAATTCCGAAATTTTTAGGCGGTAGGAACAATATACCGAACCCTAGCGGTGGCGGCGATATTTCGAAATTACGGAAATTTCGCCCGAAAATTTTTCGATGCTTCACCCTTTTTGACCTGGCCTTCAAAGATACCTCCAAATGAAACAAACAAAAAAATGTCCGGAGCTGAACACCGCAAAAACGTAGTGACAACAATTGCACAATTTGACTAAATGAACTTTCATTCGAGACATAATTCGGATTACACATAAACAAATTCAATTCATAAATATCAAGAAATATCAGCTACATTTGAGCGTGTAAAAAAATCTCTTCAAGCAATATAAGCTAGAAACTAAATGTGGAATGTAAAGTACATATAAATTTTTGATCCAAATGTTAGTTACCTTCACATAGAGCTTTTGGAGGGTAGGGGAAACATTTCGAAGACTAACGACATCATTAATGTCGGAGATGGCATGCACACAACCAAAAACTTTAATAGTTCCCATCGGAGATGACATTGCTTGGGAGCGCAACTCCGCCATGCCGCCATGGTCGCCGGCGAGCATCTCATCGCTAACCCTCGTGAGCTCTCACCTAAATTTCTAATAATTATATTACAGCTCAACGGATGGAAATAAACACATGTTGCGAGAGTGGAGAGGAGTGAACTAGTAGTAGTGAAGACAATGCGGCCGGACGGGGGGTTAGACATCGAACATGATGGCCCCGGGGCACCTATTTTATAGTATTTCACTGCACTTGGAGTGTTGGTTACCGAAAGGACACAAAACTGTCTCCACTCCTTCAAGATCTACCATGGCGGACAATAATGGTAAGCGCCCAGTTGTGGAGTCCAACGAGGACAACTCTTCCTGTCCTCGGAAGAAGCATCGGGGAGATAAGTTATCAATATTTGCTTATTCCGGTAGCCATGTTTTTCCGATCAACCATCTTGAAGCGAGAAAACAATCCGAGCGCCGATCGGGTGGAAAGGATGCGGACAGCCTTCTTGCACATGAAGGCGGTTCTTAAGAATATCAAGGAGGAGAACTAAATTTGTATTATGACTTATTTAGATTGTGTGAACGATGAACCGGTCGTTTACGTGGCCGTCTTGGGTTGGGTGTATATGTTGGTGTTTATATATAAATGATAGTCATATGCATGTCGTTAGCGTGTCTTGTACCATTTGATGGTTATTGTTTGTCGGCCGATGTGACTATTACTTTTTTTATTTTGGTTTCATTGGTCATATGTATGGTTTCAAAGGGTAGACCTATTTGAATCTGCGTCTATCATTTTTGTACTCCCGAGAATAGTTACTCCCGCCTCAATAAACCACGTTGCACGTGTGTTCATACTTGTTTATCGGTTTAAGTATGTTTAGATACTCCTATTAATGCGCCTAGATTTTACTACTACGAAAAATTTTTGGAAGGAACCCATATTTTTTTTCATATATACAAACATATCACTACTCGCGTATATAAACAAAGTATATCCACATACTCTACGTATCCACATACCCTAGATAGTCTAGTATGATCATATACTTAATCCCCATACACTCAGCAGCCCCACTGTTGGTATTTGATAAGCCTACAGAAATATTTATAATTTGTATAATCTGCAAGCGCACGGATACGGGTGAGCACTTCACCCGGAGAGGGTTAAATATCGAATCCACGGGGAAACGGGTGAGGGAGACTACGATCTAATCTTAACCCCGGAGTAGCACAAGACTTAAGAAGGTTGAGGGTATAGAGAGGATGACTAAGATAGCTAAATCTTAATTTGGTAAGTGATGTTGATAGTATTCTTATGGGGATGTAGTCAAAGGAAAGTAAGGCCGAAACTTATGATTCCCCCAAGAACTTGTTCCTACTTGGTCCTATCCAACGGGATGTGGAATCCAAAGGAATCAATGGTACTGTCACTACCACGAACTACCACGCTCCGAAGGTAGGGTGTATCTACAAGATACCCGAGCCTAAGCACCACGCTTACACTATGAATATTACCTTAACCTAATGCCTTAGATTAAAGTACTCAAAAGAGAGACTTGTAGACCAATAAGAATAAATATAAACAATATAACTTACTAAAAGAAGAAGTAGATTACCAGAGTAACTCCAAATGTAGATTAACTTCCACCGAGGTACAAGTATGGAGATAGCACCCGATAGGCCTACATACTTCCTCCAATTCCTTCCCTCTCTCTATCTCTCTTGTTCTAAAGATTAGAACTAATGAGTTCTAATCCTCTCTTGCATACTAATTCTACTAGTTCTAGTTCTAATCTGCTTCTAATTACATTCTAATTCACTAATCCCTTAGAGAGAGATGATCCATACATGGGAACCCTCTACAACTAAGAGATAATGAGATAGAATGAATTGATAATGAATTAGGGTTTAACCCCGGGGTCGGGGTCTTCTTATATAGGCCTTGGCGATGAGCGATGACCATTGGATCAAACCGACCTTGGCAACGGTGTAGATACAACCTCAAAGTCGGTTTGAAACCGACCTAGGAAGATGAGACCGACAAGTGGGACCCACCCGGCGGCTGGCCCGATCTTCACCGGCCGCCCGGCCAAAGTGGTGGGCCCAGTCGTCGTCCTTCCCCGGTGTCTTCGGTGTCTTCTAGAATGTTTTAGTCCACAATTCGGGTTGAGTTACTTCACGGTCAAGTCTTGTCATCATATTGGATGTATATTCCTAACTTTCTCCATTCTTCTCTGCATTTATCCGTTAAGTCCCCGAAAATGTATAAATCACCAAAGCTCATGGAATTATGTTAGTTAAACCCCTAGACTTATGTTTATATTCATTTTATACCTTTATTCATGTTTAGTTGACTAGTAATTTTATGCTATAACAGTGTCAACACCCACCATGAGATATCGATGGCGAGGCCCTACTTGTTTGAACTAACTACAAAATGTTATAACTCACAAACCAAAAAAACAAATTAAATTCTGATTACACCATTAAATTCCTTTTAATAAATCCTACAAAACAAGACCGCATATGGATATATTTCGATAAAATTATAGGTGGCCCCACCGATGATAGTTGGTATAGAGTAAAGTAAAAAAATAAAAAAAGAGAATGGTAAAAGGGACAAACTCCATGAGACGGATGGTCAAACATGAAGTTCAAACGTTAAAATGACAAACTCCACGAGACGGAGGGAGTAGTGATATTCTAACTCATCTCGGACACAAATAAAAACTAAATATAGCTAGTTTTGGGGACGGACACATTCTCATTGAAGGCGTGCTTCGCAATGACATCCAAGTCCGGCCGCTGGAACCGAGCACGAACTCAAGATCGATCTCGCGGCACCGAGCCCCGCGAAGCAGGATGACGGTTCTTCCACGGTAGTGGTGGCGCATGCGCTTGCATCCTTCCGGCCATGCACCGGCGTGGGGATCGACGATTTCCATGCAGACTCCGTACCATCGCGATCAACCAAGGTTGGGTTGCGGCGCCGCAGCCTCGATGAGGTCCTCCATTGCCCAATAACGCGCTTCCCGCAGATTATGGTTTCCCACCACGGCCGTCGGCTCGGACCGCCGCCGATTCCATGGAGCGCGCCGGCGCTTCTTGGTCGCGCAGGGTTCCGACGGTACAAAGAACATCGACAAAAAGTAAGCCGCGCCGGTCCGCGGCATTAGCGGCTCTCCCCCGAGGAGGTCCGGCCTTGGGATCCCACGGCGCCCGCCGTCATCCTTACCATCCCCTCATAGCATATGGCCTCGGGACGATTGGCCTTGAAGAAGTGCCCCGCCGGAGCTCCCGTGGAAACATTGTGCATCGCCCGGCCGCGGTAAGCCGACGGAGCGACACCGAGTCCGATCGCCTCCTCGGTGTCGGTTATCTTTGCGGAACTTGCGGCGGACCAAGTCGAAGATCCATGTACATTACTTACGGATGTTTCTTGTCCTCCCGCTTGATGCGTGGCGGAGGATCTGTTGCCCGGCAGTTCCTCCGGCAGCCTGCAACGAGGAAGCACGTCGTCACGGCATCCGCCGCCATCGCGTCCAGCGGTGTTGCCGCCTCTTGCCCTTCATCTTCCTCGCTCGCCCTCCTTGCCCTCGGGTAGCCCGCCTCTTGCCCTTCCGCGGCACGGGAAACCGACGCGCCGCGCCACACGCAACCCCGAAGCAATAATGAACCGCCCGGCGGCCTGCGAGTCCCAATAAAAGTATTGGAAAAGGATGTTTTGGTCAAACAGTTCGGCAATATAAAAATCATCATCAAATGGCGGCACTGTGTTCTTGTAGAGCACAAGAGCCTTTTCCACCGGGCGGCTCCTTTACTACGGCGCGTGTATAGGGCCTTGCATGCGAATCCTTTCCGTAATCCTACACACCTCGTAGGGATAGGGCCCATGTCCGGCCTTGCACGAATCCTTTTGTATGGCTCGGCGTAGGATAGGGCCACGCCGCGCCATTGTCGTTCCGCCCAATCCTTGGTGCAGGCCATGCGATTGCGGTGCCATTCTTTACCGCGATTGTCTTTCGAACGGCGAGGCACCGGGAAGACGACAACACACAAGGGCGCCTACTACTCCCTACAGGCTCCTTTTTTTTTCTACTTATTGCAGCTTATTCTCTCTCACGAGAATACTATTAAATCACCCAATCGGCTCGGCTATATTTCGGCGCTGAAAAAATATAGTATGTGGGATTTCAAAGCGACGAATGCTCCGAGATTAGCCTAGTACTATTCATCTTCTTCCTCTCGCCGCCCTCTCGTTTCAGCGCCCCCGCCACCAGACTGCTAGCCCTAGAGCTCGGCCAACCCTAGCGCTCGCGGCCATCCTCTTCCCCCACGGAGAATCACATATCATAGAGCTTTCTATAGGAAGAACAACTCACGTAGGGGAGGGAGGGAGGAGGAGGAGAGGAGTAGGACATCAAAATAGCACAAATTTGGAAAAATATAACACAATGCATGATTACGACGAATAAAATATCTCGGTTTTCATGCATACTCCTACTCGGGATCTTTTCAACATAAACCATGCATATGATCGATCAAATTAATCTAGTTTGATCGAGAACATCAACCATCACGTGCGCACCAAAAGCTATCCAATTCAGGTTTGTTTGATCGACAACGCCATCTAGAGAAAGAGGAGGTAGCAATAGATCGGTGCCGACTAGCACTACAAATAGAAAGTTTGATTGTGTGAAGATCACAAACCTGAAAAACACCGTGAATGATATCCATGCTCTGCCCGATGATATCTACCGGCAAAAGATTGATCGGACCGAAGAACCTCATACACTCGTCGTGGATCCTACACTCCTCATTTGCAGAACACGGAGCACACCACACCACTCGAGACGCCGGGAGGGCCGCACCGCTTTTTAATTTGCCGCACCGATGCCCGTCATGGCAAGGCACCATTTGGGCTATAGGACGGGATGTACGCAACTCTTCCTTCCGTATATGCTCCGCCAAGTCGCCCAACCTAAAACTCCATGCATGTCGGGCGGGGCCGACTACACTTGATGGTCTTCCACGTCCCGGCGCCGAAGTTGTCGCCCGATATCCCGCAACACCTGCCGGGCATAGTTGTCCGCGGCACCGGTGTTAGCCCCATGAGCACAAGAGCAAGAAAATAGTCGGCGGCTTCATGCCCTAACGCTAGCAGAAAGCTGCGGCAAAGAAGAGTGACGGGTTGCCGTGGTGGGGCCTTTGACGAAGCGGCTTTCATGCCGGGCTCCCGCACGCCCCGGGGTTGCCGACGGGCGGAGGTCGGTGCAAAGACTCTCGCGATACTTGAGCTTAGTAGTACAGCAGCCCCACGACGCCCGACCGCACTGCAAAGATCCGGTCTAGTCGGATGCTCCATCCAGCGGGGGGGGCCGCCGCCGGCGCTCATCTGCGAACATGTGGCCCCCAGATTGGCGAGGGCCCCATGGGATCTGCCAAATCGTCCTTGGCGACTCGAATCGCAATCTCTACAAGCATGTCACGCGGAAGGTTTTCCATGGCGCAAGCGCGGCGGCCGGGCGGGGCTTTTTGGTGGAAGCTCGGGCGCCCTCTAGCTATGGTTTGTGCAATTGTGCGGCGAAGAATGGTCGGCCATCCGGGAGGCGGTGAGGCGAACAGCCGGGCGCTTCGGTTGGTGGCAGCAATAATGCGGGTCGCTGGCCGGTGCGGGGGCGTAATGAGCGGGCTGGCCGGGTGCACTATCCCAATGCTCGTCCCCAAGATACGGAGTACTACAAAATGTTTTCAAAAGCGCTACACCCTCCGTCAGACAAATAAAAGTCCGTGTTTGACTTCTACAATCCTTGTTTGACCATTAGCCTTATTCAAAATGTTTTAAAAAATTTAGATATTTTGTTATGATTTATTTTATCGTTAGAGATACTTTTATAATCATTTATTTATTTTATTATTTGCATAAAATTAAATAAGACGAATGGTCAAACGAGGGATTGTAAAAGTCAAAAATCGGACTTTTTATTTGTGGGACGAGAGAATGTATATGTTTTCCATGACAAGATGATCTCAAATCAAAAGGTTGTAAACTACAAAGTTTCATAATTGAGAACTACAATCGGTATGTTGGTGGTTTGTCTATCCGACGTCACTTAAAACATTTAAATTTCATTTATTTATTTATTTTTTGAATTTGAGACCTAGTTTTCCATTACAAGATAATGTCAAATCAAAAGTTCTAAACTAGAGAGTTTTAAACTTAGCAAGATCTACAATTCTTATTTTAGTTTTCCCCATCCAACATAGTGCTAGTGACATTGTTCACAAATCTTAGAAATCTCTCTTGTAGTTTCATAAATCTTTGAGACATGTGTAACTCTGTGAACAATGTTACCGCGACGTCGTCGGATCAAGAAATGACCCGCGAAACGCCTACAATGGAATGAGCGGACGGCTTTATTTTTTTCGGTGTACTATCCCAATGGTCATCTGTAAGATTTCTTTTGATAAAATCACTAGGTGCTCCAAAATTGTTGTTTGGAGTTGTGATTTTTGAAATTTAAAATTGAAATGTTATTGATGAAACATGACAAGAGTAATAGAAGTAAGAATACAATCGCCTGATAGAGCATGATTTGACAAAAATTTAGAAAAGAAAAACCATCATTTTTGGAGTTACTATGATGGAGAAAGACTAGTTACAAGTTTTGACCCGCATTAAAAGAAAAAAATTAGGGTTCTTGAGCCCCGAGAAGGTCTCCGACGACGGCGGCACACCGGCGTCTTGCGGATGTTAGCGGAGATGAGGTCTCTAGCGACGGGAGGACCACCACCGTGATCCCCATAACCTAGCGTTACTAGTATGCGCTATGGGATGGCGGGTTTAGTCTCGCTTCGAGCTCGACACCGACGTGGCGGTACGGCCAGTGGGGATCGACGCTCCGGCCAATGACAAACAAACGAGGTCAAATAGACGTTATAGAAAGCACCAAAGAACGCAGCGTAAAATTCCTTTGAACACACGACCTCGAGGCGGGGGCGGGTCGGAGGGGGGTTGCCGCCCGCGAGAACGATCGAACGCGGCGGCGGACATGGTAGTGTTCCCGGGCGACGGCAACGCACACAAAGATAAGCATAACCGTCAAGCCGACGAGCCTCGAGGTGCCGAGGTAAGAGAGAAGGCAAAGATCGAAGTTCATTCGGGAGGCCCCTAGGCACGCCGAGGTGCTCATGGTGGCCATTGCCGCGTGGTCCGGCGGACACGGCGGCCGCTCGACGAGGCGGCGCCAACGGCATGCATAACCTCAAGCCGACGAGCCTCGAGGTTCCAAGGTAGAGAAGGGTGTGACCGTGTGCGTTCAGCCCGAGGCGGCTAGCTAGCCACGCCAGGTGCTCGCGGCGCCATGGCTACGTGACGCCGCCGCCCGAGAATCGCAAATAAATTTAACACATGAATACACCATTGTCGCTCTGTTCACTCATCATTTCAGCTGCAATCAAACATCCACGCGAAAGACATGATTTAGAGAAATACAACACATATATTAAATCACAAACACAATACCACAAAGTACACAATTAAAATATAACACAAGGATTACAACGAATTAAAACATCTCACCGGTGTTCATCACGCATGCTACTCGAGAATCAATCGAACATCAACCAATCCATGCATGCACACAACCAAAAGCTAGCAAAAGCCGTTTGATCGATCTAGATCATATAGCTAGAGAGCTAAGCTATAGATAAATGTACGCCGCGGACACACACACACATATATAGACCGGCTTGCCGCTTATACCAACGCCGCAGAGATGAAGAACATACCACACTCGACGCTGGATCCTACACTCCTCGCCGCAGTACACCCACCCCACGGTGGCTCCCATTCGCCCCTGGCGCCTCAGCTTATCTCCCAATATGCACCGATGCCCGTCATGGCGAGGCTCCGGGTTTGGAGCGGAGGAGGAGGATGTCGCCACTCTTGATAGCAGGGCACAACGTCGTGCAACACTTCTATTGCTCGTCCGAGTGCTCGCGGCAGGTTACTCGCAGTCGAGGTAGCGTCCGCCGCCGCCATGTCGCGCAGATCTCCCCGCAACACCTCTCGGCATGGTCGGTCATCAGCGGTGGCGATTCCTCGCTCAGAGCGTAAGAGCATGCATCGTGCGGGAGCACACATGCCCCTAGTTGGCGGCTGGTTTCAGCTTGTCGAGAGGCGGCATGACTGGCGAGGCGACCTTCCACGAACATGGCGGTTATGCCCGCTCAAGCACGCCGCCTCGGTTGCCACCCGGGCGAGCTTGTCGATAGAGACTCGCGCGTACTCGCGCGGGGAGGTGGTGCAAATGCCCGGCCCGCACGTGCCGTCGGCGTCGACGACCCCGCAGCCGCTTGCGGCACCCTGGCCTAGTGGGATGCTCCGGCCCAAGATGTCGCGCGACACGCTTCTCGTGTCCGTGCACAGGTGGCCCGTAGATTGTAGAGGTCCTCCATAGGATCCTCTGTGGCCATGGCGGCGTGGGCGCAATGTCCTCAAGCAACTCCCGCGGAAGGTTCTCCATGGCTCGAGGCGGCCGCGCGCGGGGGGGCTTTTTGCCGAAACTTTGAGCGCGGGGGGGAGGTGAATAGCGACTATGTGGGCGCCAAGTTGGAGTGCATGCAAAGACTAATACGGGTGGCGCCGGGTGTGTTCCCGTGCAGCCACGTGGTTTTTTTTAGGGTGCTGCCGGAGAGGCCTCGACGACATGACCACCTGTGTACTACAGCTTATTTTCGAGACCGCGCCGTCGCGCGTAAAATTCATCTAGTACTACGAGCTTATTTTCGCGACAGCGCCAAAAATTTTTTCAAGAGCTAGCACGCCTAGGCACGTTTTCATTAAGCATAAAGAGTGTTACACCTAGGCGCCGCCAATGAATACCAACGCCTTTTTGATAGAGCGCGTCGTAACCTTTACACGGTGCATGCGTGTAGGTGTATCCTTTGCGTGGAGAGCTCGCGGGCGAACGTCCCGCCATCGCCCCACGGATTCCGTGCCATCTTTTTCGATCGTCGTCTTATTCAAATTTTTTACATAAATATAATTTATTTTGTTATTTTATCAATAAAGATACTTGAATATTGATTAATTATTTTATGATTTACATAAATATTTTAAAATAAGACAGATGGTCCAACATATGAAATTCAAAAGTCAAAAAGACAAACTCCATGGGACGAGGGGAGTAACTCCCCCCGTATACATCACAAATTCACAATTAATCACAACTAAGAAAAAATTCTCGCTTCTCACCATCACGCCGCACATACACAGGGATCGACATCAAGCATCACGCACGCACCAAAAGCTATGGAGGAATTAAGTTTGTTCGATCGAGGTCTCCATCTAGAGCACTAGAAATAGAAAGTTTGATCATAAGAAGATCACCAACCACGGCAAAAGATTAAGTTGAGCGAAGAACCTCTAACACTTTCGCCGCGGATCCCCGCACTCCCCTCGCCGCAGAACACGCAACACATCACCCGAGACGCGACCACGGCAAAGACCGTCTCCCCGGTTGGTCGCATAGATGCCCGTCATGGCGAGGCACCATTTGGGCTATAGGGCGACGCCACTCTTCCGGTATATGCGCCGCCGCCAAGTAGGCCACCATACCGCTCCATGCTTCGGGCGGGGCCGAGTACGCTTGATGTTCTTCCACATCCCGGTATGTTGCCGAGCGGTCGCCTTCGATTCCCGCGGCCAGCCGGCATAGTCGTCGTCCGCGGCACCCGGTGTTGGCCCCAGAGAGCACAAGAGCAAGAACATACTTGGCGGTTTCATGCCACGACACGGCGGCGCGCCGCAGATCTCGAAAGCAACGGCGTGGCGGTGCAGGCGGCCGATAAAGACGGCTTTCATGCCGGCTATGAAGCACGCGCATCCGTTGCCAACGGCGAGCTTGGTGAAAAAAGACTCTCGCGATCCTCGAGCGATACCCATCGGCCGGCGGGTGCGAAACATCCGACCCTTAGCGGGATGCACCGCCCCACTGGGTCGCCGCCGCCGCTCATCTCGCGAGAAATTGGCCCGGCAGATTGGCGAGGTCCCCATGGGATCTCGCGGCGTCCTTGGCGAGAGTCGAATCGCAATCTGTTTAAGCATGTCACGCGAAAGGTTTTCCATGGTGCGAGGCGGCGGCGGGCGGGGCTTTTTTGGTGGAAGCTCCGAGGCGCTCTAGCTATGTTTTGTGCGGTGGGGAGCTGAACAGCGGCTTGGTGGCGGTGAGTAGCCGGTGCACGGACGTGGGATTTTATGAGCGGGCCGGGCGGTGCACTCCGGCGGCGGTATCGAGCTAGCGGCGCATCTATTCCAAGGCTCGTGCCGTAAGATTTCTTCCTCGGTAAAATCACTAGGTGGTCCAAAATTGATGTTTGGAGTTGTAATTTTTGAAATTTAAAATTGAAATGTTATCGATGATACATGACAAGAGCATGATTTGACAAAAAAATTTTAGAAAGAAAAACCATCATTTTTTGAGTTACTATGAGGGAGAAAGACCGGTTACAACTTTTGACCACGATTAAAAAGAAAAATTAGGGTTCTTGAGCCCCGAAGGTCTCACCATCGCAAACGCGAATATAACGAGCATTACCACATATATACATCAACCATCACGCACCAAAAAGTAAGATAGATTCATGCAACTCCATTGCCCATCGTGCAACACGTAAAGAACTTACTACACTCGGCGCGGATCCTACACTCCTCGGTGCGAGCAGGGGTTTGTATGCCATAGGCAAGTGCCCCATTCGGCAGACGGTGCCGTAGTAGTCTCCCCATGTGCACCGATGCCCGTCCCGGCGAGGCACCGGTTGTGCTAGAGGAAGACAAAGATATCGCCTCGCATATGGCGCCACCAACAAGTCGCTCGCAACACTTCCACCGCCTCGTTCTCGGAGTTATGCGCATTTTGCGCCCCTCTAGGGTGCAGCCATCGCCGCCGCCAGAAACGCGCTCCCAGCTCCCGCGAACACCGCCCGGCGCGGCCGTCATCGGGCGGGGCGGTGGCATTCTCGTCAGAGAGCGAAGAGAATGCACATACCGAGCGAGTGCATGCCCCGAGTTGGCGGGCTTGTTCCGACAAAGAAGCCGAGCGGTAGCGAGACAAAGGCCGCGGCCTTCCACGAACACGATAGACATGCCGCTCTAAAAGCATGCCTCCGGGTTCTGCCGACCTCGGCGAAGCTTGTCGATGAGACTTGCCCTGATCGGCGAGTAGTACAAATGACGGCGCAGACGTGGTCGTCGACCCGCCGTCGTCGCGCAGCACCCGGTCCCAGTGGGATGCTCCGGCCCAAGATGGCGCCGCTACACGCTGTGTCCAGTGCACAGTGGCCCGTAGATTGTAGAGGGCCCGCATAGGATCCCCGTGGCGGCCATGGCGACGCGGAGCGCAACGCCTCAAGCAACTCCCGCGGAAGGTTCTCGCAAAGATGGCTCGAGGCCTGGGGCATGGTTTTCCCGGGGAAGCTCACGCTCTGGTCCGGGGAAAGGAAGATGAACAGTGTTCTCGCTCGATAATCACGCGAGATGGAGGGCGTAGCAAATCATTTAGGGGCTAGCCTGGTCGATTGTTGTGACTTGTGAGAGAAAAGCACTATTGGCACCGAATGACCGAGAATGAGTTGGGATTATTACCGGAGTACACCAAGTGGGCGGTCTTTGTCGGGCCGGGTGTAGAGGTCGAGTGACAAACATGACTGGTGAAACGCGACGCGAGGGCGGCTCCATTTGCTTGTGAGTTTCAAAATTGAACTTTATATTTTTTCCATGGGACGTCTTGAACATATCCACGGTTCCACATGACACACCTTGCATGCGTATCCTTTGCATGTCGCCGTATCCATGATGGGGTTTTTGGTTTTTCGGGTCTTGGGTTTCTTGGTATGGGAGGGCGATTTTTTTTGGATTGAATAGAGGGAGAGGGTTTGATTTTTGGTTGGTGTGTGTGCGTGGAATGGGGTGGGGCGGGGTGGTAGTGCACGTGTGTGGGGACGGGTGGCATGGCATGTATATGGCTTGGGTGGGGTAGGCGGGGCCCGGTGGCATGTGAAGGAGAAGGGTCGGTTAACTCGTGAGTGGTTCGTGGGCGGTATGTGGTGGTGAGTTGGAGTAGATTCAAATGTATGAAAAAAATAGAAATATATATATACCCGGTGCACTTTCTATACACCTACACCCATATTCAAAAATCACATTCGGTTTGAGTATGTTTAGATACTCATTAAGATACTCTAGATCTTACTACACGAAAAAATTTCGAAGGAACCTATATTTTTTAATATATTACATAAAATGCCACTACTCACTGTATATAAAAATGTATATCCGTATACTCAACGTATGAATACATGCTTAACATATATACCACCATGGATGGTCTAGTATGATCATATACTTCATCCACATGCACTTCGTTCGGTCATGTACGACAACGCCGCAGGGGATATGACGCGTGAAGGACGAAGTTCAAGAGATTAAATCATCTACCAAGGATTTCCTCAAATAAATTATTATATAAGTTTTATTACATTACCGAAGTTGTCACCCGTCCAACATATCTAAATATTTATATTCGATATTGGTTCAAATTTTGAGTTTAAACACAAGATTAAATAATCTTTATGCAAATGAGTATATACTCTATTACATACATTTAAGTTCTTCGTTACTAACTTTGTTTCTAACCTTTGCACAAGCAAAGTAATTCTCGCTCAATAGCTAATTGTGATCAGATTTCACAGCGATTACAATTCTTTTTTTTTTTTGAGATTAAACAAGTACAATAATTCAATCCTTTAACAATACCCTTTCTACTACGCCAACAGAACGTGCGGGAATTCCGCTTAGTATTTAGATAAAATTATAAGTGGCCCCATTGATGGTAGTTGTATAGAGTAGAGATAAATGAGGCATGAGTGCGGAAGAAAGTCTTCAAAAGGAGGGAATCTTGATGATCAAGATGTATAGAGGAAGTAAATAGAGAAACATTGCGGACGGGCGAGGTGCACTCGCTAACTCCATGCGCACAATATATATTTTGTACAATATTCAAAGATATGGATAATGGGTTACACGATGGGGTTAAAAAAAACCTAGGAAAGCTACTCATTTCTCAGGTAGCAAGGCGGTAGCGGCGTGTCGATCGTGACGAAGCCGAAAAAAAAAAATAGGGCCGGGCCGATCAATCTCAAATACATCTTAGCCCTCCTATATAATCTATGTAATTACGAATAAAAATTTAGGTGGGGCTTATTAGGTAGGGCTACGTGTAATTTTGATCGATAGGGGGCTATAGAGCCCAACCTACTCATTTCTCAGGTAGCAAGGTGGTAGTGGGAGTAGTCGATAGTGTGGAGTGATTGCCTTGTGTACGTGGAGGAGAATAGATTCATGTTGCGCGTGTGTATAGCAAATATAGGTTTCAAAATTAAACTTTTTTTCCATGACCTTGCATGCGTATCCTTTGCATATCCCACACACCCTCTCGCCAAGAGGGCGCACGTCCCGCCATCGTTGGCGCAGCCCATCAGCATTGATGCGGCCTCGATCGGCGAGGCACCGATTGGGCGGAGGAGGAAGAAGGACGGACGCCGAGTATACGGACTCGTTTATCTTATTTCAGCTTATTCTCTCTCTCACGTAATAATATTCAATCAGCCATCGGCCAAAATCAGCCGAACAACTATTATTAGTCCGTTTTTGACTTTTACAATCCCCTGTTTGACCATTCGTCTTATTTACAATCCCCCTGTTTGACCATTCGTTACGCTTTTTGACCATAGATTAAAATTCTTGAGCCCCGAAAAGCTCTCCGACATGGGCAAAGACACCGGCGTGCGTGGATGTCACCGAGATGAGGTCTCTAGAGACGGGTGGACAACCACCGTACCAGAACCTAGAGCGTTGCTATCTATGCTATCGAATGAGCGAGAAGGGTGAGAGTCCAAACTGAGTCGGCTAGCTCGTCGCGGCGAGGTGCTCGCAACGGCCATAGGCTGCGTGGCGGTCGCCGGCCGGTGAGAATCGCAAATAAATTTAACACATGGATTACAACGAATTAAAACATCTCGGGGTTCATCACCGCTACCCGGAGGATCGATCGAACATCAACCAATGCATACATGCATCACCGCTACGTATGCATGCACACAACGTAGACGCCGCCGCTCGGACCACATCATCATCCTCTAGATCAAAGCCCGGCTGCTCTGCGGTAGAGATTAACCTATCACACTTGCCACGAATCCTACACTCCTCGCTGCGGTACACCCCGCGGACTCGCACGCGGCATTGTGGATAAAATCCCTCGTTAGCACTATACTCATCGTTCGGCAATGCCGCCGCGAGCCGTAGTAAAAAAATCGTGTGCCTCATCTTCCCATCTCGCACCGATGCCCGTCATGGCGAGGCACCGGGTTGGGCCAAAGGAGGAAGACGGTCGCTTACCTTTAATGGCGTCCGTCCACCACCGCCATTGCATTGTAGAAGTGCGGGGCCTCAAAGCTCCCCCCCAACATTTTTGCCACCTCGCCCGTATCTTCTTCCTCAATCTCCCGCAACACCCTCTCCTGACACGATGGGTCATCGGCGGCGGCGGCGTTCCGCATGTAGAGCAGTAAAGGCGTGCACATAGCGGCAGTGCATGCCCCGAGTCGGCGGCTTGTTTCGGGGCTTGTCGAGGCGGCGAGGCGGTGTCGCGACCTTCCACGAACACGCGGCGGAGACATGCCCCGCTCCCGAAGCACGCCTCGGGTTGCCGACCTCGGCGAAGCTTCGGTGATGAGACTCGCCGATACTTTCGCCCGCGAGTAGTACAGCGGCCGGAGTAGACGTAGCCACCGTCGACGTCGACCCGACCGCCGCCGCCCGTCGTTGCGACACCGGTCTAGTGGGATGCTCCGGTCCAAAGATGGCGCCGCGGCACGCCTCGTGTCGAATGCACAAAAATGGGTTGTAGAGGTCCTCCATAGGATCCTCTGCGGCCATGGCGGCGTGAAGCGCAATGTCCACAAGCAACTCCCGTGGAAGGTTCTCCATGGCAAGAGGCGGCGGTCTTGCGGTGCGGTGGGGGCTTTTTTTTGGGAGCTTTGGCGGGCGGCGACGTGAAATGAAGCCGGCCCTCACCGGTGAGCGGCAATAATACGGATGCGTTAAGCAATATATAATGCGGTCGCGTTCGAGGAGTCGGCCGGCCGGTGAGCACTCCGGCGGAGCGGTCGAGCGGCGATACATACATGCATGGCCCGCGGAACGCATCAAAGCAAGTAAATGGACGGATGCGCTCTTTCCCAATACGCGATCAGTATGTCTCGAATCGTTGCATGTTTATCCATGACAAGATGATCTCAAATCAAAAGCTTGTAAAGTACAAAGTTTCATGGATATTTGGGAATGTTGGGGAGGGACCCTTCGCCCGAGGGACTCCCCAAGAGCTCCCGGGCCCAAGAAGAACATCTCGCATGCGGGGGGTGGCGAATCTAAGAAGGACACCCCCACAGCGCGGGGGGTGGCGAGTCCAAGAAGAACACCCCCACACAAGCGTGGGGGGCGAGTCAAGAAGAACACCGCGCAGCGCGGGTGGTGGCGAAGTCCAAGAAGAACACCGCAGCGCGGGGCGGCGAGTCCAAGAAGAACACCGCAGCGCGGGGCGGCGAAGTTCAAGAACACCCCGCAAGCGCTGGGGTGACGACCTCAGCGACACCCCCACGCGCGCGGGGTGGCGAGTCCAAGAAGAACACCCTCGCAGCGCGGGGGCGGCGAGCCTAGAAGAACACGGGCAGCGCTGGGCGGCGAGTCCAAGAAGGACACCCCAGCAGCGCAGGGGCGTGAAGCCCGAGGACAACACCCCCCCGCGGGGTAGCGATGAAAACGGACGGAATTTTTCCCGTTTTTTCCGAGTCCGTTTTCTATATTTTCCCCGTTCCGTTTCCGTATTTTGGAAAATCCGAATCCGGTCGAATCCGGGATGGAGATTGCCGGAATGCGGACGGAAGTAGAAACAACGTTTTTTCCGTCCGTATTTTCGAAACCCGGATTTCATCGGAATTTTTCGTATTTAATCCGAATTTTTCCGGATTTGACACAGAGGTTACATTTGACCCAAAGGCCCAACGTTGGCCCATCTTTACGCCTCCAGACCCTTCCCTGCATCTCATTATGTAGCTAGTCGAGGCCTCTGTGCTTCCTTGGCTGCACGAGGTGGTACTAAACAGGGAATTCCACTAAACAGCTGAACCTACCACTGCTTGGCATGTGCGCCTGTTGATTGGGCTAATGGGCTTGCTGTTGGAATATAGTGGTGGCGTGTGTGGTTCTCATTTTTATCATTTTATGTTTTTCTTTTTTTGTGTGTGTACGCACAAGTTGAGTTCGTTTCTTTTTTTCGTTTGTTCTTTTTTTAAACATTTTTAATACTCAACACACATATATATATATAATCAATTGTATGTATATATGTATCGATTCATAGTGATTTATGTACATATGTACATATGGAACACACGTTGCACACTAAATATGTGCGGTATTCCGGCTTAAGTTCCGGCTTCCAACCATTTCCGTTCAATTTCCGTCCGTATGTTCCGTTTCCGTGCACCCGTATATTCCGATTCCGTTTTTCGAACCGCATTTTCCGAACCGGATCCGGTTTCCGCCAACAAATATAGAAATGGAAATAGAAATAGGGTTTTTCCGTCCGTTTCCGTCCGTTTTCATCGCTACCCGCAGGCGTGGGGGGGCGAGGTCAAGTGGAACACCCCGCGGGCGCGGGGCGGCAAAGCCTAGACGGGCCCGAAGAAAAGCGGCGGCGGAAGGAAGGAGGAACCCTAATGAAGCCTTAGCCACGATAGGGCACGTGTTTTTTACCTTTTTGCCCCTCGTACGGTTTGTACCGATTTGCCCGTCGCGGGCCCTAGACGTAAGTGGCAAGTGCACTTTGTCCTGTTCTCTAACTACGATTAGCTACCGACCGGACGCCTATAAATACGGACCGACGGGGCGTATGTAAGGGACGGTTGATGGGAACTTTATGACCTATCAATCAAAAGACACCTTCTTGGGAACAATACATTTATCCATCACACACACACGGGGACCCGGCCCGGTGGGCCCGAGTTCTCTGTGTCCCTCTCCTCGTGGGAAGCCCTCGCCCCTCCTCCCGCTACCCTCGTAGCGAAGGTTAGGAGGGCAGTGCAACGCCACAGTTGGCGCCGTCCGTGGGGGACCGACACGAAAAAGCCATGCCGGCTAACACCCGAAGCAACACAAGGGGCTTGGCACTCCACCGGGGGCCATCCACCACCCCGCCGGGCACCCGGCCTCCGCCCGGTCGGACCGCCCCCCCTAATAGGGCGCGCGCCCGCCGGGACCACGCCACCTCGGGTCCGGAGGGACGGCGCACCTACCGCCGCGGGGGGCCCAATCCTCCTCGGCCGTGGGAGCCGGTATGGGAGCTCCCAGGTCGAGCGTGTCCAAGGCACCGGGGCCCGGGGACCCACCGGTCGTCACGTAGGTCCCGCGGTCGGGGCTCGGTGGTCGCATCCACTCGCTCAACCCACTCGGACGCAGGGGACATCCTCGGGGGCTTCGGAGGGTCTCGGCAAAGGGGGCTAACCGAGGGCGACCCGGGACAAGGAGGCGGCCGGGAGCGGCGGCCCTCGAGCGCGAGCACGGAGGGAGATCGGCCCAAAACGCCGACGGATGGAAACCCCGGATCGAAGCGGCGCCCCTTACGCATGATCGGGGACCGGGCCGAGGCGGGCGGAGGACAGCTAGATTGGCTAGGCAGCAACGGTAGCCGGCAGCCGGCAGATACATGGCCCGCATGCGCCCCCGCACCCGACCCCGATCAAGCACAACGAGCGCTACCCCCGCCGACCACCCTTCCCCCACCTCCACCGCCCATAATTACCCGAACACGCCCGCGCCTATGGTCACACACCCAAACCCACCGCCTGGCGGGCAGCCACCGCCGCAACGAGAACCAAAACCCGTGGACTTCGCACTATGACCCCGCTTCCCCCCTATCCTTCGCTCTCTAGCTGGCGGAGTGGCCCACCTCCTACCGCCACCACCACTTACCTAGATACACCGGGCGAGACGGACCCGCGCTAGTTCATCATGTCGCACGGGCGGCGTGGCGGCGATAGGAGGGACGAGTCCACCATGGCTAAATCTTTTGTCATAGTCGCAAGGGACATCGCGCAATCGTGGTACTCCACCCTACCCCCCGCTACCATCAGCAGCTGGTCAGAACTTCGGACTGCTTTACAGACAAATTTCAAGGGGGTAGACTCGGCCACAGCAAACTCCACGGAACTCCTCAGTGTCATCCAGCGGCCAACGGAGCACTTAAAAGATTGGTGGCGGAGGTTCCTCCATACCAAGGCAAGGACCGAGGGGTGACCGACCAAAGTGTCATCATGGCGGTCCCGCCTGCATAAGGCCGGGCCCTTGCCACTCCAAGATCGAGAGAAGGCAGCCGAAAACCCTCGCGGAGCTCCGCGAGATAATGGAAAAATACTGCAGAGCCGACACCAGCCATAAGGCTAAGCTCGAGGCTTTCCGACCACCACCCTCGCAGCCCACGACCCATAAAAGACCGCCCGAGGGCGGAACACTTTAACCACCAAGACCGCGGCAGGGTCGCAGCGATAGACACAGCACCACCACCAGAGCAAAGAGCAAACCACCCACAGAAGCAAACCTACCAAGCAAGGGACCAGCGGGCCTATAACCCGCGCGACGAGCGAGGTCCGTCCCGGCAAAAGCAGCCCTACTGCCACTACTGCGGGGCAGACAAGGGCCACTACACCAAACAATGCCCCTACTTCGCAAAAGGGAAAGAAACATGGACAGCCAATTAGCCTCCCAGCAAATAAACCCAGCGCCAAATCAACCACACCAGAAGATCGGTCCAACCCCCGGGCACAATCACTACTCCTACACCCCTCCAAGCTACGCGACCCCCCCATACCCCGGCTTCAGCACGGCTTTCAACCAGCCACCGTACCACCACCCGCACAACACACCCCGCTACGCAACCGGGCCTACAGTCACCCACCCCCTAAAGCCCCTGACACTATAACCCCGGCCCCACACTACCACCACCCCCCACCACTTCCAACTTTACCACCACCACCACCCCCACCACCACCGGTAAAGCAAGAAATGCCAACCACGCTAAAACAACCCTACTTACGCTTACGGCGAGATCTTAGCCATCACAAGGGGATCCAACGAAGATCATGGCAACAAAAGGCGAGAAAAAGAGTACTACCGCGGGGTGCACCACATGGCCGCGGAGGGCCCTCATATGAACAATCGGTGGTCCCACATCACAATCACTTTCAACGCCAGCGGAACATGAGGCTCAAGGATTACCCCCACACCGACGCGATGGTAATCAAGACAAACGTCGCAGTTGGATCGTGAACAAAATCTCGGGTCGACACGAGTAGCTCCGCGCACATCTTGTTCACCTCAACCTTCGACCGCATGAGACTCGATCGCAACCTCCCCGAGCCCCGGGAAACCCTCTTTTTTCGGTTAAGAGGCCCGCAAAGTCGAGCGGTAGGGAAGATTACCCTGCCAGTAACCTTCGGGGACCAGCCGCACCCCCGCACCGAAAACATAACCTTCGATGTCGTCGACATGCACTACAATTACAATGCGATTTTCGGCAGAGGCATCATCAACGCGTTCGGGGCTGTGATCCACCCAGGCTATCTTTGCATGAAAATGCCCTCGATCACCGGGGTTATAGCGGTCTTCGGAGATCAAGACCTCGCAAGGACTGCCGAGGGGGCGATACCGCCCCTGAGGCAACGCGAACGCACGCCCTCGAAAGCGGGACGGGAAGTCTGAAGAAAAGAAGAGGGAAACAAAAGAAAGCAAGGACCCCGAGGAAGAATAGTACGGACCCAATGGCGCCAACCCGAAGGAAGAAACAAAAATGTCGGGTTGTTCCCGGCGGCGAAACCGGGGAAAGTAACCATCTCCGCGGCCCTGGACCCCGAATATGAGGCTAACCTAACTCAGTTCCTCCGCGATCACTGCGATGTCTTTGCTTGGTCGGCCGGGACCTTCAAGGGGTTGACCGAAGTGATCGAACACAAGCAACATCAAGGAAGGAGCAACCCCGTGCAAGCAAAAACTTTGATAGATGTCCGAGGAACGAAAGCAGGCAGCACAGGTCGAAGTCAACCGCCTCCTAGACGCCAAAGTGATAAGACCGGTCAAATACCCAACATGGCTGTCCAATGGAGTCCTGGTCAAGAAAGCAAGCCTCTCCAAGGATAAGACAGAACCACCAAGATGGAGAATGTGTGTGGATTTCACGAGTCTCAACAAGGCACGCCCAAAGGGCGATTTCTCGCTACCCGCATTAGCACCCTCGTGGGCGCCAGCCGCGGGTGCGAAGTTGCTATCCTTTGCCGACCGCTTCTCGGGGTATCACCGGTTTGGATGAGCAAGGAGGGGCGAGGAAAAACCGGTTTTCATAACACCCTTTGGCACATACTGTTTCAGAAGAATGGCAGAGGGCCTCCGTAATGCAGGGTCGACCTTCGCTAGAATGACAGCAGAAGTCCTCGCGGACGACAAGGCAATCTCCGCCTATGCCAACGACATCGCGTGGTCCGTGAGCAAACTCCAACAAGATCACATCGCACTCGAAAGGGCATTCACGAAGCTCGCAGAGCTAGACTAAAATCGAACCCCGCTAAATGTGTCTTCGGGTCGACAAAAGGGAAAGTTGCCGGGATGCCCGGTCTCCGCGAGGGGATAGAAGCAAACCCAACCAAGATTCAACCAATCACTTTCGGATGGAACCCCCATGAAACGAGCGAAGGCGGCACGGCGCCTCGCGGGCCGCATGGCCTCCCCGCAGAGATTTATTTCAAGGTCCGCCGAGCGGTCCCGCCCTTCTTCAGTCCCGAGGGCATCGGAGCCGTTCAACTGGGGCCCGCTCCGGCGGCAAAGCCGGCGACCTCAAGCAATATCTCCTCAACCTCACGACCCTCGCGTGACGGAACGGGCGAGGGCCTATCATCAATAATATGTGCCGACCTCCCCCTGCCGCCAGATAGCGCGGTCCTCACTAAGGAAGTCCCGCAGCAACACCAAGTGCGTCAGATCCCCATATACTATGTATCAGAAACACTCAAGGGCCTAAAAAGCAACTACACTGAGCTCGAGAAGGTAGCTTACGCAGTGGTCATGGCCGCACGAAAACTCAAGCATTACTTCCAGGCACACGAGATTACAATACCGTCTTGCTTCCCATTGGAAAACATCTTCAGGAACCCCGAATCAGTGGGGAGGATAGCCGGGCCGGGCGACAGAGCTAGGTGACCACGCGATCAAGTTTGTGGGCGACGGCAATCAAGTCTCAAGCCTTGGCGGAACTCAGAGCCGACCGGACCCCCGACGTATACAACCAGGCCGCAAAGTTAGAACCAATATGGACAGCATACACAGATGGAGCATGGGGCTCCGCGGGCGCAGGGATCGCCACCATTCTCATATCTCCATCCGGCGTAAAGCTCCGTTACGCCGCGAGGTTGGATTTCCCATGCACCAACAACATAGCGAGTGCGAAGAAGTTCTATTCGCCGACCAAACTCCGGGCCCCGGCAAAGAAGAGCCATCATCGTAATCGGACTCGAAGTCGTTTCGGGCCATGTCGAGAAAAGCTGCCGAGCCCGCAATCCAGAACTGCAGAAATACCTTCTCAGGGTCAGGAAAACGGAGGCCTTCTTTCTGGGCATCACGACAAAAACCATCGCGGGAAGGGAGAACGGCGAGGCCGATGAGCTAGCAAAGGCGGCGGCAACGCGAAACCCGCTACCCCCGACGTGTTCTACGAGGTCCTAACAAAGCCGCCGTTGAAGGACCCCCCGCCGCAGACCAAGTCCGTGAACGCCATAACAAGCGAAGATTGGAGAGCCACGATAATAGCGTGCATCAAAGGGGCACCTCGAACTGAATCAAAAGAAGGCGAAAAAGAGAATAGCTCGAAAAGTACGGGGTACAGATTAATCGATGACCAGGCTTTACAAGGCATCGGTCAAAAGCACCACGGCTCAAATGCGTCGCAGCCACGGAGGGGAGGGCAATCCTCGCAGAGGTCCATGAGGGCATATGTGGCTCACACAACGGACCCGTCGCTAGTCGGAAGGTGTTCGGACAAGGTTTTTTTCGGCCCATGGCACTAAGTGACCTTGAGAACCTCGTCAAGCGCCTGCGAGGGGGTGCCAACCGGCAGCCCACCACTCTAACCTCCCCCGGGGCCGCAACCACTCCAATCGCCCGAGATGGCCCCTCCAAAGATGGGGCATCGACCTTGTCGGACCAATGCCGCCAGCGCCCGGGGAACCTCCGCTACGCGAGTTGTAGCTATCGAGTACTTCACAAAATGGATCGAGGCCCGCCCCTCGCAACAATAACCTCACGTTCGTGCGCATGAAATTCTTCGGCAACAAATCATATGCCATTTCAGGGTCCCAAGAGAGATCACGGTAGACAACGGCACGCGCAATTCGACTGCCGAAGCTTTCAAGCAATTCTGTTTCCGTGGTTGGAACCAAGATCCACTTTGCCTCCGTCGACACCCCCAAATCCAATGGCCTTGTCGAGAGGGCCAACGGCACAATACTCCAAGGCATCAGCTAAAAAAATCCAAGGCAAGCCTAGAGGAACCTGGGCGGAGCATCTTACACCAGTGGTTTGGTCACACAATACCTCCAAATGCAGGGCAACCAAATTCACCCCATTCAAGCTGTTATTCGGGGAAGAGGCCGTACTCCCAGAAGAACTTACTCATGGCTCCTCAAGAACAACCCTCGCGTCAGCAGAAGAAAACCCCCCGCTCGCCAGCGACCTTGTTGAAGAGGCCCGCAACCAGGCCGTCCTTAACCTCCACTCATATCAGCAAGAAACCTGCAAGTGGCGTGACAAGAAGGTCAAGCCTCGCAACCTCGCGGTCGGGGATTTCGCACTCATCGAGAAAGCAAAACGCTCAGATGGCAGGAAAGTTCATTGCCAAATGGTCAGGACCCTTCCTCGTCACAAAGTCCGCAAGGCCCGGCTCGTACCACCTGTAAGACCTCGACGGAAACGACCTACCACGCACCTGGAACATAGACGACCTTCGCAAATACTACCCTTAGCGGCGCCACACCCCGGCGCTCGCGAGCTGTAAGGTTTCCTTGTGCACTTCTTTTTCCTTTCTTCTTCACTTTACAACCTTTTGCAAGACTCTATCATGCAACCGGGCTGCACTCTTTTCCTCGCGAAGGGGCGTGAGGTTTTTAACGAGGCAAAGACCCCATCTTATTAATATATGCAGATCTTTCCCCGAAAAACTTGCCTTCGCTTTGTTCTCAAAACACAGCGCCGAAAGGGGCGGAGCGGCGACCCTCCGCCCTCATCGGCAGACTCCGACAAAAATGATTGGCCTCGCCAGGGGCTCAGTGTCCACCCTCGCCCCGGGCCAAGCCAAACACGCCAGGGGCTCGCAAAAAATGCAACCCCGACACGGACCCCGAGTATGGGCCGCGCGGAGGTACAAAAAGATGCACACCACTGGCAAAACACGCCCCGAGGGGCTCATAAAAACGCAACCCGACCACGGACCCAGTATGGGCCGCGGAGGTACAAAAGATCGCACCACGGGCGGAACCGCAAAAACGCAACCCGACACACGGACCCCGTATGGGCGGCGGAGGTACAAAGACGCCGCGCACCACTGGCGAGAACACGCGGGGGCTAAAAAATGCAACCCGACCACGGACCGTGTATGGGCCGCGGAGAGTACAAAAAGAGGCGCACCACGGCAAAACACGCCGGGGCTCGCCGCCGCAACCCGACCACGGACCCCGAGTATGGGCCGCGCGGAGGTACAAAAGACGCCGCACCACGGCAAAACACGCCAGGGCTCGCCCAACGCGCAACCCGACACGGACCCCGGTATGGGGCCGCGGAGGTACAAAAAGACGCGCACCACGGCAAAACACGCCGAGGGCTCGCAAAAATGCAACCCCGACATCGGACCCCAGTATGGGCCGCACGGAGGTACCAAAAGATGTGCACCCCTAAAAATCACGCCAGGGGCTCGCGCAACAATATCGAAACCCGCACGGGCCGCCAAGCAGAGATACAAAAGAGGGCCTAAGCCCCTAGCAAAAGCAAGCCGGGGGTTCGCAAGAATGAAAGCCCCACGCGGACCCAGTGCACGTACTCCACGCAAGGAAAGCACGACATCAAGGGCATCGACAAATAAGTAAAACAGTACAACACAATGAATAGGCTCACCAACTAAAGGACGGGCACTTTCTTGCCTGCAAAAGGACACTCACCTAACCTCATCAAGTCTAGTAAAAGCACCACACACCACCGCACAACCTCCGCAAAGACTATAAAGCCAGCACCATCACCACAACGGCAGCACATTGCAAAACCTAAGGCCGCAAGCAAAGTGCAGACACACCGGCGATACAATGCACCCGGCACTAGCTAGCCCCCGCTCGTACAGAGCGAGCCGCCGCAAACCCCACAAAAGCCAGGCACCATAATCACATCCCCGACACCGCGATGGAAAATGTAAAACACCACCAACTAGCAGTGCAACAAGGGCTCCCCGCGCACATAACCACCGAGAGCGCCCAACAACCCCGCTCTCGAATCCATCGCTCACTCGGAGCCTCGCCCCGGGCGGACACGCAATGGAGAATGTAACATCCTCCCGAGCGACAAGCCACCAAAGGAATCAAAGTTCCAACAACAGTGCGGGGAGCCCGCCGCTCGAAGACCCCAGCGCGACAACACGCAGCCGCGGCGCTGAACCCCGCACCAATCGGGCCTCCACAAGAAGGGCATTCAACAAGCAAGTTTCCGAACCGTCACTCCGACACCACATCAACCAACTCGGGAGAACCCTAGGCACCCGAAGACAAAGACAAGGAACCCCGCGTCCGCATAGGTAGGAAAAAGAGGCCTCGGGAAAGCCACCTAACAGCAACCACAGCTAGCTTAGAAACCCCGGGGTAACCTTGAGCAATCTAGTAGAGAAGCTTAGCTAGTCGGTTTCCTCTCTCCGCAAGCAAGGAAAGCATTGCGGATAGCCAATTCATCTAGCACGAAAATATGTATCTGTCTCTTCCAAGAACTGAAAAATTACCACCTTCGTCTACACGACTAAAAACCCGAAAAGCGAGCCTCGCTAAAAAGAAGCGAGGGCGTCGCCGCGACTACGCGTCTACACGACTAAAAACCCCGCAAAAATAGCCTCGCTAAAAGAAGCCGGAGGGCGTCGGCGACTTCGCCTACACAACTAAAACCCCCCAAAACAGCGAGCCTCGCTAAAAGAAGCAGAGGGCGTCGCCGTGACTTCGCCTACACGACTAAGACCCGCGCAAAGCAGCGAGCCTCGCTAAAGAAGCTGAGGGCATCGGCGAGACTCGCCTACACGACTAAAAACCCCGCAAACAACAATGAGCCTCGCTAAAAGCCGCGAGGGCGTCACCGCGACTTCGCCTACACGACTAAGACCCCCGCAAAAACAGCGAGCCTCGCTAAAGAAAGAGAGGGCGTCGGCGCGACTTCCGCCTACACGACTAAGACCCCACAAAACAAATGAGCCTCGCTAAAAGAAAGAGAGGGCGTCGCCGCCGACTTCGCCTACACGACTAAGACCCCACAAAACGAGCCTTGCTAAAAGAAGAGAGGGCGCCGCGCGACTTCGTCTACACGACTAAAAACCCCCGCAAAATAGCAAGCCTCGCTAAAAAGAAGAAGAGGGCGGCGCGACTTCGCCTACATGACTAAAAACCCCGCGAAACTGAGCCTCGCGAAAGGGACAATTTTACAACAACCCCGCAGAGGGGACAATTTTACAACAACCCCGCGAAGGGGACAATCCTACAACAACCCCGTAGAGGGGACAATTTTACAACAACCCCGCGAAGGGGACAATCCTACAACAACCCCGCCGAAGGGCACAAGTCTACAACAACCCCGCGAAAGGGCACAAGTTCACAACAACCCCGTGAAGCGGGACAAGTTTACAATAACCCCGCGAAGGGGGGCAATTTCGCAACAACCCCGCAGCAAGGGCCGCGTCCAACCAAAAACCCTCAACCATAGACCTGCTTTCGGCCACTTCCTCGACAAACACCCCCAGCACTTCTTCCACAAGGGCCGCTGCGACCCGTTCCACGAACTCCGCCACATCGACCACCTCGACGTCAATAAACGAGCCTCCACTTCCACCCCACGGCCAACCACCCTCCACCAACGTTTCTTCGACCAGGCAAAGCGGTCCCCACAGTAGAGGTTGAGCTCTCACGATAGGGAGCGACCCTGACAGAACCCTCCGCCGAAAGACCCATCGCGCAGTCGTGGGCATCTAGCTCCACCGGCTCAGGCTTAGAACAACCACGGCACCCTCGCGGTCCACCTCAAATCCAACTTCGCCAAGCGCAATAGCCACGGCCTCCTCGTCCCCGAGGTCCTCATCCAGTACGACCGAAGACGGCCCTGCCCCGAAGACCACCCGCTCGACCCGACGACGACCGCCGATCATACTTCGCGCCCGAACGCCCGGCAAACTGGTTCTTCACATCATACTTCGAAAGTGCGCGCCCACCAAAAAGCTTGGAAACTAATCCCGGGGTACTTCGTCATTGCGTGAGCCCAAGTCTCCCCCGAGATGAAAATGTCTTGGTAATTCATCATCAGGGGGATGACGTTCAGCACCTCCAGCAAGCGGGCCCGCAGATCCTGCGCGGCGGCGAGCCAAAGATTAGAATTCCCACCCCGCAAAATTTAGCACACCTCCGCAAAACAAAACAACCAATAGCGCAGCAAAATAAGGAAACAATAACATACTTAGACCGCATCCGCCTCCAACAGGGCAACCATAGTTAGAGTACTCCAAGTTTCTTTACAAAGCCCCCAGCGGGGTCCCCTAACCCCTACATACTATAACACACACCACCCTCACGAGGTCTACACCTGGCCTGGAGAAGAAGGGCCCGAGCCGTCCACGGCAAACCCGACCCGCGACCGGGGGGCGCCATCTTCATCCCCTCTCTCAATGCTCTCATCATCGGCGACTCCACCGTCTTGGACATCCTCCGCGTCGAGGTGGGTCCGCATTCCCCGGGGGCCTCGCCGCGGCCAGAGCCGCGTGGGTCCCCCGCCTCAAGCCACGGCCGCCAACGCCTACATAAAGCTAGCGTCAGTAAGAAACCCACGAAACATAAAAAGGAAGGAGAAGAAAACAAACAACGGGCCAACGCGGGGAGGAACCTGTACCCGTGCAGTCGCGGCTTGGGCCTCCTCCATAGCCACCTCATGCCCCGTCTCGGTGAAGAACTTTTTAAGGAACCTCCCCGCCGGATAGCGGAGGTCGGCATCCGCGCCGCACCCGTCCATCTCCTCCCTTTGCGAGGAACTTCAGCTTGCGGGGGGTCGCCGAGATGCGGGCACCCCACAAACCGCGGGGTGTGTCCTGCGCCATTGCACCCACATAACCCCCAAAATCCAGCGGCATGATGAACAAGCGGGGGCACACCGGACAAAGTCAACCCAGCCACTCCGCGGCGGCAGCGGGCTCCATGGCGGGCAGCGGCGCGGAGCCAGTACTTCCGCGTCCACCAGGACGCTATCCAGCACCTCCTTCACCGAATTCATCTTAGTGAGCCAGGCCTCATCGCGAGAAGAGAGCTTTTGCTCCAGTTCCACCACCCTCTTCAAAGGCGGCCTCCTCGGCGGCCTTTGCCTGGCGGGCCTCGGTGGCCAGGTCAACATTACGCCGCAAGGTCTCGACCACCTCGTCTTGCGTTGTGCGGAACTTCTCCCCCGGGATCGGCGTGACGCCTCGACCGCCTTCTCGCCCCTCCGCGTTGAGCCGCAAACCTCCGCCCGGGCGCGATCGATGTTATCGGCCCTCCACGCAGCCGGCTCCACGCCGTCGCCGTCGCGACTGGGGCGCGACCCTCCGCGCCCGCACAAGAACCCCCGACTCCGCGGCCTTCACCGCGATGTCCCCCGAGCTCGGCGTGCGGCGGAAGCTGCCGATGCTCGCCTCGAGGAATGGACCCGGCCGCACACTATGCCAGCGCCGCCGCCCGCTAGACTTCGAATTGGCACCCCGCCAATATCCGGCCCGGTACAAATCCGAGGCACGGGACCACCGCCCTAAAGTCCCTCCATGAACCGGGAGGCGGCGACGCAGCAACGGCCATGCCCCGCTTCCTGCCTCGCTCATCGCCCTCGAGCTCCCCCTCAATCTCCTTCCCCTCCACCAAGATGTGGCACCGACCCGACCGGCCAAAAAAAAACAGGCGCGGATGGGGCGTCACGAGCAAGGGAGCCGCCCCCCGAGCCCGGCCGTGTGCGCCCGGCCGCACCTCCACCATCGCATTTCCCCGTCGACCACGACCCGCCGAGACGCAGTCGGCCAACCCCGGTGAGGCGTGGGCATCCTCAATCGAGTGTCCCCCGACCACGTCGCGGGAATCCACCTTCCTCCTCCTACGCTGAGGTCTCCGCCGCCATCGGAGTAGGGACACGGCCCCCGCCGAGCCCGGGCACGCCGCCGCCCCTCCGCTCCCACTAGAGCTGCTGATGTCGTGGATGAGGCCCGCCACCCGGCCGCGGCGGGGATGCCCCGCACCAAACGGGCGGACGAGCCCCCGACTCCGCCGGTGGCAGCCCCGCATCTACCGGGGCGACTCGTGCTCGGCTCCCACCGCGCCACGACGACCGCCGAGGGCCATCGGGACCCGCGCCCGATCCGCTTCTTCCGTTGTTTATTTGTGGGGCCCTCCCATCATCCCCTCCAAGGCGGCCGGCCGGAGTAGAGAACCCCAACCGGTCAAACACCGGTTCGGCCGCTTCCGCGCCACGAGGGGCCCGGCCAAATCCTCTTGTATTCGGGCGTCCCTCGCACTTGCCGATCAGCTTCGTCCCGTCAACTTTCAACCTCGACGAGGGACCCATTTGGATACCGCGTCCCGTGAGGTCGCCGCCGGATATGGTGCTCCCGTAGCACGTCGAAGTCCACCTTCGCCGACTTTTAGCACCAGCCCCCCGTAGCTTGTCGACGTCTTCCACCTCCGGCCATGCCCGCGAGGCCGACAGAGGAACTACCCTCGCAGCCCACAAACTCCTCCACCAAATCACGTCCCGCCAAGTATCGGGACATGTTCTTCAGCATCGCCATCAAGCTCCGCCATGACGTTGGTCTCCACCCACCGCCCTTCCGGGGTCGCCGAGATTACGCAGGCCCCGCATAGCTCCGGCCTTTGTTGATGTTTCTTAACGCACACGGATAAATCCGCAAGCCGCCGCGGAATTGTCATTGTAGCTTTCACCCTAAGTATTCGGGGTATCGTATTTTCCACAGGGAACGGTTGCGCTCTAATCTTTGAGCGGGGCTACCCTAGGATAACTTATGGATAGTGAGGTATCTTTAATGGCTTAGGTTTTGAGGCAGGATTTCTCGCTCTTGTTAAGAAGTTGCTTTGGGCACCGCCCACGCTCAAGAACAAAGTCCCGCAATTAGCTCTACGACGCTTGTGACGAACGTGGGGATTTCAAGGGGACGGACAAGGCTTGTCACGACCAAGCCACCCCTCAACCGTGGGATGCACCGCAAAAGGTAGGAGAACGCTAGCCCAAACACCACGTTTGCACTACCATCCACAACTCTTGGGTCGATCGAGGTCCCCCGGTCAAAGAGTTCCTTCTCCAAGAGTTACGACCAAGGTACGACTACCAATCCCGCAAGTCTATAACAGCTAAGAAAATATACTTGAAGAACAATAAGCCAAAAGATAATCACAAGCTTTTCTTACCAAAGTGTAAGTAGCTTGCAGAGGTAGGTTTAAGCGGCTGTGCAATCGACAAGTCCGGCACTCCGTCCTCCTAGGAACCGCGGAACACCGAGGGGCGATCCGGCTAGACTCTGTGTAGAGAGAACCAAGATCTCTAGCCTTTCCTCTCTCACTCTCCATTAGAAATTAGAGGGGGGAAGAAGAAGAAGAAGAAGAAAAAAGAAGAAGAAGAATAGAACTCTCCTCTCTCTATTACATTGTGGCTCCTCCTTGTGTTGTATGGAATTGATCTATTTGATCTATGTTGAATGAGGGGGAGAGGGCCTCCTTTATAGGTAGAGGAGAGGGGCTCTTTGGAAAATTCTTCTCCCCACATGGAAAGAGTCAAAAACCGTCATTGGACACCTTCCTTCTTTGCGCAAACCGACTAGCGCGACGCCGGGTTTCACCGATTTGGAAGGTAACAAACCGCCTCACCGAAGCCGGGCGCGAACCGCCTCGGCCTGGGTGCGGCCGCACCAAGGGGTGCGCGCTACAAGACTATGCGGGCCCGGTTCGCCCGGCTTTGGTGAGGTGTCGCCATTCGTCCTGAAAAGTTGTAGGGTGGATCGCGCCCGCCCGGTTTTGACGTTTTCCCCGCGATTCTTGTTTGGGCTTGCCATTTGCTCCTTTGGGCCTTTTTCTATTTATTGATTTTATTTCTTTTTCTTTGTCTTTTTGGCCCAAAGTGATCATCCATGAGTTTGTACCTGCAAGTCCAAACAAACACCAAAACTTTGGAATACGTTAGTTGAAAATCCTATTTCTAGGTTGTTTTGGTGTTGTGTTGACGGTATTAATTAGTCGTTGGTTACCGTCAACACGCCTCCGGCAGCCTCATAATAGAACCACCTCGACAGCCCGGTCCGTGGACCATTTGCTCTTCCGGGCTGCTTGGCAATAACGGTTGGCGCGGTATGCGAAGGTGTAAACCGCATACCGCGCTAGCCTGCTGTAGCCCTCGCACATCCCTCGCCGGCGGGCTACGCGCGGCACCCTGGGGGGCGGAGGAAGGTATCCACGCCCGAACCAGGCCCCGCGAACGGTAGGCCCGCACGAAGATCGACGGCCCCGTGGAAGCGGCGGGTTCAGCCGGTGGAAGCGAGTCCGAGCCGCCTCTCATCGCCCCAAAGACGAACTCCGCCGCGGAAGCGCGGACCGCGGTGAAGAACTCCGCGAACACCATGACCTCGCTGTCGTGAGGTTTGGGGATGTCCGAGGCTGCGGCCGGCCTCGCTGGTCAAGATAGCCCACACTCCGACTCTTCCAGCCGGTGTCCCCCACCTTGCCGGGGAAACACATCGATGGGGAGGTCTCCTTCGGCTTGCCCTTCACCGCCGCCTCCGCAACCTTCGCCATCTCCACCGACCACAGGCCAAAGCAAAACTCCGCAAAGCACACCTCGAGGCCCACACCCCGCAAACAAGCGAGAACGAAGCCGAGCGAGAGAGAGCAGAAAAACCGCAAGGGAAGCGCAAGAGGCGAGTAAAAAGCGTGAGAGCGAGTGAAAAGTGAGAGTGCAGGATTTTCACCGCCCCAACAAAGATCAGCTATTTATAGGGGCCGGAAAACTCAGCAGAACGGACCCGAGAACATCATGATCTCGCGCCACGCATCCGGCGCAGCTCATGTCCAACGCCCCAAATTCAACACAAGAACGCAAACCGCCTAGCACACGATAAAACCTAACACGTGTCAAGGCCCAAGAAGAATCGCCCAAGAAGAACTAGGGCGTCGCCGGCGAGGTTAGCCCCGCAAACGGCTCAGCCACTAGCGGACCTCCCCTCCGGGTTTTCGTTGCTCTAGCCCGACAGACCGACCAAACCCCGAGGGGCTACCGTTGGGGAGGGACCCTTCGCCGAGGGACTCCCCGCAAGAGCTCCCGGGTCCAAGAAGAACATCTCAGCAGCGGGGTGACGAATCCAAGAAGAACACCCCGCAGCGAAGTCCAAGAAGAACACCCCCACAGCGCTGGGGGGTGGCGAGCCTAAGAAGAACACCCCGCAGCACGGGGCGGCGAGTCCAAGAAGGACACCCCGCAGCGCGGGGGGCGAAGCCCGACAACAACACCCAGCGGGGGGGCGCGAGGTCAGGGAACACCCGCGGGCGCTGGGGCGGCAAACCTGATTTCGCCCAAGGAAAGCCCGGCGGCGGAAGGAAGGAGGAACCCTATTGAAGCCTTGGCCACGATAGGGCACGTGTTTTTACCTTTGCGCCCGGGTACGGTTTGTACCCATTTGCCCCTACGCGGGCCCTAGACGTAAGTGGCAAGCGCGCTTTGTCCCGTTTCAGAACTACGCTAGCTACCGACCGGACGCCTATAAATACGGACCGACGGACGTATGTAAGGGACGGTTGATGGGAACTTTTATGACCTATCAATCAAAAGACACCTTCTTGGGATCAATACCTTTATCCACGTCACACACCTGGGGACCCACCAAGGGCCCCTGTTCTCGTGTCCCTCTCCCATTGGGGAAGCCCTCGCCCTCCTCCCACGCTACCCTCGTAGCGAAGGTTAGGAGGGCAGTGCAAACCCCACAGGAACTACGTCTTTATATTGGTAGCTTGTCGGAGGTCATTCAAAAATTTAAATTTCCAAATTTTATTTGTTTTATTTTATTTTAAAAAAAAAATTGAGACCTAGTTTTCCATTACAAGATAATGCCAAATCAAAAGGTTTTAAACTAGAAAGTTTCATAACTTAGTAAGATCTACAATTAATTCTCAATTTGGTTGTTTCCCCATCCGACATCCATGCTAGTGATTGTTCACGAATCTTAATTATACACCACAAAGAAACATGAATATACCACTGCTCATTCATTCATCATCTCGGGTGCAATTAGAGCACTCACAATGCAGAGACTCTACCATGGTTTCTATCCTCATTTATTACCCCTCTATTTATTGCTTTTTGCTGATGTGGCGCTATATTTATTGAAGAGAGAGAGGAAAAACACAAGAAACCAAGTCTAACTAAGAAACCGGTCTTCACGTAAACCAAGACAATTTGTGAGAGTGACAAGTGGGCCATATGACATCATGATAGAAAAATTGCATTGTGGGAGATAATTTCTTGACACAACGTCCAAGACTTTAGAAACCATGATAGTTTCTATCATTGTGAGTGCCCTTAGTAATCAAACATCCACGCAAAGACATGATTTAGAGTAACACAACGCCACCCCACCACCCCACTATCACCCCACTAGCATGCCACCTCACCCGCCCACTAACCCTTGGTTGTGCCACATCATCAACATGTCCCACATGTCTATGGGCATAAAAAGGGTTATAACTCTTGAACCAAAAAAAAATAAATCAAATTCGATTGCACCATTAAATTTATTTTAATAAAACCTTTAAAATAAGATCTCACATGGATATATTTTGATAAAATTATAAGTAGGACCTGTTGGTATAGAAAAAAAAGAAAAGTAAAAAGAAAATTAAAAAAGGAGAAAAAAACAAAGAAAAAGAATAGGACGGTGATAGTAATATTGTAACACTGTTTGTAAAAGTAAAAAAATTGCATTTATTTTGGGACGGAGGGAGTAGGCTTTTTTATAGGAGCGGGCCGCGACCGGTGAGGCCTACGACTGCGACGACATGACCGGTGCTAGTACTACAAAGATAATGAATGCCAACGCCTTTTTGATAGAGCGCGTCTCTAACATTTACACCTTGCGCGCGTGCATACCTTTGCGTAGAGTAGCTTAGGCCAGTCTCTCCAAGGCGCTGTGGATCGCCATCGGGCGCAGTGTCATCATTATACTGATGCCCGCCTCCATCGGCGAGGCACCCGCGAGGGCCGAAGGACCGACTACGGCCTAGTACTCCCTACTTACATGCAGACCCGGCAGACGTTACCCCGAATACTTCCCCTGATTGGCTTGTCGGTATCGAGATACGTACTATCGATATGCGCGGATACGGTATCAGCCCACTCCCCGCCGCGAGAAGACGCCCGCCTTTGAGCAAGTATTATGGTTGGCTATAAGCGGGCCGTAAAGCTTACAGCCGGCTTGGGCACAAGAACAATATGTGAGATAGACAAGTGGGTCCTATGTTAATTAGAAAGAGCTAACTATCGTATGGGTGGGGTGGGAGAAGGTCGCATACAACCGGGCTTGTCGGGTCTGTATTACTTGCTCTCAAGCGGCGGAGCAGCCTCGCGGCCTCGTCGCGTGGACGACCGCCCTTCATACGCTAGGCATGCCACCGGGACAAAGAGCGTTGAATTTGCGCAGGCGGCAAGCGCCGGGCCCGCCGTTGATCCTCATACATTTGTCTATTCCTCGATTCTCCCATGCATGCTTGGTGAGGCAGGCCATAGTGCCAATGTAGCCCTTCCACGACTATTTCTATTTTTTTAAAATTTGTTTCATTTTTTTTCAATAGAAAATAAAAGGAAAACGCCCTCAAATGCTTCATAGGAGTAGCGAGATGCCTATTTTTATTTGCTCGCTAGAGTAAAATTGTCCTAATTATACTTTGGTGTGCAACATACTTGTATATATGCTTTCAAATTGACGAGATAATTTGGATAGATTTCATTAGAACTGTCACTACTGTTCGCAGCAAACATCCACACATATTTGAAAAATAAATATATAGCCCATGGATTATGTAGTTAGTACTATATATCACAACTAATAACACACATGTCTCAAATCAAAAGTGTGGCAAGATTCTTAGGCAAAACAAGTGTGGCAAATTACTAAAAGGCTTTAGAACGACCTTTCAAAGACCTTTGCTAGAGGGATGGCTCGGCGATGTCGGCGGCGTGCTCGCCATATCCGCGAACAACGACTCTAGATCGGTGTCGGTTCGCCAAAGTTATTGGTGCCGAAGCCCGCCGGGTAGCGGGAGAGGTCTTCCTCCGCCGTGCCGCCATCGCCGCCACGCTCATGCCCGCGACCGATGAAGAGGCCGTGAGCAGCGAGATCATCGATGCGATCGTTTACACGGTCGGCGGTCGAGGCACTATCGCACCGCGGCATTCACCTTGTCCATGATCACGGTGCCGATAGCCGCCATCCGGCGTTTTCGGCGAATAGCGCCGCAATTGAAAGATCAAATTCTACCAGGGAAAGCAAAGTGTTGAATCGAGAGATAGATCGGGGTTTTTCAAAAGACAAACCACCGATGCGCGCCGCGACGAATTGCCATCGCTGCTCTGTAACACCCTAGGTGTTAAGCATCTTGAAAGCATGATCATTTGCATAGCATCATCATCATTTCATGCATGAGCAAGTTCATAATAGCATTTACTTTGAGTTGCTCTCATTTCATGCTTGTTTGATCTAGCTACTATAAGATCTTAGCTATAATGATGTTTTGGACCTAGATTGTGCCTAGATATATTTTTTGACATAATTTAGGACCATGTTTGAGCTTGTGTTTCAATTTAGAAAATTTTTATAAAATAGCCCTAGAGTGTCAAACCTCTTTGACCCATTTTGAAACTCATTTCAAAAGTGCTTGCTAGAATGGTTTTTAGCAAAAAGTTTCTATAGATGAAATGAAGTACTTTTTATATAGGGCAAATGATCTGCTGTAAGTTTCTTGTGAAAAGGTTTGGAAAGGGTTCAAATAGTGCCCAACAGTTTGGGTCAAATTTGAGTCAAATTCAAACTCTGTTTTGACTAGTTTAGTTTGACCTTGCTGTTTTAATTTTTAGTTGCAAATCTAGGCCGAATTAGAAAAAAGTTCATATTGAGTGTTTTGTAGCTTATGAAATCCTATTTTCTCGAGAACTTTTATATAGAGTTTTATTTATGGCTAGAAATGCATGGAAATTGAGGAAAATCATATCTTTTAATTGGTACAAGATAAAAATATGCTTTCTGTATGAAAAGTGCTTGTTTTTGTGAGTAGAGTCTAGGAAAAATATCATGCATGGTATGTTCTGTATAAGAAATGTGATTTTCTATTTATGTGCTTTTTGCTATGTGATCTTTAGAAATTCATAGAAAAATAAATATTAGGGTTTTGAGTGTGAAACTTGGTGTGTTTGTGTTTGATAGGTTTTAGAAGCCTTTTATACTCAGAAATCTATTGTCTGACACTTTTCATAGTACAAAGTATTTTTCATGCCTAGGTTTAGTGTAAACTTGTCATTTTTGTGTAGGGCTGTTTGAGCATGACCTTGCCATGAGATTTTTATGTTAGTTGTTATATTCCAGTAAGATGCTCTGGTAATTTTTGTAGAATTTTCTGGAGTAGTTGTATATTTATTATATTTGTGATGCATGGAAAATAGGCTAGAAATATATGTTAGTATGAAGGTAATGTGTATTAGTATTTTTATTATGTGTTCCTAGCATGATTATGATCTGTTAGTAAGCTTGGTTTGATCAGCTTAGTAGTTTTGACATTTTCTTGTTCTAGCATTTTATTTAATTATAGGGTGCAAGTGTAGTGTTTGCTAGGGTATGTCATTTCATGTGCTTGAAATTATCTTTTGACATGTCCAGTAGGTTTATTTGGTAGATAATTACTTGATTTACTTGCTGGTTAAGTTTGAGATAAGTTGCATGAGTAATTTGTGAGTTATGGAGGTTGTATGTGATGTTTGGGCTGAAAACAGAGCCTCTGGTTTTCCCAATTTCGAGGCTGATAGGTTCAGATTCAGCTCTGGACAATGTGGAATATTTTGTAGGAAATTTTGTTAGCTTTCCATAGAGTCCTAGTTCACTGAATTTGGAGTTGTAGAACTCCCCTATGACTGTTTTAGTGACAAAGATGTCTAGCTGCCATTTCTTGTCATTAGAGAGATAAGGTGTTGCTTGATGTAGCTTGTTAGTGTTTCTTGTGTAGATTAAGTTATGTTTCTGCAGAAGAGATATGCACTTACTAATAGCTTGCATCATGAAGCATCCATCCATCATACATATTGTTACTCATTGCAAGTTGATATTCATGTTATACTAATTATATCTTTTCTCCATCATATGCATCATCTCGGGATCGGGGAAGTTCCTCGAGGAGCTGATCGAGGAGCCAGGGAGCTGTTCTAGCCGGGAGTGCAGTCCGAGGAGTCACAGGAGATGAAGGGTCGACCGACGAGCCGACCGAGTGTCCGAGCACGCCCGCAACGCGTTCTCGCGAGGCAAGCCCCTGAGCATTCTGCCCTTTCCTAATTCTTCCAATTAATTTGACTTGAGTCTTTTATATGTTTCATGCATTAAGTATAGGAAATGGTTGAAAACGTTGATGCATTATGATCCTTGCTGAAAGTTGTCCATCCTACGTAGAGGTCTAGGTTAATGCTCGCACCATGTTTGCGAGACAAAGTGATCCGGTCACTTGAGGTTATGTTGTGAACAATCACATGGGTGATTGTCAAGTCCGCCGTTGAGAACATGATAAATTAAAACATGTGAGATTGGGTGGATATTGTGGTCTTTCCACCGATCAATTAAGGACTTACTCTTTGTCGGGCCGTGGTCGGAAGTTGAACGTTACCTAGCATTTAGTAGGCTCCGCGGGGTCGTGAGCCACGGCTCATGGGAATGTTAGGGGCCGCCATGCTCGCTTTATCGCTCCTCCTTTGGTGATGGTTGGTGTGGTTAATCGGGCACAAGAAGATGCGCCGCGAGGGGTCGCACTTTCGTTGCTTACGCCACTTGGGTGCTCGAGAAGGAGGGGGTAGCCGGGCAAGACCGAGACCTTACGTCCCGTAACGCCCCGGGAGTGATTGGGTCCGCCTTTGCAAAGTAGACCTGGTTTGTGTCGTGGTATTCGCCACCGGTTTTGCAAATCGATTCGAATCGCCATCTCTCCTGGTTAGTGAGAACCCGGGATGCTTCCACGGCAATGTAGTCTTAATCACTACACTATATGTTGTTTATCATGTTGCGGTGATATAATTTTGATCAAGTTACTTATGCTTTATTTATTCTCTTGAGCAATGATTAATCTTGACTATCCGGGATCTATGTCATATAATTAATTAAGTACCCCGTTAACTTGGAAAAATATACAAGTAGCATGCATAGGCTCACTAAACAACTTTATTTGCGAAAGTTAATGTGAGTCAGCTAAACCCCAGATAAAGCCTAGCATGATCCTTGGAGTCTTTTATTTTATTTTGGACGGGTAAGTCTAGCCGAGTATTTTGTACTCGGGGTTTTATTCCCCGTTGTTGCGGGTGAGCATGTTTACCATGGTTACCGTAAGACTTGTCTCAAGCTTTCCCGTTGATGAAGAGTAAGGCCGTGGCAAGGCAAATCTATATCCCTGTCTCATGCTGCTACAGGGATGACTATCTACTGGCACTATCTTATATTTGTTTCCTTTGAAAGACTATTTGGTTTTCGCAAACTACTGCTTCCGCACTTGAACCTGAGTTTGTAATAAATTATACTCGCACTCGATGTTTAATATATCGAATTTGGTTTGAAATACCGCGGATTTTTTACTACCAAGCTCAACGATCCTGTTGTATGTTGTTGATGAGTTTGAAATCACTCACGAGATTTCCAGAATACCGGGTTTATATGGACTCAAGTGTAGATCTGCGATTGCTTCCAGTGATTGCGAATTATACTTGATTTCTTATAAATTGGTCGGCTCTGTCACATGCTCCTCCCATTCCAAATCCTTCGGACATCTTTTGAGAGTACCGAGTACTCATTCTGAACCCGCCTCGTCTCCGCGGGATGCTCTCGGCGTAGGAGCGTGAATACTCCAACTCCGATCCCGATGAAGAGGATGAAGAATCGGAGGAGGCCGAGTTTGCACCCCGCATCGGGATGACCGGCGGAGCCGCTTTTCCTCACATCGGGAAGTATGTGCCCCTCGCCTCTACCTCCGAGGAATCTCTAAATAAAAGCGAAGGGTTGCATTAAGAACAGATTACAAGAAAAACAAGAAGCGAGATCAAGTAATGAAACTCACCCAACTTCGGCAATGAGGACCGCGGCTTCCTCCCCGTCCCTTCCTCGCTCGCGCTGCCAAGGTTGCGTATTGGACCGCCATCGGTGAGCTTGATATTTTAGTGAAGCGTAGGGCAAGAAGGCGTAGATGAAGGAGTATACAGGATTGAGGTAAAGGAGAGAGCCGGGTGCGCTTCGTCTTATTTATTGTAGGCCGTAATGGGGGATCGTGGGAAACCATGAATGAGATCGCGGGCGCCGTATCCCGAAAATAGATTGGAATGCCGAACGGCATGTTGGGAAAGTTTCCGAACAACCGTTCAAGTGGGCTTGATTTCTTCTTGAAATGCCCCGGTCCATTAAAGGTTTGGTTCAGGTTTTTATTCGAAAAAAGAATTAAGTGTTGATTCTCGAGGACTATGGTCAATTTTGGAGCAAAAGGTACTTTACCCAAAAATTGAGGAGGCATGTGTTAACACTGAAATTTGGTAGGCCTCGATGATAAATCGGCGGTGCAAGATGCTAATATCGAACTAATATACCAAATATGTACAATATTATACCAAGTATATGTACAATATTATACCAAGTATATGTACAATATTATCACCATTATATTTGCCACCGAGCCTCACCGTGCCTCCCCTTTCTTAACGTGTCGGGCCGTGCCGCGTGCCGTGCTTGAGGGGTCGCCCAAAGCACGCACTTTTGCCCCGTGCCATGACCGGGTGTGCCGTGCTCGTAGTTTCATCAACTATATGAGACATGTGTAAATCTTGTGAACAATGTTATTGTGGCGTCGTCGGATGAAGAAATGACCAAAAGATGTATACATCTTAATATATAAGAAGTTATACAAAAACTTTCATGTTCATGCATGATTTCTCATGCTTTGAAATCATTAGGTGCTCCAAAAATGTTGCTTAAAGTTGTAATTTTTAAAATTCAAATCAGAATGTTATTGATAAAATTTTACAATAGTCGAGCTGTGTAAGAATACAATAGCTTGATAGAGAATGATTTTACAACATTTTAGAAAGAAAAACATCAATTTTAGAATTACTATGAGAGAGAAAATGAAATTGATACGATCTTATACAACTTTTTGAATAAGACGGATGGTCAAACACGATGTCTAAAAAAACGTCATTCTTTTTGGGACGGAGGGTAGTTTCCAAAAAATATTTGCCTTATGTGCATGTTGGTTGTGTGTGCCCTTGATTCGGTAACCAACGGTAAATTACCGCTTAAATACGAGAATCTTCGAAACGATCGGAAGAGGGCAAAACTGCTTTCCACTTTCATTTCCATTTATTTTTACCATTATCATTTTCATTTTTTTCGCGTTACCACTTCCGTTTCTGTTTAGGCAATAATCGGAAAAAACTTCGAAAACGACTTCTGGAAAATTGGAAACTACCATTTTTGTTTTTTTTTTTTAGAGAAATATGTATTCATACGCACTTTTGAGAATACTATCATTTTCGTTTTCCTCACAGCTTAATCATTTCACTCTTCACCACCGCCTCCTCGTGAGTTTTTCATGCCGACAGAAGGTCCCACCACGCGCCTTCTCCCTGGATGCACCTGGAAGTGGCGATCTTTACCTTGTGCCCGCCCAAAATTTTCCGAAAAATTTGCGCGCCCGGCGATTCATAAAACGCAAAAACCCTATCCGCCTCCTCACAAATTCATTTCACTCCTCATCTGCGTCCCTCCAGGATTCTAGGGTATACTGCCGCGCCGCCGCCCCCTCGTTGACAACCACCGCCGCCCGCATCCAACCACCGCCCTCGCCATTCTCCGGGTTTCAAGCCAACGGCGCATCCGCGTGACCACCGTCCAACCCACCTCCGATCCATCTCCGCGACCGCGATCTGCGGGGATAATCTGCTACCGGGCTACGACGAGGCCGTCCCTCCCCACCGTCGTCCGCAGACTCGGTCCACCAGTGCGAGGCACCATCTCTAGGGGAGACCGCAGTCCGCCACCCACCTTCTACGCCGGCTTCATCCTCCACCCGGCGGGGGAGCACCGCCGTCATCTTCAAATCACCCCTCCTCCTCGATCTCCTAGCCTACATTTTGTTGGATACTTGAACTACACTTTGTTTATTCCTCTATTTCGAACTACATTTTTTTGTTCTCTACCTCTTTGGTTTGTTTGTCCTCATAGACGCCTATTACATAATTTATCTCGCGTAATTATCCTAAGACGGATATACCGAAGTTGTACATACTTGAACCCGACACCGATCGCTATAATGTTGTTATCTAGTATTTTTGTCGAGGGAAACGCAAACTAACTACCGCCGCATATTTTATTGATAGATGATTATGCGTGCTCAAGAAACATGACAAACTATTTATAATACTATCTTGTCTTAAAAAATTGCCTATTACATGAATGGTTACTTGAACTACGAGGCACTTGTAGATACTGAACTTGACACCGACCGCTACTATAATGTAGTTATCTCAGTGTGTTTTTGTCGTCATAGGAAACTACAAATCTTTTGCCGCTTAATTTTTTTTTTATACATGAATATACGTGCTCGAGAACAATGACTGCTTCGAGAGTACTTAAACTATCTTGTCTTACACGAATGTCCTTGTTAAAACAACGATTACTAAAGTACGCTTTCATTATATTCCTCTATTCCCGAACTATATTTTTTTTTTTTACGCCTCGGGTTTGTGTAGTCCTCATAGACTCCTATTACAAAATTGAATCAGTATAATATTAGGCCCTCCTAATTTTCAGGCGAATCAAATTTTCAAATCTGCTCGGCGATGAAGCTACTTCAGTGATTTCCATCCAACAACAGAGACATCAACGCATCATCGTGGGATAGATAGAGAGCACGCAATTCGGCTGAATTTTTTCGCCGCCTATACATGAGGAAAGGTGATAATTTTGTCCTCGATGGATACATGGAGTTGTAGATAATTGAACAATACACCGACCGCTACTATAATGTTATTATCTCAGGTGTTTTGCTACTATAATGTTATTATCTGTGTGTTTTTGTCATAGAAAACGCAACTACGCCGCTTGTTCTCTTCATAGATAAATATGCGTGCTCAAGAAACACGACTCGGCTCAGTAGAGTACAACTATCTTACAAAAATGATCCTATTAAACCAAACTGTTGCTAAACTACGCTTTGTTTATATTCCTCTATTTCTAAACTACATTTTTTTTTTGTTCTCTGCCTCTTTTTGTTTGTTTAGTCCTCATAGACCGCCTATTACGAGAATTGAACTGTATAATTTTATCCTCAAATGGATATGTCGAGTTGTAGATACTGATCCCGACACCGAGTGCTACTATAATGTTGTTATCATGTGTTTTACGTCATAGGAAACGCAAATACTTGCTCCTTATTTTCTTTATACATGAATATACGTGCTCAAGAACAATGATCGCTTTCTGTAGAGTTCTTCAACTATCTTGCCTTACAGAATGTCCTTATTAAAACAATCGTTACTAAAGTACGTTTTGTTTATATTCCTCTATTCCCGAACTTTATTTTGTTGTTCTCTCGCCTCGGTGGTTTGTGTAGTCCTCATAGAGTGCCTATTACAGAATCGAACTATATAATATTAGGCCCTGCTATTTTTGAGGTGATTGTTGACGTTTCTTAACGCACACGTATAAATCCGCAAGCGCACGGAATTGTCATTGTAGCTTTCACCCGGAAGTATTCGAGGGTATCGTATTTTCCACGAGGAACGGTTGCGCTCTAATCTTTGGAGCAGGGCTACCCTAGGATAACTTATGGATAGTGAGGTATCTTTAATGGCTTAGGTTTCGTGCGGGGATTTCTAAAGTCTGTTAAGAAGTTGCTTCGGGCACCGGCCCACGCTCAAAGAACGATGTCCGGCAATTAGCTCTACGACGCGGCCGAACGTGGGGATTTCAAGGGGACGGACAAGGCTTGTCACGACCAAGCCGCCTACCCCCTCAACCGTGGGATGCACCGCAAAGGTAGGAGAACGCTAGCCCAAACACCACGCTTGCACTACCATCCACAACTCTTGGGTCGATCGAGGTTCCCCCGGTCAAAGAGTTCCTTCTCCAAGAGTTACGACCAAGGTACGACTACCAATCCCGCAAGTCTATAACAGCTAAGAAAATATACTTGAAGAACAATAAGCCAAAAGATAATCACAAGCTTTTCTTACCAAAGTGTAAGTAGCTTGCGGAGGGTACAAGCGAAGCGGTACCGACAAGTCCCAACTCTGGTCCTCCTAGGAACCGCGGAACACCGAGGGGCGATCCGGCGAACTCAGTGTAGAGAGAACCAAGATCTCTCTAGCCTTTCCTCTCTCACTCTCCATTAGAAATTAGAGGGGGAAGAAGAAGAAGAAGAAGAAAAAAGAAGAAGAAGAATAGAACTCTCCCCTCTCTATTACATTGTGGCTCCTCCTTGTGTTGTATGGAATTGATCTATTTAATCTATGTTGAATGAGGGGTAGAGGGCCTCCTTTTATAGGTAGAGGAGGGGGCTCTTTGGAAAATTCTTCTCCCCACATGGAAAGAGCCAAAACCGTCATTGGACACCTTCCTTCTTTGCGCAAACCGACTAGCGCCGCCGGTTTCACCGGTTTTGAAGGTAACAAACCGCCTCACCGAAGCCGGGCGCTGAACCGCCTCGGCCGGTGCGGCCGCACCTTAGGGTGTGCGCGCACCACGCCGGGCGGTTCGCCCGGCTTCCGTGGGGTGTCGCCTTTCGTCCCTGAAAAGTTGTAGGGTGGACCGCGCCTCGGCCCGGTTTTGATGTTTTGCTTTAGATTCTTGTTTGGGCTTGCCATTTGCTCCTTTGGGCCTTTTTCTATTTATTGATTTTATTTCTTTTCTTTGTCTTTTTTGGCCCAAAGTGATCATCCATGAGTTTGTACCTACAAGTCCAAATAAACACCAAAACTTTGGAATACGTTAGTTGAAAATCCTATTTCTAGGTTGTTTTGGTGTTGTGTTGACGGTATTAATTAGTCGTTGGTTACCGTCAACGGTGGATGAAATTTTCAAATTTGTTCAGCGACGAAGCAACTTCGGTGATTTCCATCCAACAACGGGCATCAACGCATCATCGGGCGGGGAAGAGATAGGAGCACACATTAATCGCGCTGTAAAGTGAGGAAAAGGTGACAATTTTGTCCTCAAATGGATATATGGTGTTGTAGATACTTTGAGCGACACCCGACTTCTACTATAATGTTGATATCATGTGTTTTGTCATAGGAAACCGCTACTACTCGCTGTTTATTGCCGTAGCGCCAATAGAGCAGCTCGTGCTATGTTATTGCACTTTTTAGCGCTATTCGCGCTATTGGCGCTTATAGCGTCATAGCCCGCTATTATGGCGTCATAGCGCTATTATGGCGCTATTGGCAAATTGATCGGCCTAGCCTAATTGTTAGTGATTGAGTGATTTCGGTAACTTCATGATTGTTTGCTTATGTACTTGACTTGATGCCTTAATGGTTGTTTGCCTTCATGGTTGTTTGTTTTGAGGATGAGAACTTTATTATACGGTTATCATTATCACTTATCAAATTATAATTGTATACTTATCTTGATTTCCTTTTATTTCAAACAAATAGCGCTATAGCGTGAAATGCATCTTGACGTTACAGTAAATAGCGCTATAAAGACGACCATAAGCGCCGCTATAGCGACCACTATAGCGGCAATAGCATCTAGAACAGGCCGCCTCTAAATTTCATAGCGCGATCTAAAACATGGGTCGTAAAAATCTGCGACTACTTGTTTCATATTTTCTTTATAGATGAATATACATGCTCAAGAACACCGATTGCTCTATAGAGTACTACTACTACTACTACTACTTTGTCTTACAAAAATGTGCCTATTAAATGAACTATTACTAAACTATAGTTTGTTCATATTCCTCTATTCCTGAACCACATTTTTTTGTGATCTCATTGCCTCTCGTGGTTTTGTGTAGTCCTCATAGACCGCCTATCTGAAATTGAATCAGATAATATTAGGGCCTTGCTAATTTCCAGCGACCGAAATTTTCAAATCTGCTCGAGCGATGAAGCTACTTGATGATTTCGATCCAACAAAGAAATTTACAACACATCATCCGGCGGGAAGAGACAGAGCACGCAGTTGTAGCCTCAATTTTTCAGTCGCCTATTAAATGAGGTGCCTTGGGATAGTTGATTATGTGGCACTCTCCAAAGAGTGGGGGAAGGAGGAGGCCAGGGAATTGGCCGCCAAAGGAATCCGTAATCCTTGGGACAAATATCCACGTAACCTTGCTCGGGCTTTTTTTTAAGTGCATTGAGCATACCGCCGGTGTCGGGTGACAAGGCTGAAATTGTTTGGACCTGTGAAGAGGCTCGGTCTTTATTTGAGATAGTTTTAGAGAAGGCAGCCCGTCCTTCCGATGTCATTGGTGTAAGGGGAAAGATATGAGCTCATTGGGGCCCCGGGCACCCTGCAATGCATTGCGTCTACGTGGTATGTCTACATGGGTTGATTGGAAGACGGATGATGGTTCCACGGGGTGGCTTACGGGAGATGTTACTCTGAGGGGCATGCATCCGGGCATGTGGGTGGTATGTATAGTTCGGTTGGTTGGAAGCCTTGGTGCTTTGCGACATGTGCATAGATGAGCTCAGGGGCTAAGCTGGAGGCGATGGAATTACAAGGCCACCGCTCAACGCCGCCAACACCTCTAGCCCCAGAGGTGGTTCGCAGAGCGGCTAGCCTTAGCCATTGACGCAGCCGGACCGGATGCCGCAGCTTGAGATGGAATTGGAGGCCGAGGCGAAATTAGAGCGAGCCTGAGATGCAATAGATGAGCTCGGGGACCCGCGGCTGGGAGTGGCTTCGAATGCCCTTCAATTCATACTTTGCCCAACCCTAACTACCAAAGATGGATCTCCAATGCTATCACCCGAAGAGCTTCAAAATGCGGGGGCCTTCTTGTGTCGCTCTTCATGAGTGGTACATGCGACAAGCGACCACAAACAGGCAAAATATGGCGTTTCTTCGCAGTGCCACGAAAGAGGTTTTTGGCGTGACACGCACGAAGAGGTGCGATCAATGTGGGTTTCGACGATTTGTTTGACCTCATGGCACCGGATGTATTGGATGTGTCTATCCTTCGCCGCATGACACCGTGTGAGTACAATTTCTTCTATTCTGCACTCACTTGGGATGCCTCTTCATCTATTTGCTTGCTAAATTTGCTTTGCATGCCTCTATTCCTAGATGCCCGCTTAGGGGAAGCTAGGGCCATGTCTTTGTCAGGCTGGCTTTCTTGATCCCGAACCATTGACCTTCAAAGGGCTGAGCGGCGGTCCTGGCAGCATGGGCACTACATATCTATAATGGGAACTAAGGAAACATCTTGACAAGGATTTTGTCATGTTTGCACATAACCCCGTGGACACTTTGAGTCTTTGTTGTCATTGCTATCAAGTAGAGGAGAGTTTATTTCGCTGACTCTCGCGCCCGCTTGAATTCAGATACGCTTACATTTGAAAACCGCAATAAAAACAAAGTGAGTATTTCCAAACCTACAACCCACCCAAACATTTTTTTCTTAATTATGTTACTAAGGCCCCTGTTTGGGTCAGATTTTGGATTCTCAAAATCTTGATTTTAGCTAGATTTCTAGAATCTAGATTTTAGATAAAATCTGAATGTTGTGTTTGGATACCTGGATTCTAGAAACAAATTTTATGGTTATAGACATGTGGATGGGCATAATCAGGTAAAATCTTCTCTTGGGCTGATTACGGATTTCTACAATCCTGACCATCAGATTCTAGAATCTAGGTTATGTTTGGAAGCTACACAGATTTTTTTCTCAAGGATTTTAGAATCCTCTTGGATCCAAACAGGGCCTAAAAAATAAAAAAAAGAATGTGACATTTTGCATTTTACTCATGTGTAGGCTTAGTGAGCGTGTTTTCAATCCCACGGCTAAGGAGGTGACGACGACGCAAAAGTTTTTAGTTAACCCCAAATATACGAAAGTAAGTAGTGCTTCACTTGAAGTTGTGCGCTTGCGTTTCCATTCAGTGAATAACCACTATGTTGTTGAGATATTAGGCAATTTCCAGATTAATTTCATAAAAGTAAATCATGACGAACTGAGCATCTAGATTAAGCATGTGTACTAGAATAACACAAAAGCATATCAAGATCATAGCATGATTCATCATCATATAGCATAACATGATCATAACAACTAGTGCAAACATGTGTATCATACTAGCATGACTTAGCATCATATAACAGAGCATAGCTGTATCCAAAGAAGTAAGTTCTGCCTCTACGGTTGATTTAGTCAAAATAGTTTGTTTACAAGACCTCCATGACACCACGCCACCCCCAAGAGTAAAAACATACCCACTAGTGGCGTAGATTTGATCAATATCAGAAATCCAGTTCGCATCACTATATCCCTCTAGCACGGTGGGTGCCCGGAATAGTGAATCACTGAATCCCATAACTCATTATACCTTTAAGATAGCATAAGGCCCTTTAAGTCCTGCTTGCACTAGCTAGATACATGAGTGGACCAACAATTTCGCTGAAAGCACGAACTTCAATTGATCTCTCGTACACTTCTTATTCTTTTGCAATGTCATACTAGGATCATAAGGTGTTGGAAGACTTTCTATCCATAAAGCGAAATCGGCTCGGCACCTTCTCAACATAGTGAGATTGTGATAAAGTAATCCCACTCTCTTCCACACCTTTTTGCTCTTCACCTTTTACTACAAACCCATCGCTGATCCATGTAAATCTCCTCATCCAACTCTCCATTAAGAAAAGTCATGCGCACATCCATTTGATGAATGATCGGACCATATGAGGCAACCATAGCCTTCACCAATAATTTGTCCATGCTTAGACATAACTACTTTATTGGACTCCAACACTCGCCTTAAACCCAACTCTTAAAAGAAGGGAAACACTAACAAGGTGTTCTTACGAATGGTAGGTGTTGGCGGTCGTTATCGACCATTTTATACCGCCAACTTATGTCTTTTTCAAGGGAAACTTGCTAACCTATGACACATATACCTTTACTATTGACCCGCCCACTTGTATTCGAGAAATATGTTTTGCGGGACTTATACACGGAATCAAGTGAAAAGACGCCAAACAAAGAACAAAGCGCAAAGCATGATACACATTCCGTAAATGCGCAACCAAGGGGAAATAGAGAAAGCCCAACTAAAGGCCGAATTGGACCAAAGCACCCCTAAACTACGGATCCAGGACGGCCTAGGAGCCCACAGGCGAAAGGCGGTCGGGAGGCGGGCCACCCCCGGTATGGCCGGACTGGAAGTGGGTCCGGCCGGACCCACAGTGCCGCCTCTCGAGCTGACCTTTCACAGGCGGTTGCATGCCGCCATGCATAGGCGGTATTGATAGGTGCTTCCTTATTTACCTGCACGAAACCGACCATGTTAGATATAAATAGATGGGGAGTGCTCTCACCTCAACACACACCACACAAGGGCTCTCTCCATTCTCCACTTGTATCTTTTAATTTTTGGTTAGTATTAGGAGCTTGGCAATATGTAATACAAGAGCAAGATCGACTTGGAGGTACTTGGTATGATCAATTCAATGTTCTTCATATCATGTTCTTCGTCTTTGTTCTTGTTCTTATTATCAATATAGCTATGTTATGAAATAGAGTAAAGTTCTTATGATATGTTCTTAGCATATGAACTAGTATATAGTTTTCATGTTATGATCTTATCATATAGAACTTTATGCTTAATGAATTATACATACATGTGTAGACCAAGTTAAGATGTAGAGTTCTACTTTGAGTTAATCTTAGTTGCTTGTCGGTTTGCGGGTTCGTCGTCCGTCCCCGTGGCGGATGCTCTAGTAGAGGACTCCTGATAAAGACGGATGTTCCTGATCGGCGCTAGAGCAGTAGTCGATAGCGTAGACGTGGTGTCTAGGCTATGGGCTGCCTTCGTTTGCTGTCTAGGCCACGGTAGTGAGGTAGGCGACGTGGTGACAGCCCCGCTTCGTCCCTTTGCACTCCTCCACGTCCGTCTAGAGAGTAGAGCCGAGGCCGCATCACCGGCGCACCAGTGCGATCCGGTGCCCGGCAAGCCAATAGTGACCAAGGTTATCTTAACTTAGAATCTCTAACGGTACAAACATGTCGGTATACCGCTCTTCTAACATAGCTATCCAAGATACGCCTTTTGCTCCAGTTTAGGTTTTCTTTATCCTTGAGATTGCTCGAATGTGTGTGTCAAGTTATCCTTAGTTATCCCGCTTCATCCTGTTGTGAACCTCGGTCTACCATACAGTCATGTTCTCGTGTCCATCTTTCTATTAGAGACTTTTACACCATGCCTTCCCCTCGTGGAAAATACGATACCCTCAATACTTCCGGGTGAAAGCTACAGCGGCATTTCCGTGCGCTTGCGGAATCTATTCTGTTTGTGTTAAGAAACACCAACAAGCTTTACGCGGGCGCCGCCGCGGGAAGGCATTGGTTAAAGGAATGATCTACTAGAACATGTTTATGATGATATGCATGTGTAGTGACCGTTGTTCATAATAGGTTTATCTAAAAATCTCATGAATAAATGAAAGGCCATGTTTTCAAGTTACTATGCACCTTCGGGTATTCTTGTCACCGACCATTTCAGGTGAAGGATAAGAAGAACAAAGGGGCATGTGATGCTCGAAAACATGGGGTGACATCAACTAGAAAATTTGATGCTCTTTTTGGCGGAGCAACACACTCAAAAGGAGACGCTGACCTTGCACACTTGACTTTTCACAAAAAGTCCAATTGTGGGGAGGGAGGAGGGTTATTGTACCAAGTTCCACGCACAAAGGGGGCTCATTCAAAAAAAAAAAAAAAAAAAAAAAAAAGAAAATGAAAGATGATGTTAGCCTCCCTTGCTATAAAAAAAAAAAAAAAAATATACATAGAAAAAGAATAAAAAAAGAGAGATTGAAAAAAATATATAGAAAAAAATATATATGTTGTCAAAAAAAATATAAAGAAAAAAAAAGAAAGGAGGAAAGGAGGAGCCACCTCCTTTACACCTTTGCTACTATTAAGGCCCAAGGTCCATATACACTACCTGTGTGTATGACCTAAGCCTTATGGCCCACCAGATGGATCAATAGGCGACCACCGCTGAAGCCTCAACGTCCTCACCCTCATATGTGGCTGGTACATACACACTCAGGTATGCAAAGGTAATAATTCACCAATTCTTTTTTTTACTCATCTTCATATAAAGAAATCATGTTTCCATTGTTTATGAAATATGGTCTGGGTTTGGGTGTGTTTACATAGGCCAATGTGATGCATCCATAGGTCTTTTAAATCAAGCATGGTGCTTGGGTTAAAATGACCTTCTTTAATCAAATTTTGACATGGCGTTGAAGTTTGATTAATGAACCTGTGGCTGACTTCATAAACAATAGAGCTATTTTTATGAAGGAGATAAAACAAGGCTAGACTTAACTTACATATTTATCTTAGCCTTGTTTGAGTTTGAAAAGTTTGTGAAGTTGTCCTCCCTTGATAATAATAAAAAAAACCAAGCTTGCTCAATTGCTCCCTCCTCGCATACATTTTGAAAATGAGGTAATCAAAGGATGGTAAGCCCACTCGTGAATCCACCATACACTAACCATGCAGGTAAGGCCAAGAAAGCACGGGGTACAACCCCGATCCATCGAAGTTTGAGCTAGCTTGGGGGAGGGACCATAACAAGGTAATGTGAAACCTACACTTCCATGTTTGTTCATTACCTTGCAAAAAAAAAGATCATCTTGTTCACCATTCAAAGTCTTCTTTTCCATTGGATGAATCTTGATTACTACTTCATACTTCCTCAATCTATGTTGGCATGTTTTGGTTTGGAAGTTTTGATCATGAAATTGATGATCATACTCTCATAGGCTTGCTAAATTAAGCATGGTGCTTAGGTTAGCTAAGTCTACCTTAATCAAATTAGACATGGCGTCGAGTTTTTATTATTGAACCAAAGTCTGCTAGTATAGATTTTGGTTGATCATTTGGACTAACCCTGCGGGAATTTATCAACTTCATAAGGGTAAGTCCTTGAGATGACAAATGGAGATGAAAACTTGTTTGGTGAACCAAAAAATATAATAATAAAAAATATTTTATATACATATAAAAACTTTTATAAAACTCTTCAAAAAAAAAAAGGTTTTTTCATAAAATTCATTTTCTTATAATATAAATTTTATCTTTTACCTTTTCTTATTTGAAATATTTATTTGAAAATCAAAATATGATAAAAAAAAAGAATTTTGGGAATTTGAAAAATCTGAGACAATGGTCCAAAATGCCAAGAGAGCGGTTGAGCAACTCCACCTCTCTCACTCGCATTTCCTCACTCTCTCTCAATTGTGCTTGCTCCATTTTCTTGCACTCTTCAAGCTCTAGCAAGCTCATGTGCAAGGAAGCTCTGCCAAAATTCTAGTCACAACCATCCACAAGCTAAGCTCGCGCAAGTCTTCTCGCTAACATCACACTCGCAAGAAATATTTGTCATGTCTTTTTTGCCATGGGAAAATTCGGGAGAAAGATTGCAGGTGCCTTCAAGGCCATAGGCGAAAGCTCTCGGCACTCCACTCAAAGCATGAGCACTCACTCCACCGAGCCTCGAGGGTAGCCCGATGCATGAAGAAGAGAAAGCACCATTGTAAACGCAAGGAAGAGCAACAAAGCGGAAAACGACGGCACCCCAACCTTGACGTTGAAGGAGATCGTGAACGCAAGGGTACAACCTCATCGTAAAATCGAGAGTTTTATCACGCGCTACGCTTCAACCTTGACTTCCTTCACGGCCGGGTATGGATGTCGAATTCCCTCGTGTTTGGACTGTTGTTGGATGGTAGAATATCGAACCCCTCTCGCGAAGAAGGGTCTCGGTTGCTCACCATCCAATTTCTTTTGCTCCTTGCAATATGATGATGAAAGCATTTCTTTCCATCTTTTTTGAGCATAGCTATTATCTCACATGGAAAGAACATTCCACGCATTAGGCTTTGATTCTAGAAATGCTCGATCACCTTGGATTACTCTCTATGAAGTTTTCATTGCAAAAAGTTTTGGAGTGTAATTTCGGTCAAAATGTTCATGGTAGAATCATGTCCATCAATGCAAGCATTCATCATCCTTCTCTTATATTCGTGCATAAGATGATAGCCATGACCCTCGTTCCCTAGGCAAGACATTTAGGGATGTATATGATGCTTGAGATGCAATGCATATATGCCATGACTGCTCTTGTAAAAGAAATTGTTAAGTGCATGATAGACATTCTCCTGCCATCTATTGCACGTCTCTTGTAACAAGGATTGCTAATGGTGTTGGTGCGTTGGAGGGACAAGATGTGACATACATCTCTACCCCACGCATTGAGATCACGCGATACTCCTTGATACAAGGGCATCATTTGAAACTTAACAAGAACGACCACGAGACACTTGTTTACTTTTTCTCGGGCTATACAAATGAGTATCCGCTTCCTAACCCTAACTCTCCTTGTATAAGTCCACATCACTTACCTTCGACCAAGTTGTCGAAGCGCGTCAAAGTTCTGTCTCTCGCAGGTCATACAGAAGAAGGGGAGCATATGAGCCTGGAAGCTCACAGGAGCCATGGAGGTACACCCAGCCCTCAGTAGGAGCTGGGAGCTCAGGAGGACCAGGGATGCGGGAGAAGTCATCCGACTCGGAGGGGCTACCACAACCAGTCCATCCCCGTCGGTCCATTTCGGATCGACGAGGCGATTGACAACCTCAGCAGTCAAGTCGGAGGACTTGAAATCCACAAAGGTGAAATGCATAATACAATAACTAACCATATGCAGCAGACTACACAATGGCGGCGGCAAAAATGAGCGGCAGTTCTCGGGCATCCAGCAATCGTTGCATTATATGCAAAGAAGCAATGAAGGCCTACTAAGAGATCCATCGGGTTTGACCCCGATGCATAGGCCATGAGCTAGCTTGGGGAGGACCCCCAGAGAGAGGTAAGTACTTTCCCAACTTTTTTTTTATTTGTTTTATTCCATATTCAAAAAAAAAAAAATAATGAATGAAGATGATAAAAACAACAAAAATATGATTCCACTCCTATATGTGACTTTGGTATGTTCAAGTTTCCCTAAAAGTTGAAATGATGAATAGTTGCTCTGTCTATAATTCAACTTGTGCCTAGTTTATAACTTTGTATTCCCCAATATTTAAGTTTGTTGGCTAAATAGTATCTCACTTTGAAATGCTTAAACAATTGTGGGTTTGCAAAAGACATGATCCTTTTTCTAAGTTGTTGCCGGATTTGATATGGTGCAAAAAGAATCGCTATAATTTCATTCTAAAGAGAAACTTGACATCCGGAATTTTAATTTTTCAAAGATAAAGACAAAAAAGTGAGATATGGGTGTTGACGTTTCTTAACGCACACGGATAAATCCGCAAGCCCCACGGAATTGTCATTGTAGCTTTCACCCGAAGTATTGAGGGTATCGTATTTTCCACGAGGAACGGTTGCGCTCTAATCTTTGGAGCGGGGCTACCCTAGGATAACTTATGGATAGTGAGGTATCTTTAATGGCTTAGGTTTCAAGCAAGGATTTCTCGCTCTTGTTAAGAAGTTGCTTGGGCACCGCCCACGCTCAAAGAACGATTGTCCCGCAATTAGCTCTACGACGCAGCCGAATGTGAGGGGATTTCAAGGGGCCGGACAAGGCTTGTCACGACCAAGCCGCCTACCCCCTCAACCATGGGATGCACCGCAAAAAGGTAGGAGAACGCTAGCCCAAACACCACGTTTGCACTACCATCCACAACTCTTGGGTCGATCGAGGTTCCCCGGTCAAAGAGTTCCTTCTCCAAGAGTTACGACCGAAGGTAATACGACTACCAATCCCGCAAGTCTATAACAGACTAAGAAAATATACTTGAAGAACAATAAGCCAAAAGATAGTCACAAGCTTTTCTTACCAAAGTGTAAGTAGCTTGCAGAGGTACAAGCGAAGCGGTACCGACAAGTCCCAAGACTCCGTCCTCCTAGGAACCGCGGAACACCGAGGGGCGATCCGGCAGACTCTCGGTAGAGAGAACCAAGATCTCTCTAGCCTTTCCTCTCTCACTCTCCATTAGAAATTAGAGGGGGAAGAAGAAGAAGAAGAAGAAAAAAAGAAGAAGAAGAATAGAACTCTCCCCTCTCTATTACATTGTGGCTCCTCCTTGTGTTGTATGGAATTGATCTATTTGATCTATGTTGAATGAGAGGGAGAGGGCCTCCTTTTATAGGTAGAGGAGAGGGGGCTCTTTGGAAAATACTTCTCCCCACATGGAAAGAGCCAAAACCGTCATTGGACACCTTCCTTCTTTTTTAAACAAAACCGACTAGCGCACGCCGGTTTCACCCGCTTTTGAAGGTAACAAACCGCCTCACCGGGGCCGGGCGCGAACCGCCTCGGCCAGGTGCGGCCGCACCAAGGTGCGCTACAAGCACCTGCTCAGGCCGGTTCGGCCCGGCTTCGTGGGGGTGTCGCCTCTTCGTCCCCTGAAAAGTTGTAGGGTGGGATCGCGCCTTCGCCCGTTTTTGACGCTTTGTTTGCGATTCTTGTTTGGGCTTGCCATTTGCTCCTTTGGGCCTTTTTCTATTTATTGATTTTATTTCTTTTTCTTTGTCTTTTTGGCCCAAAGTGATCATCCATGAGTTTGTACCTACAAGTCCAAATAAACACCAAAACTTTGGAATACGTTAGTTGAAAATCCTATTTCTAGGTTGTTTTGGTGTTGTGTTGACGGTATTTAATTAGTCGTTGGTTACCGTCAACAAACTCCCCACACTTAGCCCTTTACTCGCCCCTCGAAAGTGAAGGCATAGGGACTAAAGTGGTTCAATCTCCAAGATGTAGACCTGCATACAAGTTATTCCGGCCTCACCGCTTTTGTGAGCATTCAAGAGTGGCTACCATGTTTTCTTGGATGATTGAACAATGGAACGGTCATGAAATCGTATCTCCTTGCTACTACTCATGTGCAAAGACTTGGTTGATTATTATTATATTTTTTTTTTTTAGATAAAGTAGCAATGCTCCATGGTTGATTCTCACATAGTCACTCATTTATGTTTCCTTGCCAAAGCATTCTTCGCTCTCACTCATCCTATCTTTTTTGTAGGGTTTTGTGGATCTTTGAGTGGAGTGATGCATACGTTACCTCTGTATGTTTTGTCGGGTCAAGCTCGATCGTTGGAAAGGGGAGCCATACTCCTAGATCGAAATGTGCAAAAGTGTATGGAAAATATTTTTGGTATTTTTGTGGTTACTCCTTGACTCATGATCTCTCCCTTTTTTTATGCTTTTGGAGAGATACAAGGCTACTTTTCCTTCTTTTTTTTTTTTTTTTTTTTTTTTTTTTTTTTTTTTTGGAGATGTGGGCTCTACTGGCCCTGGACACGTGTCCATTTTTCATCTCTTATTCTTTTTTTTTTTTTTCAAGCCTGTATCCTTCTCTGCATTTTTTCTTGATAACCTGGAGATGATCATGGTATAATGAATGGAGTATTTATTTGGTGGATGGTAGGGGTGCATGTTGTGCGCAATTCTCATTGTGAGAATCGGGCGTGTATATGTGGGTGTACGTGTTTTCCGATCTTGGGGGTATGAACCTCTCAACGCAAATCAACGGAGCCCCGACAAAACTCAATACAAAGGAAGTAGCTATAGTGGATATTCATGTTGTTATTCAAAGCTTTGGTAGGATTTGGCTAAGTCAAACCATGAGCATGCTTTATTTTAATTTTCGAAGATAAAACCAAGTCTCATTGCATAAGAGAGCAAGTGTCAAGTCATTCTACCATATCTCAAAGCTCAATTGTTTAGATGAACATGGGGTCCCTAATAGGTAGTTGCTCATCAAAGTATGGTTTTTGGCGAGGAATAAAAGAGTATGCATGCCATTTCTCAATTGGTAGACTAGAGATGGAGTTTTCGTGAAGTTTTGTCTTTTTTTGATTTGTTCAATTTTAAACCTCAAAACTTTATGGAGAATGTGAGAGAGGGAGTAACACAAACCACCGCTTGAAGAGGAAGGAGTTAATGGTAGTTGTTCGCCTTGTCCTTCTCCATCATGAATTGCTTTCGGTGTTCGTGCATTTGTCTTTGGGAGATCTCGGTAGATGTGCTTGTATGCTTGAGAGATCTCCCCCACACTTATTCTTGTACCTGTATTTTAAACAAAGAAAACAAAACAAAAACAACAACATGGCTCTATCGGCAAGAATACCGTGGAGCCTTTATTATGAGAACTTTATTTTATTTTATTTATTTTATTTTATTTTTAATTTGTTCACCTCATCATTACTCCAAAGAAGGCTAACATAAAGAAGCAATGAATAACATAGCCTTTATTTATCTCCAAAATAAGATACTCCCAAAGATAATGACAACAAAGCTCTAAGTTCATTAACCTAGCTCTAACACCATGTCAAAAGCTTGATTAAAGGAGATCATTTTTACCCTAAGCACCATGCTTAATGTAAAAGACCTATGGATGCATTACGCGTGTAAATGTACCCAAACACAAAGCATATGTCTTAACAAAGGAAGCATGAAATTGTATGTTCGAACTATGGAGACAAAAATGAGTAAGAGTGTTTGGTGAACATTTTATTTCCCTTGCATACCCGGATATACTTTACCGACAAAAGATCTACGGATGAAGTATTGAAGTTGTTGCTTTGCGGTTTGCATGATGGCTCCTGCCCAGGTGCACCTCAGGCTAGGCCACACACACACGTGTGCACGGGCCATGGGTCTTGATGGTAGCGACAAAAGGATGAGAGACAAACCCTTCTTGCTTGTTGAAGCAATAATGGGTGGAGTCAGGCAAAGACTTTGGTATGTATCTTGACCATGCGGGGCCAACTCAAGCTCCTCTCTCTTATTATTATTATTTTTTTTTTTTTCAACAACACTCTTTTTTTTTTTTTTTTTTTTTTTCTTTTTTTTTTTTTTCTCTTTCTCTCTTCTTCTCCCCCCCTTTTTTTTTATTTCTCTCTTTTTTTTTTTCTTTTCTCCATCTCTATTTTTTTTTTTTTTTTTTTTTTTTTTAGCAAGCGGTGGCTGACATCATATTTTATTCACCCCTTTTTTTTTTTTATGGTCCCTTGATGGATGGAACTTAGGATTGTCACCATCTTCCCCCCACACTTAGACTTTTTGTGAAAAAGTCAAGTGTGCAAGGTCCGGGTCTCCTCTTGAGCATGTTCCATCACCCATGGACATCGTAGCTTTTTTTTTTTATGATGTAGCCCTCATGTTCTCAAGCCGCCGCATGCCTCTTTGTTCTTCTCAATCGATCTCCACCGAAATGGTTAGCGACAAGAATACCCGAAGGTGCATACTAACTTGATAACATGTTCTTTCTTTTATTAATAAGAAGAGAGAAAGACTTTTTTATGCCTTTTCTAATTTTTTTTATGATAGTCCAGGGTATCTCCCGGCAAAGGTAAGCATTATGGTCGTAAGCTTGACCGGTGGGAAAACATCCTGCACCGATGATGGTGAAGTTCCCGGTTTCACCAATAAGAATTTAGCATTACGCTCAAGCCGCAAGGTTAGCGTCATCATGCTACTACGAGGTTTGCAACCATTCTTTTAAAAAAGGTTTACAAAGAAAACCAAGACGTGGTTGTAATTTTCGCCGAAGCACTCGGGCTAGAAGCAAAACAAACTCAAGAAGACCCAAGGGTGAGCATGTAGGCGCCTCAAGTGACAACTTGTTATGCTCAAAACAAATTTCGCTTGGTCTCATGAGTTGTTGCTTCGCATGTCCATGGCACCTTGAGGTTTTATCCTCAAAAGATGTGACATGAAGGACGACCATTGAATCTTGACCATTGTCAAGAACAACGCGTTTATCGGCCGTAGGGACATGACTTGTGTTCGTGTGAGGGCGACAGTGTTTTCGTTTCCCTAAGATGTGGAAACATCTTGGGTTAAACGAATAGAGTTATAAACTTCGCCTCCTCGAACGGGTTTTGGTTGGGAAGATGCTTCGCCTTTGGGATGTCTAGGTGTAAGAGGCGGAAACATTCTTTCCCAACTTCTCATCATGGCTACCCTCTATAGGTCTTTTTTTTTTTTTAGAGGGTAACCTATGAGAAGATTGAAGTCGGGGATGAGTGAGATATGGAAGTCTAAGTGCACCTCGGTTTACGAGGTTCTACCATCATCCTTGAATTCAATCGCGAACTCCGAAGGACGAAGCATTCCTTCCTTCTAAGTGTTCGTGGGTTCGAGAGGTCTCAACAAATCGGTTCCAATGGCGGTCTCGAATGGCTCGACCGATGAGGGATCCTCAATACTTGACATGCCAATAATGTGGAGGGGAAAATGTTCTCTGAATGGGAGAAGCAAGCTTCTCTAGGATGTGTTCCATGATTTTCCTACGCCCGCTTTGTAGGTTTACGCTTACGTGCAAACAACCCTCCAACGGTCATGTCAAGGCATAGGGCAGCATCTATGTCAAGACCCAAAAAACATATGCAAAGGCACACTATCGGGTAATGACATATCTAGGCCAACATGTATAAACATTATAAATCTGGCCTAGGCTGCGCCTATGGACTCCTTCTCATCCTACTTGAGATCGAGGATTGTCCTTGGTAGGCATTGATGGGGAAGAATGCTAGACAAAAATTGTCTTTGAGTTTTTCTCTCGTCCCCCATTCAAATTTCCTACGACAATAGTGTACTATTGTTTTGCTTTCCCTATGAGGGAGAGCGTAAACAAATTTCACATGTGAATTTCTTGGATCATGCTAGGAATGCCGAGGCATGATCATAATTCCTCGAAATCTCATAGGTGGCAACATAGATTTTCAAAATGGTCACCGTGAGATGGAGTGCCCGAACCAAAAGTTTTTTTTTTAATTTAGGGTGAGTTCATAGCCAGATAAAAATTTTTGGTTTTGAAAAAGATTGTAGCTCTTGTGAACTCCCCTATTGAAGCAAAAGGTTTTTGAAATGGAGTCGGCTTCATTTAAAAAAAAAAAAAAAATAAATAACTATTTTTTTTTTTTTTTAGATACAACACACGGGTGCTCTAGGCTCGAGAGAGAATTACGACTACCGTTCCCTCAAGAACGGGCGCCGTAAAAGCTTGTTGACGTTTCTTAACGCACACGATAAATCCGCCGCGCACGGAATTGTCATTGTAGCTTTCACCCGGGAAGTATTCGTGGTATCGTATTTTCCACAGGAACGCGGTTTTAAACAATCTTTGAGCGGGGGCTACCCTAGGATAACTTATGGATAGTGAGGTATCTTTAATGGCTTAGGTTTCAAGCAAGGATTTCTCGCTCTTGTTAAGAAGTTGCTTCGCACCGCCCACGCTCAAAGAACGATGTCCAGGCAATTAGCTCTACGACGCCAGCCCGAACGTGAGGGGATTTCAAGGGACGGACAAGGCTTGTCACGACCAAGCCGCCTACCCCCTCAACCATGGGATGCACCGCAAAAGGTAGGAGAACGCTAGCCCAAACACCACGCTTTTGCACTACCATCCACAACTCTTGGGTCGATCGAGGTTCCCCGGTCAAAGAGTTCCTTCTCCAAGAGTTACGACCGAAGGTACGACTACCAATCCCGCAAGTCTATAACAGCTAAGAAAATATACTTGAAGAACAATAAGCCAAAAGATAGTCACAAGCTTTTCTTACCAAAGTGTAAGTAGCTTGCTGCAGGGTAATGCGAAGCGGGTACCGACAAGTCCGCAGACTGGCCCTCCTAGGAACCGCGGAACACCGAGGGGCGATCCGGCGGAGACTCGAGTGTAGAGAGAACCAAGATCTCTCTAGCCTTTCCTCTCTCACTCTCCATTAGAAATTAGAGGGGGAAGAAGAAGAAGAAGAAGAAAAGAAGAAGAAGAATAGAACTCTCCCCTCTCTATTACATTGTGGCTCCTCCTTGTGTTGTATGGAATTGATCTATTTGATCTATGTTGAATGAGAGGGAGAGGGCCTCCTTTTATAGGTAGAGGAGAGGGGGCTCTTTGGAAAATACTTCTCCCACATGGAAAGAGCCAAAACCGTCATTGGACACCTTCCTTCTTTGCGCAAAACCGACTAGCGCCGCGTCGGTTTCACCGCTTTGAAGGTAACAAACCGCCTCACCGGGCTGGCGCGAATCGCCTCGGCCGGTGGTGCGGCCGCACCAAGGGATGCTTGTAGCAAGATGCTCGGGCCGGTTCGGCCGCCCGGAGCCAGGGGTGTCGCTCTTTCGTCCCCGAAAAGTTGTAGGGTGGACCGCGCCCCGCCCGGTTTTGACGTTTTGCCGCGATTCTTGTTTGGGCTTGCCATTTGCTCCTTTGGGCCTTTTTCTATTTATTGATTTTATTTCTTTTTCTTTGTCTTTTTTTGGCCCAAAGTGATCATCCATGAGTTTGTACCTACAAGTCCAAATAAACACCAAAACTTTGGAATACGTTAGTTGAAAATCCTATTTCTAGGTTGTTTTGGTGTTGTGTTGACGATATTTAATTAGTCGTTGGTTACCGTCAACAAACTCCCCACACTTAGCCCTTTACTCGTCCTCGAGTGAAGGCATAGGGACTAAAGTGGTTCAATCTCCAAGATGTAGACCTGCATACAAGTTATTCCGGCCTCACACGCTTTGTGAGCATTCAAGAGTGGCTACCATGTTTTCTTGGATGATTGAACAATGGAACGGCCGTGAAATCGTATCTCCTTGCTACTACTCATGTGCAAAGACTTGGTTGATTATTATTATATTTTTTTTTTTAGATAAAGTAGCAATGCTCCATGGTTGATTCTCACATAGTCACTCATTTATGTTTCCTTGCCAAAAGCATTCTTCGCTCTCACTCATCCTATCTTTTTGTAGGGTTTTGTGGATCTTTGAGTGGAGTGATGCATACGCCTCTGTATGTTTTGTCGGGTCAAGCTCGATCGTTGGAAAGGGGAGCCATACTCCTAGATCGAAATGTGCAAAAGTGTATGGAAAATATTTTTGGTATTTTTGTGGTTACTCCTTGACTCATGATCTCTCCCTTTTTTTTATGCTTTTGGAGAGATACGTGCTACTTTTCCTTCTGTATTTTTTTTTTTTTTTTTTTTTTTTTTTTTTTTTTTTGGAGATGTGGGCTCTACTCGCCCTCGGACACGTGTCCATTTTTCATCTCTTATTCTTTTTTTTTTTTTCGCAGCCTTGTATCCTTCTCTCTCGCATTTTTCTTGATAACCTGGAGATGATCATGGTATAATGAATGGAGTATTTATTTGGTGGATGGTAGGGGTGCATGTTGTGCGCAATTCTCATTGTGAGAATCGGCGTATATGTGTGGGTGTACGTGTTTTCCGATCTTGGGGGTATGAACCTCTCTCAACGCTAGATCAACTGAGCCCGACAAAACTCAATACGACAAAGAAGTAGCTATAGTGGATATTCATGTTGTTATTCGTGCTTTGGTAGGATTTGGCTAAGTCAAACCATGAGCATGCTTTATTTTAATTTTCAAGATAAAACCAAGTCTCATTGCATAAGAGAGCAAGTGTCAAGTCATTCTACCATATCTCAAAGCTCAATTGTTTAGATGAACATGGGGTCCCTAATAGGTAGTTGCTCATCAAAGTATGGTTTTTGGCGAGGAATAAAGAGTATGCATGCCATTTCTCAATTGGTAGACTAGAGATGGAGTTTTTCAGGAAGTTTTGTCTTTTTTTGATTTGTTCAATTTTAAACCTCAAAACTTTATGGAGAATGTGAGAGAGGGAGTAACACAAACCACCGCTTGAAGAGGAAGGAGTTAATGGTAGTTGTTCGCCTTGTCCTTCTCCATCATGAATTGCTTTCGGTGTTCGTGCATTTGTCTTTGGGGAGATCTCGGTAGATGTGCTTGTATGCTTGAGAGATCTCCCCACACTTATTCTTGTACTGTATTTTAAACAAAGAAAACAAAACAAAAAAACAACATGGCTCTATGGCAAGAATACCGTGGAGCCTTTATTATGAGAACTTTATTTTATTTTTTATTTATTTTATTTTATTTTAATTTGTTCACCTCATCATTACTCCAAAGAAGGCTAACATAAAGAAGCAATGAATAACATAGCCTTTATTTATCTCCAAAAATAAGATACTCCCAAAGATAATGACAACAAAGCTCTAAGTTCATTAACCTAGCTCTAACACCATGTCAAAGCTTGATTAAAGGAGATCATTTTTACCCTAAGCACCATGCTTAATGTAAAAAGACCTATGGATGCATTACGCGTGTAAATGTACCCAAACACAAAGCATATGTCTTAACAAAGGAAGCATGAAATTGTATGTTCGAACTATGGAGACAAAAAAATGAGTAAGAGTGTTTGGTGAACATTTTATTTCCCTTGCATACCGGATATACTTACCGACAAAGCATCTACGGATGAAGTATTGAAGTTGTTCTTTGCGGTTTGCATGATGGTTCTCGCCAGTGTGCACCTCAAGGCTAGGCCACACACACACGTGTGCACGGGCCATGGGTCTTGATGGTAGCAAAAGAAAGGATGAGAGACAAACCCTTCTTGCTTGTTGAAGCAATAATGGGTGGAGTCAGCAAAGACTTTGGTATGTATCTTGACCATGCAAAATAACCCGCTCCTCTCTCTTATTATTATTATTATTTTTTTTTTCAACAACACTCTTTTTTTTTTTTCTTTTTTTTTTTCTTTCTTTTTTTTTTCTCTTTCTCTCTTCTTCTCCCCTTTTTTTTTTTTTTTCTCTCTTTTTTTTTTTTCTCCATCTCCATTTTTTTTTTTTTTTTTTTTTTTTAGCAAGGCAGGGCTGACATCATATTTTATTCACCCCTTTTTTTTTTTATGGTCCCTTGATGGATGGAACTTAGGATTGTCACCATCTTCCCCCACACTTAGACTTTTGTGTGAAAAGTCAAGTGTGCAAGGTCCTGTCTCCTCTTGAGCATGTTCCATCACCCATGGACATCGTAGCTTTTTTTTTTTTTATGATAGCCCTCATGTTCTCAAAAGCGCCGCATGCCTCTTTGTTCTTCTCAATCGATCTCCACCTGAAAATGGTTAGCGACAAGAATACCCGAAGGTGCATACTAACTTGATAACATGTTCTTTCTTTTATTAATAAGAAGAGAGAAAGACTTTTTGCGCCTTTTCTAATTTTTTATGATAGTCCGTATCTCCCCGGCAAAGGCTTTCATTATGGTCGTAAGCTTGACCGTGGGGAAAACATCCTCGCAATTGATGATGGTGAAGTTCCCGGTTTCACCAATAAGAATTTAGCATTACGCTCAAGCCGCAAGGTTACGCCATCATGCTACTACGAGGTTTGCAACCATTCTTTTAAAAAAGGTTTACAAAGAAAACCAAGACGTGGTTGTAATTTTCGTCGAAGCACTTCGGCTAGAAGCAAAACAAACTCAAGAAGACCCAAGGGTGAGCATGTAGGCGCCTCAAGTGACAACTTGTTATGCTCAAAACAAATTTCGCTTGGTCTCATGAGTTGTTGCTTCGTGCATGTCCATGGCACCCGAGGTTTTATCCTCAAAAGATGTGACATGAAGGACGACCATTGAATCTTGACCATTGTCAAGAACAACGCTTTATCGCCGTAGGGACATGACTTGTGTTCGTGTGAGGGCGACGGTGTTTTCGTTTCCCTAAGATGTGGAAACATCTTGGGTTAAACGAATAGAGTTATAAACTTCGCCTCCTCGAACGGGTTTTGGTTGGGAAGATGCTTCGCCTTTTGGGATGTCTAGGTGTAAGAGGCGGAAACATTCTTTCCCAACTTCTCATCATGGCTACCCTCTATAGGTCTTTCGATTTTTTTTAGAGGGTAACCTATGAGAAGATTGAAGTCGTGGGATGAGTGAGATATGGAAGTCTAAGTGCACCTCGGTTTACGAGGTTCTACCATCATCCTTGAATTCAATCGCGAACTCCGGGCGATCTAAGCATTCCTTCCTTCGGTGTTCGTGGTTCGAGAGGTCTCAACGGTCGGTTCCAATGGCGGTACCGAATGGCTCGACCGATGAGGGATCCTCAATACTTGACATGCCAATAATGTGGAGGGGAAAATGTTCTACAGCCGAGAAGCAAGCTTCTCTAGGATGTGTTCCATGATTTTCCTACGCCCGCTGTAGGTTTACGCTTACGTGCAAACAACCCTCCAACGGTCATGTCAAGGCATAGGGCAGCATCTATGTCAAGACCCAAAAACATATGCAAAGGCACACTATCGTAATGACATATCTAGGCCAACATGTATAAACATTATAAATGCCTAGGGTCTGCGCCTATGGACTCCTTCTCATCCTACTTGAGATCGAGGATTGTCCTTGGTAGGCATTGATGGGGAAGAATGCTAGACAAAAATTGTCTTTGAGTTTTTCTCAGTCCCATTCAAATTTCCTACGACAATAGTGTACTATTGTTTTGCTTTCCCTATGAGGGAGAGCGTAAAACAAATTTCACATGTGAATTTCTTGGATCATGCTAGGAATGCTTTGAGGCATGATCATAATTCCTCGAAATCTCATAGGTGGCAACATAGATTTTCAAAATGGTCACCAGAGATGGAGTGCCCGAACCAAAAGTTTTTTTTTAATTTAGGTGAGTTCATAGCCGATAAAAATTTTTGGTTTTGAAAAAGATTGTAGCTCTTGTGAACTCCCTATTGAAGCAAAAAGGTTTTTGAAATGGAGTCGGCTTCATTTAAAAAAAAAAAAAAAAAATAAATAACTATTTTTGTTTTTTTTTTAGATACAACACACGGTGCTCTAGGCTCGAGAGAATTACGACTACCGTTCCCGCAACGGCGCCAGAAAAGCTTGTTGACGTTTCTTAACGCACACGTATAAATCCGCAAAAAGCGCACGAATTGTCATTGTAGCTTTCACCCTAAGTATTCGTGGTATCGTATTTTCCACGAGGAACGGTTTGCGCCTAATCTTTGAGCAGGGGCTACCCTAGGATAACTTATGGATAGTGAGGTATCTTTAATGGCTTAGGTTTCAAGCAAGGATTTCTCGCTCTTGTTAAGAAGTTGCTTCGGGCACCGCCCACGCGCTCAAAGAACAAAGTCCGGCAATTAGCTCTACGACGCAAATTTAACGTGAGGGGATTTCAAGGGATCGGACAAGGCTTGTCACGACCAAGCCGCCTACCCCTCAACCATGGGATGCACCGCAAAAGGTAGGAGAACGCTAGCCCAAACACCACGCTTGCACTACCATCCACAACTCTTGGGTCGATCGAGGTTCCCCACCAAAGAGTTCCTTCTCCAAGAGTTACGACCAAGGTACGACTACCAATCCCGCAAGTCTATAACAGCTAAGAAAATATACTTGAAGAACAATAAGCCAAAAGATAGTCACAAGCTTTTCTTACCAAAGTGTAAGTAGCTTGCAGAGGTACAAGCCGGGCGAAGGTACCGACAAGTCCGCACTCCCCCCTCCTAGGAACCGCGGAACACCGAGGGGCGATCCGGCAGACTCGTGTAGAGAGAACCAAGATCTCTAGCCTTTCCTCTCTCACTCTCCATTAGAAATTAGAGGGGGAAGAAGAAGAAGAAGAAGAAAAGAAGAAGAAGAATAGAACTATCCCCTCTCTATTACATTGTGGCTCCTCCTTGTGTTGTATGGAATTGATCTATTTGATCTATGTTGAATGAGAGGGAGAGGGCCTCCTTTATAGGTAGAGGAGAGGGGGCTCTTTGGAAAATACTTCTCCCCACATGGAAAGAGCCAAAACCGTCATTGGACACCTTCCTTCTTTTGCGCAAAACCGACTAGCGCACGCCGGTTTCACCCGCTTTGAAGGTAACAAACCGCCTCACCGGCTGGGCGCCAACCGCCTCCCCCAGTGGTGCGGCCGCACTAAGGGGTGCGCTACAAGACAGGCTCGGTGGCTCGCCCGGCTTCGTGGGGTGTCGCCTTTAGCCCCTGAAAAGTTGTAGGGTGGATCGCGCCCGCCTGGTTTTGACGCTTTGTCGCGATTCTTGTTTGGGCTTGCCATTTGCTCCTTTGGGCCTTTTTCTATTTATTGATTTTATTTCTTTTTCTTTGTCTTTTTGGCCCAAAGTGATCATCCATGAGTTTGTACCTACAAGTCCAAATAAACACCAAAAAACTTTGGAATACGTTAGTTGAAAATCCTATTTCTAGGTTGTTTTGGTGTTGTGTTGACGGTATTTAATTAGTCGTTGGTTACCGTCAACAATGGGCTATGAAAAAAAAAAAAAAAAAGAAAAAAAAAAGAAAGAGATGAAAAAGGGACATGTGTCCGAGGGCTAGAGTAGAGCCCACATCTCTAAAAAAAAAAGAGAGAAGAAGAAAAGAGAGGAAATAAAGGACACAAGTCCAAGGGTGAGAAGAACCCACCTCTCCAAAAAAAAAAAAAAAAAAAAGAGATATATAGCCCATACTTTCTCAAAAATATTTCAAAGCAAATAAAAATATTCCCTGCATTGAAAGATGATCGAAAGAATGAATGACTAGTGTTTCTCGAAAGCAACCATTCTTTCTTGCAACCACCGAAGAACTTGGAAAAAAGTCAAAAGCCCCGCATACGTTGAGTAATAAAAGGTGGATATCGGAGCCAACTTATTTAAATAAAGGAGGAATGCTTTGTTATAAACAAGTTACACTTTGAATTATATCAGCATTGAAGCAACTCCCGATCAACAACCAAGTATCTAACTATTTGCTCGAGACGAGCAAAGGTTAAACTTCGGGACTTGTTGGCGGTCGTTATCGACCATTTTATACCGCCAACTTATGTCTTTTTCAAGGGAAACTTGCTAACCTATGACACATATACCTTTACTATTGACCCAGCCCCACTTGTATTCGAGAAATATGTTTTGCGGGACTTATACACGGAATCAAGTGAAAAGACGCCAAACAAAGAACAAAGCGCAAAGCATGATACACATTCCGAAATGCGCAACCAAGGGGAAATAGAGAAAGCCCAACTAAAGGCCGAATTGGACCAAAGCACCCCTAAACTACGGATCCAGGGGCCTAGGAGCCCACAAATAAAAGGCTGGCGGTCGGGCGGGCCACCCCGTATGGTCGGATCGGAAGTGGGTCCCCGGGACCCACGTCCCGCCTCGAGCTGACCTTTCACAAAGTGGTTGCATGCCGCCATGCATAGGCGGTATTGATAGGTGCTTCCTTATTTACACCCGCACGAAACCGACCATGTTAGATATAAATAGATGGGGAGTGCTCTCACCTCAACACACACCACACAAGGGCTCTCTCCATTCTCCACTTGTATCTTTTAATTTTTGGTTAGTATTAGGAGCTTGGCAATATGTAATACAAGAGCAAGATCGACTTGGAGGTACTTGGTATGATCAATTCAATGTTCTTCATATCATGTTCTTCGCCTTTGTTCTTGTTCTTATTATCAATATAGCTATGTTATGAAATAGAGTAAAGTTCTTATGATATGTTCTTAGCATATGAACTAGTATATAGTTTTTCATGTTATGATCTTATCATATAGAACTTTATGCTTAATGAATTATACATACATGTGTAGACCAAGTTAAGATGTAGAGTTCTACTTTGAGTTAATCTTAGTTGCTTGTCGGTTTATGGGGTTCGCCGTCCGTCCCGTGGCGGATGCTCTAGTAGAGGACTCGATAAAGACGGATGTTCCCGATCGGCGCTAGAGCAGTAGTCGATAGCGTAGACGTGGTGTCTAGGCTATGGGCTGCCTTCGTTTGTTTGCCTAGGCCACGCGGTAGTGAGGTAGGCGACAGTGGTGACAGCCCTGCTCGTCCCTTTGCACTCCTCCACGTCCGTCTAGAGAGTAGAGTCGGAGGCCGGCATCACCGCGGACCAGGTCGCGATCCGGTGTCCGGTAAGCCAATAGTGACCAAGGTTATCTTAACTTAGAATCTCTAACGAAGTACAAACATGTCGGTATACCTGCTCTTCTAACATAGTTATCCAAGATACGCCTTGCTCCAGCTTTAGGGTTTTCTTTATCCTTGAGATTGCTCGAATGTGTGTGTCAAGTTATCCTTAGTTATCCCGCTCATCCTCTGTTGTGAACCTCGGTCTACCATACAGTCATGTTCTCGTGTCCATCTTTCTATTAGAGACTTTTACACCATGCCTTCCCCGTGGAAAATACGATACCCCTCGAATACTTCCGGGTGAAAGCTACAAATGGCATTTCCGTGCGCTTGAATCTATTCCCGTTTGTGTTAAGAAACGCCAACAGGGGATATGTCGCACGTTCTTTAGTTGCACTATCTTCCCCGGGAAGTAAACTTCAGATCTACCATGCCAACACCACGAACACAAGCATGCGACTCATTCCCCCATTAGGACGGATGAACCTTGGAACTCATCATAAGAAGGAAATAAAGAGATGTCAAGACACACAGAATATTAGCACCTGTATCAACCCACCAACTTGGTGATTGAAACACCGATAGTACAAAGAGGAACATTACTTTGTACTCATCATCGGCATTGCTAATAGTGACAATGTTGACGTTCTTATTTTTCCCATCGGAAAAGTGACCAAGCTCTCCACTAGTGTAGCCAGGGCACATCATCATTGTTTTTCTTCTTCTCGGTGGTAGTTGTTAATTTGGCATTGGAAGATTTATTCCTACCTTTGGCCTTGCCATGTGGGTTTTCCCGCACCAAATTCGTGCGGAATGGCTCGGTTCCCCTTCTCAATAGTGTTCTTTGCCCGAATCTTTTCCTCAACATCAAGAGATGCTATCAGGTTTTCAATTGATATTTTCTAGCTCTTCTATGAAGAAGGCAACTTAGCATTAATGCACACGGCTACAAACTCGTCGGGTATGACACACACTTAAGGAGTTCAAGTTCTTTGCCATGTGTGAACCTCATGAGCTTGCTTGACTATAGATCGGTTAGCAACCATCTTGTTTTCATGAAAGCTCTCCATAATGTACAACTTAGAATATATATCTGATGGTTGCATTCGGTTGATAGTGTTGCCCCCTGAATCTTCTCTCGGAGATATTTCCCTCAGGCAAGCCAACAATAATCCAAAACATTTTAGCCTCGTGGCTAGAGCATGGCCTTAACTCTCCGCCTCTTAAAATTTGCACTAGAAATTTTTTTTTTCTAGCCTCAAAGACGTCGCTGAAAAAAAAGCCATAGTTAAATCAAGAAAAAAGGCTATAATAAGGTTTTTGGATTGTTGAGATATTAGGCAATTTCTAGATTGAAACTCCCAATTATAGTTGTGGTGTTGTGTCTAATCCTAGCAAAAAGCTTGGTACAAATATATAGGGAGGAAAACTCCCTACCTCCACATCAACCAAATAGACGATACTAATTGATATCGCACCTCGCACCTTTACTCATGGGCTGAAAACAATAAAGCCCATTAGGGAACATAGCTATTGGGCCTTTGAGATTTATCGAATTTCTTCATATGAATTTTAAGGAACTATTCATATATAAATTCTAACATGTGTTTCATATGTTTGCAAAGGCTCGTTGCAAAACCGATAAGTGATAACAAAACATGTTGGTTAATTTTTTCTTTCTTTCTAGTTAATTTTCAACTTCAGCCTTAAAGATTTTAAAGTAGTCTAATAATGCCTCATCTTTAGTTTTTAGCAAGTAAATATAGCAAAATCTAGAGGCATCATCAATTAATGTCATGAAATATCTCTTTCCACACACCATTCATCTCACATAGATCAGAATGTATGAGTTCTAGAGGTGCCAAGAGTCTCTCCACCGCCTTGTGAGGCTTTCAAGGTTGCTTAGATTGCACACAATTATGACACTTAGAACCTTTGGTAATGGTGAAATCTAGAATTAACTCGCAAGCTCACCAAAATTCACATCTAGAATTAACTCGCAAGCTAGATAGATGTGCCACCAAACTTCACATGACGTAAACGAGAATGCCAAACACTCAATTATCATTAATTGTGTCACAAAATCGATTCAATCGACTTATTACAAAAATCAAAACTTGGGCTTAAACAAACCTCCGCAACCATAGCCTCGCACCAATAAATTGTCCATGCTTAGACATAACTACTTTATTGGACTCCAACACTACCTTAAACCCATCTCTTAAAAGAAGGTAAACTTCAGATCTACTGTATGTTTGTAGATATTGGGCCTTTGAGATTTATCGTAATTTCTTCATATGAATTTTAGGGGAACTATTCATCATATATAAATTCTAGCATGTGTTTCATATGTTTGCAGTGGCTCGTTGCAAACCGATAAGTGATAACAAGACATGTTGGTTAATTTTTCTTTCTTTTCTAGTTAATTTTCAACTTCAGCCTTAAAGATTTTAAAGTAGTCTAATAATGCCTGATCTTTAGTTTTCAGCAAGTAAATATAGCAAAATCTAGAAGCATCATCAATTAATGTCATGAAATATCTCTTTCCACACACCATTCATCTCACATAGATCGAAATGTATGAGTTCTAGAGGTGCCAAGAGTCTCTCCACCGCCTTGTGAGGCTTTCGAGGTTGCTTAGATTGCACACAATTATGACACTTAAAACCTTTGGTAATGGTGAAATCTAGAATTAACCGCAAGCTCACTAAAATTCACATCTAGAATTAATCGCAAGCTAGATAGATGTGACACCAAACTTCACAAGACAAAAACGAGAATGCCAAACACTCGAATTATCATTAATTGTGTCACAAAAAATGATTCACCGACTTATTACAAAAATCTGCCAAACTTAGGGCGAAAACAAACCTCCGCAACCATAGCCTGCACCAATAAATTGTCCATGCTTAGACATAACTACTTTATTGGACTCCAACACTACCTTAAACCCATCTCTTAAAAGGAGGTAAACTTCGGATCTATCGTATGTTTGCAAATATTGGGCCTTTGAGATTTATCGTAATTTCTTCATATGATTGCAAAGGCCTCGTTGCAAACCGATAACAAGACATGTGGGTTCTACACGGTGCACCACTTGATGGCTGCGATGAAACAAGTTCATTTGGATCGTCACAAGCTAACTTCGAAGTGAAGCTCCATCTTGTGCCTACCTTTGTTTGGCAATATAGACCATGTGTACACAAACACTTACGCCTACCTTTCTTTGTATTAGGATTTTGACTTGATGGGAGATTCCATCAATTTGGAGGATATTAGAGAGAAGATGGCCAAGTTTCTTATGGAACATGTCATCAGCCCTAAAGGCGAGCATTTTGTTTTCAAAACCGTGAGTTGATTCTCGTTTCCCTTGCCGCATGACGATCGCTTGGATACATGCATGTGAATTGTGTTATCAAGTTTCCCTTGTTGCATGACGATGAAATCCGGATACATGCATGTGAACTGTGTTATTTGTGTTGTAAACAATGCGTGGCGTGCCCTCAAGAACCGGGTACATCCGTGGTGAACAATCCGAGATACACCTAAATTTGCAACGCCGCCTTCGTCGCCATTTGTTTGTGATCGGACCCGTGCATCCGTATTATTTGTGTTTGCCGTGTCTACCATTTTCAATTTACGTCGACAGCGTAAACGGTCGGTTATCTATGTACGGACCACCATACCGGGCTTGCGCTACCAGAGGTTTTCAGTACTAAATGTCTCATCGCCGTAGAATCAAGAAACGTCACAAACACCGAACAAGCGCCCTGAGTATGTGTAACGCTTCTGATCGTACCGAATCAAAATCGGTCATCCGTAAAAGCGACTAAATCCTACGTGCGTGGGTACAAAAGAACGCCTGTAATAGCTTGAAAGGAACGCATGACGACCTTACTAAAACGCTGTCTCGTAGCTCGTGTGTTTACTTCCCGACACGCGCCGCGAACAACCGCCTCTGTAACATGGAACACATTGCGGACGATCGTTTTAAACATGCGATCAGAGTTCTCATGCGAGTTCTGGTCCGAACGACCTACGGAAGCGCCTCGAGTGGATAAGTTTCGGGCGACGGTAGTACAAAACAAGCGCCCGAACTCGGAGTGTAGTTACGGCCGAAAGCAATCTAACCGTCAGCTCGCCTCAGAGGTGACACGCATACGTGTACCACAGCGCGCCGTAAGTATGAAGATATCACAGCCGGGCCGCGCTCCACACGGTCCGTATTTGAATAACGGTTTACGTAATCTTTTATAATGATCGGGTGTCTCGGTGGTATGGATACCGCTAGAGGCGCCACGATGTATACAAGCGCCGTCGCCGTGCGTTAGTGGCACGTGACGCCTTTCTTATACACGTGTCCTGTACCTGGCCGAAACCGCTACGCCGCATACCGGGTTCGCGGCGCCGCCATTTTTGACGCGGTATACGCGGTTACCATGCCGCTGGTCCCGCGGACGCTTCCAAAAGGTACGCTTCTTCGTAAAAATGTCCGTGAGATACGCACTCTACGGGCCGCAAAACTCGCGGACACGACGCGTTCCACCGTGTGTGTAACAAGGGGTTTACTACGCATGTAAAAGTTTGAGACGCACTAAAACCCATGCCTCGTATTAAAGCCTGGGCAGACGCCATACGAAAGGTCTCAGAAGACAGACATTTAGAGACTTAATGGGCAGACGCTACAAGGATGATCAAAAGCCCTCAATGCGATCAGAGAGGCCTTTTTTTTACATAGTGACCTGAGATTGCGCTCGACCCCAAGGATAGTTGTGGTAGCCCCTGGGTGACAGCCCGACCAGCCTTTTGTATTCCACCACGCTCGGTCGAGCTTTTTGTAGAGCTTTTTGGCTGCCTCGACCCCGACACGCTTCCCCTCTTTTCAAAAAATCGAAAAGGAATAGCTGTCCGAAGTGCCTTGGTGTGATTGTTATGCTTAACCCTCTACTTAGTCAATCCCTTTGGTTTTCTCTAGAAAAGAACCACAGTAATGGATAAGTAACAGGAATCTTGACCTCTCCCGTTGTCCTCCCAGCTTCGCATATCTGCTCTGCTATCTTTTACTATGTTCTCCCAGATGTGTCACTATGCAAAAATCTTATCACATCCCGTACCCCACATTAGTTTAGTCGACATACTAGTTAATAGATACATGATGCTTGTTTGTAAACTTCTTTAACCATTGCTTCCCTGAGGATAAATACGATACCTAGGAATACTCTTGGGTGAAAGCTACAACGATATCCGTGCCCCTTGCGGTTATACCTATGTTTGTGTTAACAAACGCCAACAAGTTTTCTAGTGCCGCTGTTTCTGGGAAGTAAATGGCGAAAGATCTTGATATTTATCTTGATGTCTCAAGTAACCTAGTATACCACTAGCTTTGTGGGTATATAAAAAAGAGTATCATCATGAGCCCGGGGTGCCCGATCATTCATGAACCATCAAATCTTTCACCACGCCATCTCATAGATAGGTATATATATGTATACACACTAACTCTATGCAGATGGAGAGAAGGTCGCCAAAGAGGAAACAAAATCATCTTATGCGATGTAATGACTACATTGCATCACTCACAATTCAATCATAAATTGTGAGTGATGAGTCGATTGAGGTAAGGGAACCAACAAAAAAACATTTGTTTTCTTTCCTATTTTTGATTTTCACCACTACATATTTGCTTAGCTCTCATGCATCTCATGACTTGTTTTTTTTAAAGCATGACATGTTTGTTTAAATGCATTCATCCACTATGTTGCATTTCCTTGCATATAAAAACAAAATGGTTCTCTAATTCATCATTCAATGTTTGCACATTCGCTCGAATCAATCTCATGATTATCATTTCCATGCTACCTTCTTCTATGTTGATATGCGATGGTTTGGAAGTGTTGGTCATTCCGTATGATCATATTTCCATAGGCTTTTCAAATTGAGCATGGTGCTTAGGTTGATTAGCCTACCTGAATTAATTTGGACATGGAGTCCTGTCTCGATTTTTGAACCGAAACTATTTGGCATAGACCTTGGTTGTACATCCGGACTAACCCCTACAGAATTTATCAAAAATCCATTTGGGTAAGTCCTTGAGATGGATTCATAACGAGGCAAACAATGTTCATTTGGTGAACTTTGAATGAACCTTGATCTCAAATGAACCATATGCTCGCCAAGCCAAAACCATATGAAGATCCGAATAGTGTGGCGACAACAAGAAGTGCGATCATCCTTATCCATCTCCGTGATAAGATGATGCAAATTCAAGCTAAAATGCCATGGAGAAGTCCTGCTCAACTGACTCAAAACGGTGAGCCCTTGCCGAAGGTAAATCGGTATTTATCTCATATTTGATTTCCAAACAACTTTTCTTTTTTTGAAGTCTGCATGTTTAGTTTTTTTTTTAAAAAACGCTTTGCATAAAAACTAAAAAATAACTTTATTTTTATTAAAAAGAAAAAATATTTTGCATAATAATTGTTTCATGCATCATTTTTTTTAACAAACATATATATAAAAATATTTTATTTTATACATAATAATGGTTTACAAAATAAAACTAGTTTTATAACTCAGAGTTTCTTTAAAATAAAGAAATAACCTCCCTATCTCCCACTATAAAAAAATCTTAGTGCTAGGCAAAGTTTCCTACGGATATGCGTTGCCACTAACAATTACATGGGGAAGAAGGATGAACGATGTCTAGGATCATGGGTGCATGCAATAAACGCCAAGGAGATGCTTCAACATTCACACTTTCGGTTTTAGTGTCAAATGACATAAAAAATCCAAATGTGGGGAACCCGACCCTATACGCCACCTCTCGGCAATGGTTTGCACTCCATTTTCTCACCCATGTTTTTAGCTCCAATAAGTTTGATTATACTCAAAAATGCCTTTCTTCTTAACCAAACTTACAACATAAAATGAAATCTTGCCAAACTATGGAGTTTACTTTATAAAGATTGGCCGGTATAAACTTTATTCCTAGTTCATATACTTGCTGCTTGTGGATACATCTTTATTAGGAAAACATGTCAACTAAGTTGTTGGGGAGTGAGATATGGTAAGACTAAAAGAATTCCTATCTTTTCTATGCAAGCTCTTGGTGATTTCTATTTTGATAAAACATAAAATCAATAGTCATACTTCTCCTCATTGGTGAAAATTCCTACCAAGGCCAAATATCATGATACAATTTCAAAACCTTCCACATATGCTACTTGTCTTTGTATTGAGTTTTGATCAAACTTTGTTGACCCGTGTTGAGAAATTTATCATGCTCCCTAGATCAAGATCACGTACACCCACTAAATAAATGCACTACTCCTACACTGGGAGTAGGCGCAAAAAACATGCCTTCCATTAGGTCCACCCAAAGATGTTTACTCCTACACCGGGAGTGAACAAAAATATTCTAGTTAGGTTTCATCAAAATAAATGCTCTAAATTCTTATTGATATCTCTCCCAATTTTTTTTTTTTGAAAAAAAAAAAAAGAGGCATGTGGCTATAAGAAAAAAAAAAAGAAAGAAAGAGAAATAAGGAAAAAAGAGAAGAAAAGAAAAAAAAAAAGAGAGAGAAATAAAGGAAGAAAAAGAAAGGAAGAGAATAAAGATGGCCCATGTTCTCACAAATGTTTCCCATATCTTGATAAAAAAAGAGAGATATAAGTTTTAAAGAGCATTGTAGAATTAGGTTAGTGTTGGTATTTGATAAGCCTATAAAAATATTTATAATAATCCGCAAGTTTAACGGATACTCGGTGAGCATTTCACCCAGAGAGAGGGTTTTAATATCGAATCCACGTGGAGGATGGTGTGAGGATAACCGAGGCATATAACTAATCCCTGAGCAGCAATCAAGGAACAGGAGAGGATAAAGTGGTAAGAAGATTCCTACGGTTGTCTAGTTTATATCCTTGTAAGCTATGTTGATATTGTCTTAGAGGGACATACTCAAAGGAAAACATGCACGAAAACATGCAATCCTCCGCAACATGGTCCTCGCTTGGCCTATCCAACGGGAAGTGGACTCCAAAGGAATCAATGGTACTTTGTCACTACCAGAACTACCACGCACCTAAGGTAGGGTGCATTCACAAGTACTCACGCCTAGGCACCACGCCTAAACCTAAGCCACTCCTCTAATCTAAAGATTCCCATAGATTAAAGTACTCAAATAAGAGTTATGAACAATAAGAACAATACTAACACGATTACTTACTCAAACAAAAAGTTGATCCACCATAGAAGTCTCAGGATCAAGTGCCACAAGGCCTTTGATCCTGGAGGTACAAGCATAGAGGAGTCACCGACAGGTCCGGTGCTTCCCCTTCTTCTCCTCCACCCACTCTCTAGCTCTCAAGACTAGATCTAGTCACTCTCATGGGGTACTATAGATCTAATCTATCAACTCGATATTCTTTTGCTCTTCAACTCACTCTAATACTTCTAGTTCTACATGATCTTCTAATATAGATTGAACTAGAGAGAAGAGGTTGTCCTCACATTGGGACACCTCTGACCAACAGGTCAAAAGATAATGAGTAGAATGAGTTAGAATGAATTAGGGTTTAACCCTGGGGTCATGGGGTCTTCTTATATAGGCCTTGGCGATGAACGATAGCCCTTGGATCAAACCGACCTTGGCAACGGTGTAGATACAACCTAAAAGTCGGTGGTAAACCAACATTCAAATGTGAGACTGAAAGGTGGGACCCACCTGGCGGCCGGCCTAAAAGGATCTGGCGGCCGCCAGGGTAGGTGATCCTCTCACGATCTCCTTCCTCCTGGTGTCTTCTAGTATCTTCTAGAGTGTTTTAGTCCACATTTTGGGTTGAGTTACTTCACGGTTAAGTTTTGTCATCGTATGGGATGTAAACTCTTCTTATTTTCACCGTTCTTCTCTGTTTTTATATGTTTAGTCCCTGCAAAGATATAAATCACCAAAGCTCGTGGAATTATGTTAGTTAGACCCCTAGACTTATGTTGATATTCATTTTAAGCCCTTATTCATGTTTAGTTGATCGGTAATATTATGCTATAACAGGTGTCAACAAGCTCCCCCAAGCTTACCCTTTGCTAGTCCCTAGCAAAGCCAAACTTATAGCAATGGATCAGGAGTTGCTACAACGCTTTTACACCTCAAAAGTACACATGCTTTCAAACAAAATTTCTCCTCTAGATAAGAATAAACTTGCTCAAATTTCAAACGTACCCATATTACCTTTAACCATGGAGTTTATAGCCTTTTCTTGAGATTTTGGGCAATTGAAAGATAGAACAATCAAGTCAAGTACCATATCTCAAACTCTTTTGTTCAACTGTCCTTCTTGAGTTTTTGCTGGTTTTCAAAATAAAACTCAAAGTTCCTTGTATGACTCTCTCAAGTCTCTCATTTATGGTATTTGTGGATCCTCACTAAGGCAACAAAGTTGTTTTGCCTTTCTCTCATAATATGTGGTATTTTTTGGATTAAAGCAGTAGGACACTATGCCTTCTTCTCTCTCACCCTATATCTAAAGCTTATATCTGGAGCTCATAGGTGGGAGGAAACTACATACTTACTAAGCATATATTGTAAGTTCAAGCAATGGATCCAAAGTCACGAGTCACACTGATCAAGTGGTGCATGTGTATGGTGGATAGAATATAGTGAATATGATGGTAGGGAATATAGTACGGTGGAATGAATGAGCGGAAAAACCTAATTCTACTTTTGCTTCTTGAGGAATTATCTCTCTTTTGGAATCTGAAAAACTTTATGAGAACTTGGGTTGTATCTCTTTCTCTTTTCTTTATTTTTCTTTTATGGAGAGGCGAGCATCTAAGTACCCATTGTTTTCAGCGGACACTTGTCCATTTTTTAACTCTCCTTTATTTTTCTTAGGGAGGTAGGCTCTACTCGCCCGTAGGACACTTGTCCATTTTTCATCTCCCGAATCTCTTTTGCAATAACTTTTGAGAGATAGACAAATGTTATGGAGCTTCTGTAAGATATTGGCTAGAAATGAATGAGTAGATGGGTATAGGGAATATTTTTGGTTATTCTCTTCCAGGATAGGAGTAGAACATTTTTGGTGGATATAGTGGATGCATGATGGGTGTATATGGTGGTGTAGTGGTGGATGTGTACTTCCAGGGTGGAAGCAGCATATGCATAAATTGAGTCGAGTGGAATGGAGTGAAATGTAATGGAATGAAGTGGAGTGAAGTGGAGTGTACATGATCAGCATGACAAGTTTCTAAGGGTCGACAAAGATTGAACAAACTCAACGCAAAGTAAGCAGCCCATATATATGTCAAAAAGGTTTTTCTAATCTAGAGAGCATGTATATATGGCTGTGGTAGGAGGTTCAACACTTTGTCACACAAGAACTTATCATGTGCACTTTTAAAGTTTCAAAATAAATCTCCAAAAATCTAGTATCACTAGGAGTAAGATCAATAGTAGCTCAGACTCTCATATATCATATCCATCAATTACCTAGACTTTTAGAGCAAGCAATTTGCAACCCACAGGTTTCGGATTCAAAGTAAGTCTCAAGTCAAAGCAATTTTGCATTTAAGGCTCAAGAGAAATTAAGCTTGAAAGCTAGGTACTGAAAAGGAATTACGGCGGAGCAACTATTCATCATTTCCAAGCATGAGATTTAACTTCAGAGATCATTTTATGTTTGTGGAAAAGAAAACCTCTCGGTACACTCCTATTTATTTATTCCAAAACTCTAGCAAAGACTCTTTAAACGACTAGACTTTTTAGAAAACTAGACTCCTAGTAAACTCTTTAGCAAACCAAGCAAACTAAATATTTAGCTAATAATAATAATACTACAATAGAGATACTTATCGGGATAATCGGGGGTGCTCTCCCCCAAGCTGGATTGAAGTGTCGGGTTTGTTGATGTGGAAGTTGAGGTAGATAGTGACGATGAAGTCGGCCTATCATGTCTCTCTCCCTTCGAATCCTACTGAACTCAAATAGACAACAAAGCTAGTGGAACTTGATTAAGCCTTAGTGATTGGCCACATAGACCTCATGTGTCTAAATATTTTCAAGATGGATCATGATTATTCCGGATAGAACTTCAGCAAAGATTTCTCCTCTAAATGTTTTTGAGTATTTATATGCATGCAAAGAACTAAAATGCAAATGCAGCTAAATGAATGCATAACTATTTTTATGCCACCACGGTGAATATCCTTATGGGTTGTTACACGCCTCAAGATTATTCACATGGGGCTTTAGAACTTTTCAATGCAATGCTAATGCATAAATGTAAACATGCTAAAGGAAAATGATTATGCAATGTAAGGAAATAAATATGCTATGCATAATAACTACCGATCTTACCTTCCGGCGAGGGTTCAGTGTTTTAAGTCCTCTAAACAAGACTTCTTACCTTACTCACTCCTCAAGTGTATCATCTGATCTTGGTGGCTACGCACAAGACTTCTTACCTTACTCACTCCTCAAGTGTATCATCTGATCTTGGTGGCTGCGCCTCCTGAGATAATGATCTATGAGGATGGCATCACCCATGTTGCTTGCTTATCCCATGGTTTGAAGTGAAGCTTTGACAAAGGGAAGCGTGCAACATCTTGTTTAGTGTGCGTACTTTGTGAGTTCAGGACATTTTCTTGTAGAATCTTGGGGGAGTGACATACTCCTTCACATTGTGCTCGAAGTATGTCCTGTTTGCAAAGACAAGGTAGAGATCAAGTGAATGGACCCTATTGGTGGGAAAACACCAACAGAACCAAAACTTTATTCGTTATTCTCTAACCTTAGGCACATGAAACAAGGCAAAGTTAATGTTTATGTGTTTTCTCCATTTATGATAAGGGTGATAAGGTCACAAGATAGAGCATCAATAGTTTAATTGATTATGACTATCTTGCAAAGCGTGATGAGCAACATTTTAGTTCACATGAATGGGGGTTATGGGATCATGAGAGTGGTCATTAGGAACAAAGAACTAAACATGAGAAGTTAAACAGATGGATAAGGTTAGGTTTTAACTCCAACATGTTTGATTCTTTATTTATGCCATAATTAGGGAAAAGCTTAGTTAATGATAGCTTACCTCAAGGTGTTACCTTTTATTAGAGTGTGGTGGCACCGTAACAACTTGTGGTGGTTCTTTCCCTCTACTTAGAGCTTTCCTCAATTGGCTTCTTGTATATCTTGCTCCTAACTTGTCTCCTTTTATTGCATCGTCCTTTCTTTCTTCTCCTTTGAATTGTGCTAGGACCTTTTTGCTCCTCTCATGGTTTTACTCCTGCATCATTGGTGAACAACACATACCTGAAGGAATATACAAGTAGTAACAAGGGTAGTATTGTTACAGGGCTAAAGGTCACTTTCTATGCTACAGAAAAGTTTGAAAATTTTAGCATAGATCTTTTATATCATCTTTTAGTATTCACTTTGCTTTTCTAAAGGAATGATTTTAGTGAAACCTTAAGTTTGATTTTCATGCATCGAAATCATTCGAACTTGTAGAAAAGAGCAATAAGGAATAGAGAGGTTGCAAACCAGCGTGTGGAGTGATGGGGATATGTGAGAAGGAAGAACATGATTGGATTATCCTTGGTTGAGTTGATCTTTTGTCATACCCGGTTTTAAGAACAAAACCAGATACACACCATATGTGAGCCCAGGAAGTCAAATCTCACATATAGTTAGAATTAAAGGAAATATCAAAACATAATGCTTAATATATAACGAACTTAAAATAAAGAAGATAACCTCAAAGCGTGAACAACGGAAAAGACACTCCGATCCTCGATGAAGCCTCCACTCCACGAGGGGACGCTTGGGACCGTTGATCACAATCCCGACTCCTTCAATCTTTAGCAATCTAGCAATCTCCCTGGTTTGAGTGGGATATTGCAAGGGTGAGTCCATGTCGAACTCAGCAAGTATAACATGGGTGGATGAAGCTCAAAGGTCGATTACATCGGGTTATATCTTTAGCGGTGAGCTTTTAGTAAGTCAAAGTTTTATTCATTCTAATAATTCTAAATTCTCGCTTAGGCACCATTTATTCCCCAACAAATTAATTAAGATCACCATAGATCAAGTCTCACCACTCACATCTCAACATCATTATCACCATTAATTCACCATTATCATCATGTTGCATTTATTCCGTGAGTTTTCCCGGCGCTCATAACCGTGAGCACGGCCGTTATAACGCTTTTACTCAAAGCAGAGGTGTACACTTTCACCGTGAGTTATGACTTTCAATTGAGTAGGTTAATTAGGCCTAAACAACGAAAGTCATACATAGCCTTTCGAAAGATTATCTAACAGGTCAGAGCCGCTATAGGTTTCGTGGCCGACGGATATAGGACCAACCTTCCCGATGGCACAATGACACGCGGCCTATACACAAGGGGACGGGGACCGCACTATACCCAACCGACAACCCCCTTTTTGCGCCACAAGGGTAACCCCCAACAAGCTAGACACGAGCTTTCTAATCAACTACAGTCGGAGCCATATGACCCTCCCGGTTATGCGGTTTTCCTAGCTTTTTGCCGACGGATCGAGTCCTTATGGAGGGCCAAGAGCATCAAAAGAGCTCTCTCGCCCTTTGTTTCATTATCATGTTCACCATCACCAACATCTCATAAATAAGTAATCATCATAGGGTTCATTTATCTTTATGTTGAGCGCCAGCAAAACTACCCAATGCATATATCCCAAGGTAACAGGAACTGATAACAAAACTAGGACAATCCTTAAAGCAAATTAATTAAACTCATGCACATGAAATAATGGTTAAAGGTGAATAGGTCAACAAGGTAAAGCCCAAGCTATACTTGCCTTAAAAAGTAAAGATCCTTCTTCACGACCAAAGCTTCAAAGAATTCCTTGACCACTTTGCTTCTTGATCACCACGTAAAGCTCACCGACTATATCGATCGTCCACGCACGCAAAGAACATACAAGTATCCACGCATTCATACACGATGCAAACAAAAGAGATACTATGAGAACAGTACACCAACAGCAAGTAAATAAATTAAAAAGGTTATAAAACAAAAAGTACGCATCACTACGATCACATAGACGTAAAGATCACGCGAATCGGAGCTAAAACGGCGGTTACGCATTAAACAAGATTAGCATTAATAAAATAATAAAATAAATACAAACTCGAAATTTAAAAGTTTGAAAAGTTGATTACAGTTTCATAAACATGTAGATGACGAGATTACGAACCCAACGCAAGTTGAACGGGGCTAATCGGATTTAAAACGACAAAGTTATAGACATTTGAAAACAGTGGCAAACTTGTAAATAGACTGAAGTTGATTTCGGGATTTAAAACAAATCAAATTCTTTTAAAATTCGGATCCAGGGATCCTGACGTAATTAACCGTAGACATCAGGGTCTCTTTAACAAAAATGACACCCGAAGGGGGTATCCTTTGATCTCGGCCGTTGGATCGAGTTTCGACGGCCAGAAACAGATCGGGGAGGGCAAGGGCGGCGCTTTCGCCGGACATGAAGCAGGCCACGGTGGTTGGCCATGGACGCCGGCGAGGAGCTCGCCGGAAAATGAAATCAGGCCCTACCGGCCACCAAACCGAACTCGGACGGGACCAAACGAAAGCGGGGATCAAGGGCTTCTCACCTCCGACGAAAACGGCGGGCGAGATGGTCTGAAGACAACGAACGGACGGGAGGGGCGGACTGCTCCGACCTGCAATGTTCGGCGACATGCTGTGAGCGATAAAACGCACGAAACGATGGAAAGAAAACAGCGGCGAGTTCGCAAGGGCAACGCGAAGCTCGGCACGAGTCTTACGGCGAGGTCGACGCGCCGACGAAGTCGACGACGAGCTCGACGGAAACAACGGCGGCTGCTGTTGGGAGAGTGCCGATGGGAAAAAGATGTTGTGGCGCTCGCGGCTCTGCTTATGAAGGCGGGGCGCGGCACCAGGAAGGAAAGCAGGAACGCAAATTAGGAAGGGAGCGGCATCAGCGCGATTCGAATCAAACGACGACGACGTTCGCGAGACGAGACGCGTGCGTCGTGCGTGCTCTGCGCAAGGGCTAGGGCTGAGGCCGAGCTGGGCCAAGCTGCTGGCGGCCCAGGATGGGAATAGGCCAGCGAGCCAAGGCAAGGGAAGCCTGTTGCGTGCGTGAAGATCACGATCGATGAATGGCAACGAAATCTCTGTTGCCAAACGCACGAAGCGAACAGAGGCAGGCTCGAACGTATCTGACTTGGGGTAGGGGATAACACTGTAGAGGGGGACCCACATGTCAGTGACATCAAACAAAGAAAGAGAGAGATGCAGCGCTGCAGCTGCTGCACTTCGAGTTGGGCCTGCCCGATAGCAAAGAAAGGAAAGAGCTCGGTCCAGCAAAAGAAAAACAAGGAGTAGTAGGCCAGCTGGCTTACAGGCTCAAGTGACGAAGACTACAGGAAGTAAAAGGGAAATACCTTTCTTTTATTAAAACAGCTTTCAAATACCTTCTTTTGCAAATGGGTTTTGAAATCCTTTTCAATTCATACAAAAACCAGCCATCACAAAATAAAATATGCACCAGCATGCATGCCACACCAATGTTGCTAGCTCCTATGATAAATTTTAATTTAATGAAAAACATTATTTTCCTATGTATCACGAGCATTAAAATTCGAAATTAAATCAATTTAGATTTATTTCCGAAAGTGCAAAATTTGGGGTGTTACATCTTTCCTCTTCCATGTGCCTATCACTCTTGAGTTCATCCTTGAGCAAGTGCTTTAGTTTGTAGACTTTATTTGTGGCACTCCTCTTCTTTCTCTTGCTTCATCTCCAATGTGAGTTCATCTCGTGGACTTCCCCAAGCTTGTTTGAGATCTTTTTCTTTCTGCAAGGGGTTAGTTCAACAAAATATACCAATGTCTACACAAGTAATATTTAGTTCAATAACCAAACTAGACTCCATGTCTAATTTAATTAAGGAAGACATTTTAACCTAAGCACCACGCTTAATTTAAAAGCCTTTGAAAATACCCTATATGCCTATAGAGTAATTTCAAACTAAAGCATACTATAATAAACAAAGGGTAGCATGAAATCATTATAAGGATTTACTCAAATGGAGATGAAATAGTGTAGCAACTTGAGCATGTCTTTAAAGGTAGAAATAACCAAGATAAGATAGCAACATGGCAAGAATTATTATCGTGAGTGATTCAATGTTGCATGATAATTGGTTGGACATACCTTTACATTGTCATCCTCCATTCACTACGTAGTTTTCGGTCAATAGCAACACACAAATTGTGTTGTAATATGCCGTTTTTGGGTGCAATAGCTGAAATTGCAACCAAACGATTTGGTAAACTTGAGATGCGCAAAAATCCGTGGTATTAACCTTCAACCACGATGGCCATTTGGGTGTTGCAATTTTTTTGTATTGCAACCCAATGAGGTGTTGAAACAAGACTATATTGCCACGCTCTAGTTGGTGCTATAGTATCCTATTGCAACATTTCAGGTGATGCTAGAGGTCTCAATGGCATCTAACACCGAGCGTTGCAATTCCAAAAAGAGGCGTTGCAAAGGATTGTATTGCTACGCTCTAGTTGTGGTTGCTACACGTTTTTGCCACAAACTTGCTTTGGGTGCTATAGATGATCCCATCTATTACTACGAACTGTGTTTGGATGCTATACTTGTCAATCCATATTGCCACCAAAGGTTTTGGGTGCTATATGTGTTCCTTTCTATTGCTACGAAATTAATTTGGATGCTATACTTGATGATCAATATTGCCACCAAAGGTTTTTTGGGTGCTATATGTGTTCCTCGTTTATTGCTACAAAATTTATTTGGATGCTATACTTGATGACCAGTATTGCCACTAAAGTTTTTTTTTTTTTGCTATATGTGTTCCCATTTATTACTACGAATTGTGTTTGGATGCTATACTTGTTGACCGATATTGCCACCAAAGTTTGCTTGGGTGCTATATGTGTTCCCATTTATTACTACACGAATTGTATTTGGATGCTATAGTTGTTTACTAATATTGCCACCAAAGGTTTTGTGGGTGCTATAAAATAACCACGAATATTGCCACCAGCTAGGATTGGTTGTTATAGGTTGGCCATTATATTACTACCAAAACCACACAGTTTGAATGGTTGTTACATGTGGCCACCTCTATTGCTTCGACCTTTATAACATCGAAAAAAAATGTGTTGCGATAGGATAAAATATCTTTTCCCACGAATATTGTTGCTACCATAATTTTGTAGCTATTGCCACATGTCTATTCTGCCACGCTCATTTATTTGGACCACCAATAATTTAACAATATAATACAGGATCAATAATAATAATGTATTTTTGGGTGCAATAAAATGTATATATACTTGAATTAGCCATTCAAGATAAAAATCCAACACTCAATTGTTTCAACAAACCACCACACACGAACTTGATACATAGTACTTAAAAACACAAAAGTTTCCAAAGATTGCATTGTTGGAACGAACCCCTAAACAATCCCATCACTTGATCAAGAAAGGGTGACTTCAAGACGATCCCTTCACAGTTTGTTTCGCTCCATTAGTGCCGCCCCTTCCCGGAAAGAATGAAAGACATTTGTTTTAGCATTAAGTAAACCGACATTATCAAAAGGGGGCAACAACAAATGCACTAAGCCAAAGTTTCATTGCTCATCATAAAATTATCGAATGACAAAGATAAAATGAACACAAGTATAAACATTTTGACAAATTGAAATAGAAACATTCATAGCGGGTAGTGGAGATTTCAAAATTTCACCTCCTTTATTGTTTTGGGCGTTGGCAAGTCATTTTTTAGCTGCAGTATTTGCTTGGTGTTGGCGGTCATTATCGAGTATATTATACCGCCAACCTTTATCCAATTCATGAGAAAGGGGCAAACTTATGTTACATATACCTTTACTTCTAACCTAGTTCCACTTGTATTCGTAGAAATTATGTTTTGCAGGTATAAGAGTGGAAACAGGTACAAAGTCGTCAAATAAATTAGAAAGCGTATTGAATAAAAGACGCCAAGGAGTGGATCAATCAAGAGGACCAAACCCCGCGCACAATTTGGCCCATGCACCATCATAGGCCCAACATTTGAAGGACAAAACGCGCAACAGGAGAAGGCCGGGGCCGGGAGGCCCAGCCCAGGGGCCGGCCGGCGCAGGCGGCCGGCGCAAATTTTCGCCAAAATTTGCCGCCCTTTCTCTGGCGGTTTGGACCGGTCTTCACGCGGCGGTTGCATGCGGTGCAAAGTTTCGTTCCCGCCAAGAAGACCTCGAAGCAAGGAGAGCCCTCCATTCACTTCTCCTCTCCACTATATAAAGAGAGGCACCCCCTCACTTTAACACACACACACACAACACATTACACATTGTTACATCCTTACCTTGAGCTCTACTCTCTCCACTTCATTAGTTTAGTAGTAGGATTCGAGTTAGGCAAAGCTTCAAGGAGGGCTTGTCTCCTTGGAAGGATCTTTTGGTAATTTACTATGAAGTTCTTTCCTTTATTCAAGTCTCATTATTTATATCACAATGCATATGAACTAGAGTATAGTTATCCTCATGTTATATTCATATTGTGCCAACTAGAGTATAGTTAGTATGATGTGAAATTTAACATGACTAACTTTAGGCTAATTGAATCATATATCATTCTTGGAACGTAGTAGAACTAAGCTCGGGTGATGGTCTGGTGTACCTTCGGGTTTACCTTTACTCTTGCCATGTCGATCCGTAGGGTCGGGGTACCTAGGGGGTTTAGGTAGTTTTCTATAAACATAAGCGTGGTGCTTAGGTCTATAGAGAATCATCCGGGAAATGCCGGCATCCCACGGTAGTGAGGTAGGCGGCGATAGTATGGTGACAACTCGTTTCGTCCTTCGCGACTCCTCCACGTCCGGAGTCGGGTTGGAGTCTTATCAAGTGTCACCGGGTGGCATATACCAGCCGCAGTATCTCCTCATCACTTTAGCCCATCTCTCGCAATGAGCCATGAATGACATATGTAGACTATAGTCCGACGATTGGCGATATTAGAATAGCCAACTCAACATAGATTTTCCCTTTCTTGTTATTTCCTATTTATTCCTTCTAGTGCTCAAGAAGTGTGTGTGTCACCACTATCTCCAATATTATTGTCACTTACCCCTATACATGATTAGTGGCTATCCATACATACATTGTGGGCTATCATCATCATATTAAATCTAAACCTGCCTTCCCATGGGAAAATATAAATGAACGATACCCGAATACTCCCGGGTGAAATGCTACGATGATAGATCCGTGCGCTTTGCGGGTTGACCCTTGCAATATTCAATTTATCTATCACCCGACGCTCTCTCGCGTTATCATTAAGGATAATATTTATTCTTAGTGATTGCGTTAAGAAACGCCAACAATCATTTCTCGGCGCCGTTGCCGGAAAGGCAAGGTTAAAAAAAAAAAATTTAATAAAGATGATCATAACCACATGTATGGATGATAGCCCTAATCTTTGCAGTTAACTCTTTTTGTTTTCTTCCCCCTGTTGTGGATGAAAACAGGATAGTGTATGACTGGGTCGCAACCCGCCGAATAACTTCGTCGACGATCCGTAGAGGTCGCTCGTAAGGAGTCGGGCTCGTGCCACTCTTCCCCGTCATCACTCCCGAGGAGGTTGCACCTGTCATCCAAGTACCATCTTCATCAACACTCATGGCCACCAAGACACTCCGTGACTACTCTGTCCCCCGTCGTGGGCAATGTCCCAGTTGGCCCCCGTGTCAACTTGGGTGACAAGAACTTTGAGATAAGGACTGGCCTCATCACGATGGTACAAGCAAGTCCATTCTGTGGACTCGCCAAGCGAGGACGCAAATGCTCATCTCCGTAACTTCTTGAGCTATGCGACACAATCGTCATCAAGGACGTTGAGATAGATGCAATCAAAGGCTCGCTTGTTTCCCTTCTCCCTTGTGGCGAAGCAATGGTTCTACAAGGACAAGGAGGTCGTCGACTTGGAGTAAATGCTCCACCGCATTCCTCGCAAGGTTCTTCCCAATGGGCAAAACCAATGCCCTGCGCGGGCAAGAATTTCCAATTTTCGAAGAGAAGAATGGAACCCATACCGAGGCGTGGGAGAGGCTGCAAGAGTACATCCTCGCCCTCGCCCGCACCATGGCATGGAGAAGTGGCTCGCCCTTCGAACTTCTACAATGGTCTTACGACCATGTCAAAGGGCCACATAGATGTTCGCCGCTTGGAGGGGCGTTCTTATCCCTCACCGTTGAGAAGCGTAAGCGCTCATCGAGAAGATGATCGAGAACCAAGGCCGGGAGACGAACGGGCCCCTCGTAAAACACAAAAAGGTATGCACACGCAAAAGGAGACAGACCGCTTGCTGCAAAGATCGATCTCCTGATGAAAAGACTGGACGACCAAGCTCCGTCAAGCAAGCTACACTCCCATGGACTCACATATGACATGTGAAGTCTGTGGAGAGGTTGGACATTCGGGAAGTTCTTGTCCCGAAAATCGAAAGAAGTAGCCTACGCCAACAACGGATTTCGCCCGTAATAACAATGGGTGGAACAATCGAACCGCCCACAAGGAGGTAATATTTTCAATTCAAATTTTAATTCTGGTTACAATTCCAATCAACCCTCCTTGAAAGATTTAGTTTACTACCAAGCTAAAATTAATGAAAGTCTTAATAAAAAGATATCGTCTAATGATAAAATGCTTGAAGACATAAACACCAAACTTGAGAATTTATCTTCTCGCTGTAATTAATCAATTGAGCTTAAATAAAAAGGTTGAAAAACAATTGTCACATTTAGCAACTTACATTCCTATTAATCAAGATGGAAAAATCCCTAGTCAACCTACGGAAAAGGTTAATGCAAAGGGCCACGAGGAGCGGTAAGTCTACTCGTGATCCACCATATCCTAAACATGCAGCAGAAAACTCTCGGCAATCCCAAAGAACCATGACAAGACAACACGTGCGCTCTCCACCAATCGAAGAAGAACTAGCGAGAGGAAAGGATTACAACTCAAACTTATGGGGACACAAACTTCATGCCCTTTCCTTCCCTAAGAGAAAAATCAACCGTGGATGAACAATTTGCCCTCGTTTGTTGAGATGATCCGAGAAGATACATGTGGATGTACCACTAATGGATGTACTCCACATGCCATCTTACGCCAAATTTGTCAAAGCCATCATCAACAATAAGCTGCCCCTACCAACCACTGAGGTGGTAAAACTAACAGAAGCATGTAGCGCAGCTATACTAAACAAACTCCCGGAGAAGAAGAAAGACCCGGATGTCCCACCATCACCGCTCAATAGGGACTCAAAGGATTGAGCATGCCCTATGCGACCTGGGGGCAAGCGTCAGTGTCATGTCCAAAGCTGTGTTTGACAAGATGAACTTCACCAACCTGGCACCAACAAGCATGTTGCTCCAACTGGCTGACTCCACAGTCCGTCACCCAGCCGGAGTAGCAGAAGACGTGCCTGTTAGAATCAGAGATCACTTCGTGCCAGTTGACTTTGTGGTGCTAGAAATGGAAACCACTAAGGAAACACCTTTGATCTTGGGACGACCATTCCCGAAAGAATACCAGCACACATCGATGTCGGAGAAATCCGCTTCAACATCAATGGAAAGGAGGAAATCTTCAACTTCCGCCCCAAGCCCGAACAATGTTCCATGGTCTACGCCAAACACAAGCCTACCTTGAAGGAAGATACACCTACCACGTCACCATCCAAAAATACGAAGAAGGCATGGCATGTGAAGCGGGCCTAAAGGTAAGCTTCACTAAGGTAAGAAATAAATATTTTCCTTCTATAAATTTATTTTCCTCATATTAAATTATTTTTAATATTTGAATTCAAAACCTCTTTAATTAATTAATTTCCTTTTTATTACCATATTCTTTAATATTAAAAGAATTCCTTTTCATATTTTAATCCCATTGCCATATTTCCCATGTCAATTAAAATATAAAAATAATAATATAAATAAAATATATATATTGATAAGATTTTATAAATAATGCCATATTCTGAATAAAACTTTATTCCAAAAATTCTTAAACATTTATAAAATGAGAGAAAATGAAAAAACAAAGTTTTCGGGTCAAATCCGACCGTTGCACCATCGCACAACGGTCGGATTCGACCGCTTGAACGCACCTGCCAAAGCGAGGCGACGAGAGGCCCCGGGATGGGGCCGGCCGCCGCATTGGGCCGCCCCCCCCCGGCGCCTCCCCGTCACGGCCAAACGGCCACATCGCCTAGCCGTTGCCTTTCGTCCGAGTGTCGGGGTGCATCGGGCTATAAATTCGCGAGGTGGCCGGGAGAGCTCTCCACCCCTCTCATTCTCACTCCCTCACTCTCTCATTTTGCTACTTGCTCACTTCTTGCACTCCACAAAGCATTCCCAAGCTTTAGTGCAAGAACACCAAAGACACTCTCTCTCACAAGCTCTCTCTCCCAAGTTCTCTCCAAGAGTAAGCACTTGTTTCCATTCCGTTAAACTTTTTTGTTTGCTAACATGTTCGGGAAAAGCGGCAAGCGCGATCAAGAAGGGCATGAGAAGAAGCGCGAGGCTCTCCCAAGGAAGTTCGGGTACACACTTTGACAACGCCGAAGCATACGAAGAAGACGCACCCTCGCAAGAGCAAGAGCAAGAACAAGCACCCACGAGGATGACGATCGAGGAAGCCGATGCACCGCACCTCGACCGGAAGGAGAATGGGAGATGCAAGCCTACAACATCCTCAAGAACTGAGACTTCGCTCCCGCTCCTCGCTTCCCCGACGACGTCCTCGAAAAACTAGGTATGGACAACGAATTCCCCATCATTTGGAAAACTGTCGGATGGTCCGGGATTGCTCCCCTGGATGAGCCAGGCTCTCGCCTCCTCACCATCCAATTTCTAGGATCTTTGGAAGTTCATGATCAGGGTGTTAGCTTCAGACTTTTTAGTCAATTTCACTATTACACTAGGCAAGAACTAGCCAGGCACATAGGCTTTAATGCTAAGAAATGTTGCACAAACCTAGCTGTTTGCTTTACCGTTTTTAATCGTGCCGCATTTTTTCACTCATAAATCTCCACCATAGTTCCTACAGATCCTAGGTTTCGTCCTACTAATGCCAACATACATCACCCAACATTGAAATTTATGCAAAAATGGATTGCCATAACTTTGTTCCCTAGGCAAGAATTTCGTCGTCTTTTGGATGTTGAGATGCAATGCCTCTTTGCCATAGTTCACAAGAGAAAGATTGCTCCTGTAAAAGAAATCATAAAATGCATGCTTAGCAATTTTAAACAATCCACACCTGTTTATTGTACCTCTCTTGTGACAAGGATTGCTAGTAACATTGGTGCATTGCAAGGCAAGAATGTCACATACCTAGATACTCCACCTCCGAAATTTCATTATCACACCTCGTTGCAAGGGCACATAATAAAATTTGATGAGAATGACCACGAGAAGATTATCTATTATTTTCCGGGATATATAAATGAGATTCCGCTCCCTAACCCGGAACTCTCATTATATAAATCCCCATCACTCACCTTCGCTCTAGTTGAGCTAGACGAAGCACGCAGGAGTTCTGTTTCTCGCAGGTCATCACGAAGGAGAGCTATGGGTGAGGCTAGTGGTTCACAGATGCCACAGCCTACACCCGTACCGGTCTGCCCACGCCCGGGTTCTTTACACCAACGCTGAACCCCGGGCTCACACCCACCTTCCAAAGATGAGGGGATGTTCACACCTCATCCGCACCAAGCGAGGAGGGTCAGCATGGCATGAGACACACACGGTGTCCTCCGACTCGAAGGGATGCCACCATCACGTCACTCTACGGTGGACCCCAGGCGCTCCAAGAGATCAACACCCGACTTCGGGAATGTGGAACTCCGCAGGTGAGATTGCGCGATCACTCACCGGTTTTGTGCAGGTTTCGATCAACGCCATCGGCCAGCACTGCAACACCAAGCGCAGGAGGCGGAACGGAGACGGCAGGAGCACGAGGCACGCTTGGCATTGGCCTTCGCCCACATGGGGTACTACCCCCAACCCATAGGCCATCGCCTAGCTTGGGGAGGACCCCCCACGGAGGTAAGTACCTACCTCCCTATCATTTTATTTTATCTCTTAGTTTTTCATTTTCATTTCCTAGCATAGGCCATCGCCTAGCTTGGTCCGTGTACCTTCGGGTTTACCTTTACTCTTGCCATGTCGATCCGTAGGGTCGGGGGTACCTAGGGGGTTTAGGTAGTTTTCTATAAATGTAAGCGTGGTGCTTAGGTCTATAGAGAATCATCTGGGAAATGCCGGCATCCCACGGTAGTGAGGTAGGCGGCAGATGGTGACAACTCTGTTCGTCCTTCGCACTCCTCCACGTCTGGGTGTCGGGTTGGAGTCTTATCAAGTGTCACCGGCTGGCATATACCAGCCACAGGCATCTCCTCATCACTTTAGCCCATCTCTACAATGAACCATGAATGACATATGTAGACTATAGTCTGACGCATTGGCGATATTAGAATAGCCAACTCAACATAGATTTTCCCTTTCTTGTTATTTCCTATTTATTCCTTCTAGTGCTCAAGAAGTGTGTGTGTCACCACTATCTCCAATATTATTGTCACTTACCCCTGTACATGATTAGTGGCTATCCATACATACATTGTGGGCTATCATCATCATATTAAATCTAAACCTGCCTTCCCATGGGAAAATATAAATGAACGATACCCGAATACTCACGGGTGAAATGCTACGATGATAGATCCGTGCGCTTGCGGGTTGACCCTTGCAATATTCAATTTATCTATCACCTGACGCTCTCTCGACGTTATCATTAAGGATAATATTTATTCTTAGTGATTGCGTTAAGAAACGCCAACACTTGGGTCTGCAGAGTGGATGAATTAATGTAAAGCGGTGTTGGAGTATTTGCTTCATTGCTTGATTTACCACCACTTCTTAGATTACGCTTGGAAGCTGCCGCCTTTCCGGATCGGACTTGTTCGCTTTTTTGACTTTGTTGAGGTTTCTCCCCTTTTTCACCTTGTTGAGGTTTGTCCCCTTTTTCACCTTGTTGAGATTTGTCTGGGTTGCGTTCAACATTGTCCTGAAACGAATAAGGTGGAATGATAAAATTAGGTGCCATTTTGCGTATCGGATAGCACTAAAAGTTGTCAATTAACGACCTCTGGCTGGGAGACCAAATCTTGAGGGGTTGGCACAACATGTACAGTAGTCGTAGTCGCTGTCGTCGCCACATCTTCAATTGCAGTGACATTGTTGTTTGACTCGACAGATTTTTTAGCTAGGCCAACCTATAAAATGATACGGACAGTTAGATATAGAACCTAAGGAAAGAAATCCATTCACCAAAACAAGATTAAGATCACCTATTAAAAAAAAGAATAGAATGTATTAATTTTCTAACACGACTTCACGTGTCATTTTCGTTAAGAGAAAAGGGCAAGGCTAGCTGACGTAAATGTATTATAAAAAAATAAGAAAAACCGGTTTATAACAATACAATAAAGAAAGTCTAAAAACCGATAGATAATTTCTCCACTACTGCTGTATATAAAAAAAGTATATCCATATACTCAACGTATGAATGCATACTTAATAGATATACCACCATACATGGTCTAGTATGATCATATACTTCATCCACATGCACTTCGCTCAGTCATATATACCAGAAATCTTGAGATAAACATAGGGTGTAGAAAAAATTTACCCTATATAAACTCTTTGTCGAACGTAAATAGTTGGAAAAAATGTCAAGCATATCAAAAGCAGCTAACATTGAACTAGGAGCAAAAAAATTAACATCATAGTAAATGTTAAAGAGACAAGTGGTGAAGGCAACGTTCTATTTATTAGATTGACCTAAAAATGATCATTGAATAGTACCCGCAAAGAACATTGATTGGATCTCTTGCCTAAAGGTTTCTTTATCGCCCTCCCTCGCCTTCATAATTTCTTCAACCCGTCGTTCGTGTTCTCTCCTTTTGCGTTCCCGTCTTCTTCCCATTCTTCCATTTGTTTTGTTAGCTGCCCTAATGATGCCATGAGCTCGAGGTGTTCCCTCGATGTTTTTGCTCCTCCTTACGCATTTGCTCGCTGCGTTGCTCATTCTCAAATTGCTTTCTTGTTGGTTTTATTGCAAGGTACCCATTACCATGCAACTTCCTTGACTTGCAATCAGTGATTTCCTTGTATGCCGCCTGAAAATCTCGTTCTTCTCATTTTGGGAAATGAAGTTATTCTCGAGAATTTGATACCTTCTCACCAATTGTGCTTTTTGCTTTCTCCTAACATTTACAAGGCAATGATCAAGGAGTTAGTTGAAGATGCAAACTGCATGCATTCTCTATTTGCATGGACTAGCTAGTAAGTTATGTACAAATTCATTAAGAACTCACATAGATATCCATAGATGCTTGGTCTGTCCATTTCCCATTCTTAGAGTGAGTAATGAACCAAAGTTCTAAATCATCGGGCTCATTACCGCTTTAAGGGTCTCTCTCGGTATGCAAAGAACAAAACAACTTAGTAATTCTTCCAAAGAAGAGAGCTTGTAGATGTGCTTCTCCACTTATTACCTTCTCAAAGCTACATTGAGAAAAAGGCTTAGAGCCCAATCAAATGTGTAGTCTTTTTAAGGGATCGATTCCTGGAGTTCTTTTCTCGCTCGTTGCCTACGTAATGCATAGATTTGAACAATTATCTTAGAGATTGAGACATAGGCATTTTTCAGAAAATGCTATTGTTAAGAATAGAAACAATGTGGAATGCAGGACCTGAATTTTTGCAGTCCTAAAATACAAAGAACATATAGTGCCATTCGACAATATCTAATTCTTCCGCTTATGCATCATTCTCTCATGGTAGCTGCCGCGATACCTTGGCCGTAGAACTTAAAGTGGAACGCCATCCTTTGTAACGCTCTTTTAGCAATGCCCAATATCGTTCTCCTTGAATCAAAGTTATCCTCAATCTCCCACCTAGCCTATTATATAATTACAAGAACATGCAAATACTAGTTCAGTTGTCACGTTAGAGTATAATTGAAATGTACACGGAAGCAAAGAATCTTACTAATATATCGGATGTTATTGACTCTTTTACATCGAGTGGACATCTTTCCATGTTCTCACTCCAATGAATGGCGCCCTTCTCCTTGTAAATAGTACTATTTCATCAAGAAACGTGCGGGAGTTCTCACCTACTTTGCTCCTCCAAGCCCGGAGAACTCAATTTTCAGCTTTTGATTACCTGTTTTGGATCTCTTGGCGAGTGCCTTCAAGCATTTCGGGGTACCACGTCCTCTTTTCTTCCTATTTTTCTGAGCCTATTCCATGGAAACAAGATGTTATAGCAGATGATATTAAACCATAGAATGCCATGAGGGCACCACATCGTCTTTTGTTCCAATTACAGTGTATATCTTGTTGGTGTCCTCCCCTCGTATATATTTTGCAATCCACTCAACCATCCAACAAAATAGCAATTATAGCCAACTAGCACATGTAATTATGATTGTTTCTCTTTATCCACTAGCATGCATTTAATTAGTTGTCCACAATGATTGTGAAACCATTCACCAAAATTGATTTAAAAAAAAGTATCATTCATATAACTATAAATATAATAATTAATAGTCAACCCCACTAAACATTTCTCTCAACATGTAAGCATCCACATCAACAATCCAATAGAAATTGCAATTATAGCCAACTATCACGGTAATTATGATTGTTTCTCTTTATCCACTAGCATGCATTTAATTAGTTGTCCACAATGATTGTGAAACCATTAACCAAAATTGATTTAAGACAAGATCATTCATAATAAATATAATAAGTAATAGTCAACCCCACTAAACATTTCTCTCAACATGCAAGCATCCACATCGACAATCCAATAGAAATTGCAATTATAGCCAACTAGCACAGTAATTATGATTGTTTCTCTTTATCCACTAGCATGCATTTAATTAGTTGTCCACAATGATTGTGAAACCATTCACCAAAATTGATTTAAGACGAAACATTCATATAACTATAAATACAATAAGTAATAGTCAACCCCACTAAATACTTCTCTTAAAGCATCCACATCAACAATCCAATAGAAATTGCAATTATAGCCAACTAGCATGTGTACATTATAATTGTTTCTCTTTATCCACTAGCATGCATTTATTTAGTTGTCCACAATGATTGTGAAACCATGCACCAAAATTCTCCAAAATTGACTTAAAATAGTATCATTCATATATATAACTATAAATATAAATTACCATGGCTCCAACTCCATAAATGAAACACAAAATTAATTGAAAATAAGCACAAATTAACTTTACCTTGATCTTGTCTCCAACGCCGGGCATGAGAATGTGCCTGCTCTGTGGTGTTTGGTTGCTCTCTTGACTGGAATGTATCGGTAGGCTAACATCCTTATACGCGCTGTCTGCGAGACAATATTGTCACATGATGAGCTAGCATAATTCGGGTGATTAAGCAAGTCTGAAATCTCACCGCTTCTTCTTCCTCGCCCCTTTGTCGAGGAAGACCGTTTCTTCCCCCTCGCTTGCCGGCGGGGTGGTCTTCTTCTTCTTGGCCGCGGCGAGGCTGCCCGTTTCCCCCTTGTCGGCGGCGGCCGGCTCCGGGTCTTCTTGGCCGCGGATGCCCGAACGCCGAGGTCAACCTCAATGTGTCCTTCCTTGTCTCCTTGAGCTCAATGGCCAACGGATTGATGTCCTCCTCCTCGTCATGCTCGGACTCGATGAGCATCAACGCCGCCCGACCTGCAGCCCCGCGCGCAAGCCTTCTACGCTTGTTCCGGGGTTGCGTGCTCGCCCAGACGAATCGCCGCGCCCGCCGGGCTGTTCGACGCCGCCCTTCAGTCACCGCTTAACGCCGCCGCCGCAGCCATCGCCCGCCGATGAGGGTTTTTGAGATGGGGAGATGAGGGGAAAGATATTGATTTGGGGAAAAGGACGGAGAAGGGCCTGGTTGAAGGGATTTATATCCATCTAACTAGTCCTCAAAATGTTTAAAGACAACCTTACCTGAGTTGTATTAAGATCCTTCAAATACCGTAGTGGTGGATTGTGCTTTGTTTGAACCTGAGCTTGAGTGTTCGAATCCTGTTTGGCTTGAATTTTTTTGTTTACTATTTAAATGCGTCCCTTGCTAGTATGATACTTTTTATTTCAATTTTTTATTGATCTATGTAAAATTTGATTTTCTTTTTTAAATTTGTAAAATTTGATTTAAATTTGATATTTGTTCTAGTGATTAGTTAAATAACCTAGTGGTGGAAGGAGCTTTGTTTGAACCTGAGCTCGAGTGTTCGAATCTTGATGGGTTCAAGTTTTTTGTTTATTATTTAAATTCGTCCCTTGTTCAAAGTTTTTTGTTCATTATTTAAATGCGTCCCTTGCCTAGTATGATACTTTTTCTTTCACATTTTTATTGATCTCGTGTAATATTTGATTTTCCTTTTTAAAATTTGGTATCCATATGTTACTGCAATTATTTTTAATATTACCTCATTTTTAATTTGTTATCCCTATGTTACCACTATTTGGTTTGTAATCATGACAAAAAAAAAAAAGTGTAATTATGTGTCATGTGGAGCCAATGACCACCATAGGGCGTGCATGGTCGGAAGCAGCCCGTCTCGAGGAGGCATAGGAGTTAATGATCGGCTTTAGGCAAGCCCGAGGAGGCCTAGAGGTTAATGGCCAGCATTAGGGTCGAGAGTGTTAGCTATTAATAGCAGTCAAGAGGGAGTTGAGGAGTTAGAGTAATGGCTGGAAGGGAATCAAGGAGCCAAGATGGTATGAACCTTTAGTTCATAGGGGGATAACTAGGCCTTATGCTTTGCCAAGAGCTTGAGAGATTGAGGGATGAGACTTAGAGGTAGAGAACAGGGGGTGAGAGAGATTAGAAAATAACTTGATTCATGCTTGATTTCTCATAAGCTGATTACAGGGTATAAATAGAAGAGCCCAGCCTCTAGTTGGCGCCCTTGGCTCCTTGATTCCCTCCCGCCCATTACTCTAACTCCTCAACTCCCTCTTGACTGCTATTAATAGCTAACACTCTCAGCCTAATGCTGGCCATTAACCTCTAGGCCTCCTCGGGCTTGCCTAAAGCCGATCATTAACTCCTATGCCTCCTCTTGTCGCTGTAGCGACCATGCACGCCTATGGTGGCTGTTGGCTCCACATGACGTTATGGGTGTTGTTTATTTTTTAAAATAAGACAACTACATTTATTTTTTCGTTTAGGAAAACTTGATGTCAACTGGAGCAAACAGGCATGTTATCAGAAAAATAAAAAGACAAACAATTGTTGTGCCCTCAAATAAAAAGAACCAGTGACTATGACATATGGTGATTAGTTAGGACGTATTTGTTCTAGGGCCATCCTGCTTCTCCTTCTTTAGCTCCTCAATGTCCTACTTCTTCTTTACCCGGTTGGTTCAGCTGAAGTCGCAGCTTTTTTGATCCACTTGTTCTTCTTCTCGATCATGTCTTTCTGCTGCTCCAACTTCGCATTAAGACAACCAATGCAATTTGAAGAGAAGCCAACAAGTGTGTTAGTTATGGACAAACACAACAATTGCGTATAATATGCACAAAGAGCAAAACATATATATGCCAACAAGTGTGTCATTTATAGACAAATACAACTGTTAATGGACAAAGATAAAAACTCATAATGGGCTGTAAAACAGATCAATATATGCCAACAAGTCCCATGCTGTGTCAAGTTAAAAACAGAACTTACAGCTTAACGTGACCAATTATTAGTAGAGGCCGGAACTTTTGTTCCATTATCAAAAAAAAAAAAAAAACTGATCAATTATTGTCGAACCGCCCGAGACTTAGGTCCTATGCTCTCTAAAAAGTTGATAATTTAACTTTCGGTGTTATCGGTTATTAATAGTACAACTTCCTCGGAAAACAAACAACCCACGCTCCAGATATATATTATTTGATTTTCATATCTCAAATCCTATACATGGAGAGCTCGAAATCTCACCTTGGGGTTGTGTTTGTTCTTCCCCTCGTCGCCGATACGAATTCATAAGAGACCGTCCGTTCGGAGGATCCGGAGTCCTCGGTATTGAGAGAAGGAAGTCCCCTCCATTCTGAGGGTTCAGAGAGAACAAACAACCCATGCCTGGAAGAACTCCAGGCCTGGACGTCGCCTTGGGGAGTACGCTGCTCTACCGCGGGCACGACTCCAGGTCTGAACGCTGCCCTCAAGACGACTGGTTCCCGGCGAGGCAGGACTCTGGGCCTGGACGACGCCCTGTGGATTACGCTGCACCGCCGCGGCACGACTCCGGGTCTGAACACCGCCCTCAAGACGACTGGTTCCCGGCGAGGGACTCTCGGGCCCGACGACGCCCCGTGGATTACGCCGCACCGCCGCGCACGACTCGGGTCCGAACGCCGCCCTCAAGACGACCGTTCCCGGCGAGGCCGGACTCTGCCTGCACGGCGCCCCTGGGAGTAAGCTGCACTGCCGTGGCACGACTCCGGGTCCGAACCCCGCCCTCAAGACGACCGGTTCCCGTAATCTTGTATGCAATCAAAAATTACAGAGCATAAAATTGCCAATGATTTAAACAAATGAAAGGAAATTGATTTCAGTAACATACAGAGAATTCTGGCTTTGAAACATTTGTATCATTTACGATCAATACAGAAACTATAACACAATGTTGACGGTCACTAACGACACATTTTTCCCGTCAACTTACTACCATAAAGGGAGTAAAACTATACCTTATCATACTCATATACATTTATAACTCACATATTTCCACTTGTAGTGTCCAAATTATTATTGTGCAGATTTATATAAGAAACAAGTGGAAAATATACCAAAAGACGCCTCCCTGAAAGCGCATTCCCCAAGAACATCAAGCCCAAGGGAGAAATGGACCAACACGCAGAACGGGCCGAGCCAACGGCGCCCTACAACTTTTCAGCCCAACAACGCCACCCCGCCGGCCCGAAAGCCAAGCCGGCCCCAAGAGTGCGCGCGCACCACCCTCGGTGCGGCCGCACCCTCGGCCGAGGCGGCTCGGGCCCAGCTTTCGAGGAGGGCGGTTCATTACCTTCCAAACGGGCACTACCGACGTTGGATGGTCGGTTTGGCAGATTTAGAAGGTATTCCTAGGTCGGTTTTGCTCCTTCCATGTGGGGATGGCCATCTTCCAAAGAGCCCCCTCTCCTCTACCTATAAAAGGAGGCTCTCTCCCCCTCATTCAAGACACACACCATTCCAAGGAAGAGTCTCTCCCTCTCCTCTAAGAGAGCTCTCCCCTCTACTCTACCCCTTCACTCCAATGGGCTTAGGCCCTCATTAGTAGTAGAGAGATTGCGGAGGAGGAGAGATGTGAAGGGTCGAGAGCGGGGGAAGCGCCGACTTGTCGGTGTCTCCCCAACCTTGTACCTCGGTGGATTCGTGCTTGGCTCCTTAACGGGATCTTGGCTAAGTAAGCTTCCACGGTCCTGATAATCTTTATTGTCTTTTGTTCATCCACGATTTATCTACTTGTTTGCGGGATCGATAGCTGTACCTTCGGGTCAGGACTCTAGTGGTGGAACCCTTTGACCGGGGAACCTGGCAAACACTAGAGTGATAATCACTAGCGTAGACGTGGTGTTTGGGCTAGCGGTTTTCTATCTTTTGCGGTGCATCCCACGGTTGAGGGGGTAGGCGGCTTGGTCGTGGCAAGCCTTGTCCGTCCCTTGAAATCCCCCCGACGTTCGGCTGTGTCGTAGAGCTAATTGCCGGACTCTGCCTGGATGGGCGTGGGCCGGTGCCCGAACTGAACAAGTAGCTCTGGAGACTGGCTAACCATAGACATTAAAGGTGTAGGGATCCTTCTCGCTAATCCTCCCCATCTTTGGTTGTGTGT
>JADLZK010010513.1:447500-500448 GCA_015847255.1 Hyparrhenia diplandra | reverse complement strand
TAAATTTAAGTGATTTCTAGAGGTCATTGGATATGGTCCGCCTGTCAAAATCATTTTCTAGAGCTGGGCCAAATCTGAGCCGAGTCTAGAAATCAATCTCTAGATGTGAATGGGTATCAACCTCTAGAAATCACATACTTCTGAGATAGAAAGTAAAGGCGACCAGAACGCGTCTACAAACCATCAATAGGCATCTCTAAAAGGCTGGTTCTTGACGTAATTATTATAGCAAACCAAGTTCATTGACCACTTGTATATTTCACTCAACATCATTTGAGCAAACGAAGTTCCATAGTTCAGAATTTGGGCCCAAATCATCGAAATCATTTCTACCGGGCCTGAGGCCATATTGGCTTTCTAATTTTGGCCTCATTTGAATTTTATTTAATGCCCCAGGGAGCCTCTATGCCCCGTATATCTAAGCCAATGTGTATAGGAGATGTTGTTTGAAGCCCTAGGTGATGGGAAATCCATTTCTCTCCTCAGCTGATGCTGCCTCTTCTGTGCTGTTTGTTGCCTACTGCTCGCTTCCTTGACACCGACCTCCAGCTCGAATCACTATATTTCGTGAATGCGCAAGAGCATTTCATATCTTTGTATTGAAGAAGGTTTTTACAAGAGGAGAGGCGTGCAGACTACGAGTTACTATTATGCTTGCTTATTAGCCGTCGCGCCTATCCAGTCTCATTGCAGAAAATAATAGAATGATCTTCCATTGCATAAAATAAGCACTCAAAGAGTCCATCCTGATTGAATTTTTGATATGCTGGATTGTAAGGTGGCTCAATATAGAGCCGCCCTTACTGAGGATGGTTCTTAAAGCGAGCCGTCCTTACAAATCGATTTTTAAGGGCGGTACTGGTATTTTAAGCTGCCCTTGCACGTCGTTTGTAATTGTGTGCCTAGAATTCAGTACCTACCTTCCTATGACAGCTTGGCAAGAAACCAAGTGTGCAAGCATGCTGGAGTGTGGCTGAACCATCACAGCTCTGCACAGGCTGACCCATTTGCTAGCCACAGTCAATCAACATGCAAAATTAATTTCACTTTATTCATGAAATCATCGTCTTAATGTGTTGGAGCATCTTGAAATAATCAAATCTTCAGCATTTTAGAAAAGATACAATTAGGAAATAATCAAATCTTCAAAAGCATGCCAGCTTCAGTTCAAGGCAGAGTCTTTTCTTCTGTTCAAAATTTATTTCCTTTGGTGTGCCAAGATGATACCTCACATATTCAATTGAAGCTGAGTTACACTCTGATCATTCTTTCGTTTTTCCTAATATATACAGTAATTAAGAGAGAAGGCTCCTCCTGGTCTAAAAAGAAACATATCGTCTTGAGTGGTAACCCCAGAAATTCCAATCTCAATTTGACAGTTGGAATGCGTGCGAGCTCAGAGTTGTATGAGAGGTGTCCCATGCTTGTTCCTTCAAATCTCATAGGAATGCATGTGCATGAGTTGGATCACCAGATTGGCTGTCATTTGGACTAGCACAGTTCTCGTGATTCACTACTACATAAACGATTTTACATAGATAATGGATGAGCCTGATCCGGCCTCTACATCCGTAGAGATGTATACGGCCAATTATTACAAAAAGGTCGAAAAGCTACAAAAACGCAATGTCTTGAACAACGACATGGAAATTATAGCAAAGCGGAGCGGATGTTTCCACCCTCTATTAGAAATTTCTAAAGCTAACTATCTCTAAACGCTTGCTCAAACACACCCAGGGCTTCCTTTGTTGTTTTGCTCAATACGCACTGGCGAAAGCATAAAGCGATGCTGGCCCGGTCAAAAGATTTTCGATGTGGCGGTTTTTATAACCGCCACCTCAGCGTAGGGTCATAGAAAATGCTGATTTTCGTGGTTGTCAAAATGCCCGCCATGGTTAATAATATGTATGGAAACTCCGATCTGTAACCTAACGGGCCCAGATCTGGGCTGCCGGGCCCGTTAGGTTTCGCCACGCGTCGAAGTCCTGCCGCCGCACGGGCGACGAGCACCTCCCGACGGCGATTCCTCGCTCACGCACCTCCTCATCTGTCGCCGCCGCCCGTGAGCGATCCGATGGCCGCCGCCGCTCCAAAGCCGCCTGCGCGCAGCCTGGCCTGCCGCCGCCGTCGTCCGACTGGGAAGGAGGCGTCGTTCCTGTGGCTCGCCGCTCGCCGCCGTGCCCTGCACCGGGAAGGAGGCCGTCGTCCGCGCGCTCGCCTGCCGCCGCCTGCCCTGACCGGGAAGGAGGCCGTCGTCCCCGCTGCTCCGCTCGCCCGCCGCCCTTGCACTGGGGAAGGAGGCCCAGCTGCGCTCCTCGCGCTCCTGGGCACGCGGATCAGCGGGCGCGGGCCAGCTGCCGCTGCGCCGCCGGCTCCGCCCTGGCGCCGCTGCCCGCCTCGCCTCGCGCAGCCGCAGCCGGATCCTCGCGGCTCGCCTGCTCGCGCGCCGTGCCTCACGAGATCGAGGGAGAGTCGGCATGCGAGCGAGATAGGAGATGGGAGCAGAGAGTGGGGAGATCGGGACTAGAGATGGGAGCGCAGAAGAGATGGATTAGGGTTAGAGGTGATGTTCCTTTTTATACTTCTGAGGTTATAGTGGGCTTATATGGGCTTATTGGGCTCGGGCGTTTGGGCTTTCATTTACTCGTGGCCGTGTTTTCCGGCGCGGGGCTGTCAGGCTGCTATTTTACGAGTGCGGTTTTCTGAAATGCTCCGCCACGTAAAAAATAAAAACCGAACACTCTGGCCAAAATCAATCCTGTAGTAGTGATTCCGCCCTGGTTTTTGCCAGTATCAGCTACTCCAGATTTGGTCGCGGCAGACTGTGTGCCGGATCAGCGCCTGGTTTTCAAATGAAGGCAGGAATGCCAAGGTCAACGCCCTGGTTTTCAGAAATGGTTTTAGCTGAGCTCATCTCCTTACACGTGTTTCTGAGATCATATCGAGAGGATGGCAACAAAATATAATTAAGTAGACACAGCTGCTAATAGGTGCTCCTACTTCATAATGGAGCCGTTGACATTTTTAGTATACTTATACATTTCTCTAGCAACTCCCTCTCCCATGGTGTTCTGTTGAGAATATCAAGTAACATATTCTGCTACCGCCTTTCTGAAATCCATGAACTTGGCACCTCCGCCGCTGCAAATTTGGAGGCTGCTGCTGGTTTTGACAACAGAAGCTACAAGCGCATATAGTGCGACTGAAATCAGATTCCTATAAAATACCTCCACTTTAATTGCGTTCAAGTATCACACCCAAGACCAAACAAACAGAATTCTCGGTCCCAGAAAGATGTGTTGAAGAAGAGTTCTGCATCATCACCATCCAGTTTTATCCATTACCCATCGAGGTCTAGTTGCCTGGCTTTTGGAGTGGAAGAACAAAGCGCAGTATTATGGGTGATGTGGCTGCAGTTGCAGTCCTCCCATGCAGACAGCAAGCGAGAGCAACAAGATTTCCATCATCATCTCCCCAAGGGCTGCAACCTCCAAGATTATGCCATTTGGGCGGCTGATCCATGCCGGCAGCATCAGCTCACGGCCACATGCTGATGTTGCTGAATCCTCTGGTGTTCATGCAAGTCATCATCACCAATCAAAGGCTTACCAAAAGATCAATGCAGTTCCTCTGATCAAAAGGAAGGTAATGTTATAAAAAGCTCACAGTTCAGTCTAACTGTCTGAATTTTTTTATTGAGTCTTTTACAGAAATTAAATGTTGACTTAAAAACATGGGCCATTGCATTGCAGGTGATTGCAGAATTCCTTTGGCACATTCATGCAGTCTTCACCGTGTTGTCCACCATCATCATGAATGAACAGCATGATGGCGTCGAGCCTGCTTTCGGCATTGCAACCTCTGCAGGTTTAGCTGTCACTGTTCTTGTGCTGTCCCTCATCCACATATCTGGCTGCCACCTCAACCCGGCAGTCCACCATCGCCATGGCAGCATTTGGCCACCTCCCACTTGCTCACATCCTGCCTTACGTGGCCGCACAAATTCTGGGCTCCATTACTGCCTCCTTCACATCAAGGGCATCTATCATCCGTAAACCCCGATCGCCACCATACCGAAGGTTGGCACTACTGAAGCTTTTCTTCCCTTGAGTTCATCACAACATTTGTGCTGTTCATCATCACTGCTCTGGCCGCGGATCCTCATGCAGTAAGTTTTATGTATCACTTTCGACCTTTCAATCCTGTTTCCCTCCTTCCCATTGTAAGAGGCCACAATAATGATCTTCTCATAAATCTTCAGTGAAGAGTTGATAGCAGTGGCAGTTGAGACAATAATAATGATGAATGCTCTTGTTGCAGGGTATGTGCATATGGAATTATTCAGAAGTACTTTCCCTTGTTGATTTCTTATGTACTTGAAATTTCACAAAACAAACTTTTTGAATTTTGTTTGTTAATTTGTATGAGCAGACTGTCAACAGGAGCATCAATGAATCCTGCTCGCACACTTGGACCAGCAATTGCCACCTGGTAGATACATAGATTTGATCACATGGTGGCTTGTAACACCGCTGGGCGCTATAGCTGGAACTGGAGCCTATGTTGCAATTAAGTTATGTGAGTTACGACAAAAGGTGGGGGTACTTTTTTAAAGCTGTATTCTGAACATAATGCTATAGTCTGTCATATAGTTCACAAAGAAACTTGATGTTTTTAGCGGGAAATGAGAGACTGTCAGAGCCAAATGATACTATAAGAATTGTGTAAATATATGAAAATCCTTCAACTACATGGTCTTTATATGTTTTTTGTAGATGCATGATACAATATTGATTTTAACCATTTTTTGGTTCCCTGTATGTACATTACTCAGTTTTTCTCCTTTTTTTTTCTTTTAATTGAAATGTTTTATGATATGTGTCATTATTCAGCTCTTAGCTGATCTCATTTGTTTCTTGTAGAAGTTTCTTTTATTTTTCATGCCTTACATGCCCAAGTCCAATTTGCAATGGGATATTCTGCTAGAAAAATAACATGGAAGGGGCCCAGTTTATGAAGTCAAATATAATGTATTCTTGCTATGCAGCAGAGTACTACCTGGGTTTGCATACCAGCTATACACATGTCACATGTTGCATCTTGCATCTGTAACTACCTAGAGAACTTCAGTTTCAGCAGTGTGTTCCTAGAGAACCTGAGCAATTGTGTTCAAAACGCTGTCAAACATTGAGATTACAGTATCCTGGTTTCCAATGGAAATTAAATGTAAGGACCGTGTACTTTTACTAAGTTATCAATACATAGTTAATGCAGTAACTCGGCTGCTAGACCCCAGACTACAGGGTTTTAACCTCGATCTATCTACTCGATAAAATAAAAACTTACAGAGCTGAACATGCGGGCCTGCCTCCTGTTCTCCATCCTGATAGAGTTATTCCGAGGAACCCCTGCGAGCCTTGCCGGGGACATGATGGACTCGAGAACTCCTCCCTGCGGCGGCGGCTCCCGCGGGCCAGCGAGGCCGGTTGTTCGAATTGTGATTACGCATCCCCACCACCATGGGCCCGAGGTTATGTAACGCCCGCGAGCACCTTGACAGCCCTAAGCCCACCCGGCACAAACCCTCCCTCTCATCCCGCAGTCGAGGATGTAGCTGTGTGGTCTTGCGGTGTTGGGTGAATTTTTGGCCACCCCGATGCCCATATGCGCAAGATCCACCATGGACCATCCGCCGTCTTAGTCTTGATGTCTAGTACCCCAACTGCTCTGAGAAGACATTCTTTCCGGTCACTTGCAATCCATGTCGTGGGGTGTATCGACTCCTTCCAATATGGTAGGTACTTAAAGAAACCCTGACCGCTTCTTGAATGGCACCTGGAGGGCGTGTAGGGTTCTCGTCTTCCTCCGCCATCTCCGCTTTTTAAACTTCTTCCTTGGCCACATGCGTCTTCCTTCTTCTTCTTTCCCTTGGTCCTTCACATTGTTTTCTTCCCTCCTTGTCCTTTTGGGGTTCCTTCTTTCCGGCTTCCTTTTAATAATCCAGCCCCGCGGTGTCCTTCATTGGATGGTGCCAAATATGATGGCCTCAGCAGTGAACTTCTCCTTTTTGGGATGCATCCATATTCCATAATCTTGACCCCCTATCCATAGTTATTGCATTTCATCCATCACCAACTCAATAAGCACATCTATATCATTGATCCGCTGCTTTGATCTAGAAATAAGCATGGTGAGTTGAAGATATTTGCCCTTGTGACATAGGGAGGGAGGTAGGATGCAGATGGTCGGCCGGTGCGTGCACCTGCTGAGGTCTCCGAATGGATAAATCCCGTCGCTTAAATCCGTCGGCACTCAATGTGATCATAATGCTCGGCCTCATCCCCAAACTCGTGAACTTGGCATCAAAAGCTTCCACCGCTTTCTATCTGAGGGGGTGTCGCATCTTGTCATCTCCTTGGCATTCTCATAATGCATGTCAGACATTAGCTTGGCATCCTCTAGGTTCCCGAATATTGCACGTAGGCGATCGAGCACGGCATACTCGGAACCTCTAGGCGGGGCTCTTTTCTCTCGCATGTAACCCTCTTCTTCCTCGTCCCGGGAGGTGGCATCTGCTTCTTCTGACTGTCCCTCTTCTTCTTCAGCCCTCTCTCGACGGTCCCTCATCATCGGGCCGAACAAATGGTATTCCTCTTATACTCGACTCTGGCAGCAGACAGAGGAGATCGCAAGTCTCGCATCTGAACCCGGTATAGAATACAGTGGTGAGAGCATGCATGGAACTTTTTAAGCTTGATCGCCACATGATGAATTAGCTTCTCTGGCCAATAGGTATTGGTGGGCACCTTGTTCCCTCCGGTAAATTGTCACGAGGATCCATACGCTTCATTGAAGCTAGTGTCCGACCACCCGTAGCTGAGCCTTCAGCATCGGATCTGCGGGTTAAAACGAAACACTCGTGTAATGTTTCGGACAATTGTCGCTGCCCTTGTAGAGGGGATCCACCGCCACCTGCTTCTATCTCTCTGAAATTCCACAGCCACTTTGGATTGCTAAACATAATGTCGCCTTCATCTTGAAGGTTAGCAATATCCTCAAAAAGCTCATCATCCCGGGCGACAACTCATCATGTTCTAGCTATATTCCCCACCCCCACCACCATTGATAATACACGGCATGTTTTGGAAGATCATTTAGCATGATATAATCATGATTCCCAATGTAGTCACTGGCTGCTGCTACAACAAATGATGAGGGGTCTCTAGATGCAATCCGGCGACACTTAGATTTTTTAAGCGTGATACTTCCACATAGTGTGTACTTCTATAAGCAGCCCGAAACCATATTGTACGAAGTACAACACCATAATATTAAGCTTGTGTAACAACTTGTTCTTGCAGTGATTGCAATAATTTAGTTCATATCTAACTAATCAGGCTTTACCTATGGAGTTTACAGGTAATGGGAAGAAAACTTTTCCCTACATTATCAAGAAAGGCCCCTAAATCACCTAAATCATGAAAAGAGAGGAAAAGTACATAAAATGAGCACCCAAATCACATAAACCATAGAAAAGAACCTAAATCACCAAAAAGATAGTGGAAAAGCATCTAAAAGAGAGAGGAAAAAGCACCTACATCACATAAAACCCATATAAAAGCACCTAAAAAGAGAGAAAAAGCACCTAAAAAGAGAAAGAAAAGCACCTAAATCACATAAACCATAGAAAAAGCCCATAAATCACCTAAAATAGAGAGGAAAAGCTCTAAAAGCAGCAAAATTTGATATGGAGCTATTTCTTTTTGTCCTACATCTAAAAAATCACACTTAAATCATTAAAAGAGAGAGTAAATATCAAGCTCTTGCCGGTTATACTCTTCAAATAATCAAAGGAAAAACTCCGGGGAAGGGAAGAGGTGGGTCAGATTTATAAACCTGACTTAACCGTGATAAATCAAATAACAAAAACGCCCGCGATTACATATTAACTGTGGCGTTGTTAATGTCTATTAACCATGGCGTTATTTTAATAAAACCACCACGTTAATGGATTAACTCTGGCTGCTTTCTCCCAGGGCTGACTCTTGGTCACTTCCCATTAACCGTGGTGGAAACTAAGTGCCTCGCAAAAATAATTTATGTAGAAGTAAGTTTGACGGTTGGACTGCGTGGAGTTCAGGAGTTATATGAGCAGTAATCGTTCCATCCATGTTCCATGGCATACGGTTTTGCCAGTATCAACTTCTCGATTTGGTGCGGCAGAGGTGTGTGCCGGATCGGCGCTCTGGTTTTCAAAATGAAGGGAGGAATGCCAGGGTCAACGCCCTGGTTTGCAGAAATGGTTTTGGCTGAGTCATCTCTCTACTGCTGTTTCGGTAATACAGAACAAGAGTATCTAAAATAACATCATGTATGGTCATCTCGTCCACCAAAATACCACTTCCAACTACAATAAAATCTCAGAATAGCATTTGCACGTTTACCGACGTGAAGATCTAAACAATAGGTTAAATGGTTAACTGAGCCACGGCCTGAATATTCCATTGGCGGGCAGTCTCATATCAGAGATGATGGCAACAAAAATAATTAAGTAGACACAGCTGCTTTGGCGCTCCTACTTCCAGATGGGAGCCGTTGACTTTTTTAGTATATTTGCTCTTAGCAACTTCCTTCCTCATGTTATTCTGTTGATAATATCAAGTAATATATTCTGCTACCCCCTGTTCTGGAATCCATGAACTTAGCACCTGTGCCGCTGTAAATTTGGGAGGCTGCTGGTTTGACAACCGCTGCAAATTTGGAGGCTGCTGGTTTTGACAATGAAGCTACAAGTACATATTGTTGCGGATGAAATCAGATACCTATAAATACCCCTCGAGTTCACTGTCATGCTCCATATCACACCCCGCAAGCATCAAACAACAGAATTCCTTTGGTCCTAGAAAGATAAAAAGAAAGGAAAGAGTTCAGACCATCACCATCCAGTTTCCATTACTCAGTGAGGTCTAGTTGCTTGGCTTCAGATGGAAGAGCAAAGCGCAGTATGGGTGATGTGGCTGCAGTCGTAGTCCCTCCCATGCAACAACCGAGAGCAACAAAGATTTCCATCATCATCTCCCCAAGGGCTGCAACCCCCATGCCATTTGAGCTGATCCGTACCGGCAGCATCAGCTCACGACTGCACGCTGATGTTGCTGAGTCCTCTGCGTTCATACAAGCTATCATCACCGATGGAATCCAGGGGCTTACCAATGATCAATGCAGTTCCTCCACTCAAGGGCTGCAAAGTTAAAACCTTCACAGTTCAATTCTAACTGACTGAAATTTGTCATTCAGTCTTGTAGAAATTAAATGTTGACCTGAAAGAGTTTTTTGATGGAAAGTTGACCTCAAAGAGTGGCCATTGCATTGCAGGTGTTTGCCGAATTCCTGGCACATTCATACTGATCTTCACCGTGTTGTCCACCATCATCATGAATGAACAGCATGATGGCGTCGAGAGTCTGCTCGGCATTGCAACCTCTGCAGGTTTAGCTGTCACTGTTCTTGTGCTGTCCCTCATCCACATATCTGGCTGCCACCTCAACCCGGCAGTCAGCATCGCCAAGGCAGTATTTGGCCCTCCCATTTGCTGCATCCTGCCTTTACGTGGCCGCACAAAATTCTGGGCTCCGTTGCTGCCCCCCTTCACTGTCAGGGCATCTATCATCCGGTGAACCCCGGGATCGCCACCATACCGAAAGTTGGCACTACCAAGCTTTCTTCATTGAGTTCATCACAACATTTGTGCTCCTCTTCATCATCACTGCTCTGGCCACTGATCCGCATGCAGTAAGTTTTTCTTTTGTCTGTTCGACGACCTTTCAATCATGGTTCGCTTCTCGCCATTGTATGAAGCCAAAGCTAACAATGATCTTCTCATAAATCTTCAGGTGAAAGAGTTGATAGCTGTGGCAGTTGGAGCAACAATAATGATGAATGCTCTTGTTGCCGGGTATGCATATGGAATTATTCAAAGTACTTTCCATTAGGACTTGAAATTACACAAAAACATTGCTCTAGTTTCCAAAGTATATTACTCTGAATTTTGTCATTAATGTGTATGAGCAGACCGTCAACAGGAGCATCAATGAACCTGCACGCACGCTAGAGCCTCCGCAATTGCCATCTGTCAATACACTCAGATTTGATCTACATGGTGGCAACGCCACTGGGCGCTAAAGCTGGAACTGGAGCCTATTTGCAGTCAAGTTGTAATTTACTAAAGGTAAAAGATTGAAATCCATATTTTAACCAGTGGCGGAGCCAGGATTCAAAACTTGGGTATTCCCGGTCTCCTGCACCGATAATTAAAGTCACAACCGTTCAGCTAATCGGCTGTTAAAAGTCTAAAATTGCAATCAAGAATTGTAGATCCAAGAACTGAGTATTCTAGAATAGAACCAGGTCTGGTGTTGGCGCGTTGCTTGCTGCTCAGCTGCTGCCTTTGCAAAGCTTGCAGCTTGTGCTGGCCGTGCACGGCGAGCTCCTCCAGCCTCGTACTTACAGCCCCATCCTGCTCTACACGTTGGCATGCCAACCCGGCCCCCTGCCTCGCATTCTCGCCAGTCTCACCGGCTCGCTGCCGGCCGCCACCTAGCCCCTAGGTTAGCAGCGCGCCCGGCCTCCCCGCGCGACGTGACAGCTTCCGTGTCAGAGATATCCGCGTGCGTGACCGTGAGGAGCTGAGGGACCCGTGCGCACTCAGGTGAACTGAGGGTGGAAGGGTTGAATGGACCTACTGGGCCGGCCTGGGAGGTGTGTTCAAGCTAGCCTAATGGCAGTTTATCCTAGTTGTTTTGGGCTCTAATGTTGCGAAAAAATCCAGAATTTCATATTATACATATATATACAAGTATGCACATATATATACTTAAAGGAGTGTAAAAGTTAGGGTATTCCGGGAAAACTGGGGAATACCCTTTTTAAATCCATACATGTTCTTAACATAATGCTCTAGTCTGCCGTATGGTTCTAACGAAACTTGATGTTTTGCTTAGGGGAACCTAAGTACTCTAAGAGCCAGATGATACTATAAGAAGTGAAAATACATCGAAACTTGGACTTCAAAGTCTAATGTAAAGTGTAGATGCATGATACAATATTGATTTTAACCATTTTGGTTCCTGTATGTACAGTAGTCAGTTCTACTTTTTTTCTTTAATTGAAATGTACATGTGTATTAATATTCTTCAGCTCTTTAGCTGATCTCATTTGTTTCTGGTAGAAGTTTCTTTTTTTTTTCTTGCCTTACATGCCCAAGTCCAAATTCAATGGGATATTATTCTACAAAACCTGCAGACAAGTGTTAGTTTACTAAGCACAAAAATACTTTGCCTAATGCAGTGACTGCTACTAGAAGTTCAGGGGTTTGACCGATTAACCTGGTTACCTCTGATCAGGTAGGCATGTGGCGGTCTCTGCCTCCATTCTTCATCCTAAGCACGTCGGAGCCTTGCTGGTCTCTGCTCACAGCAGGCCATCGAACTGGGTGGTCTGGGTGAAGGAATATGGGATCGCTACGCTAGCCAAAAAATAAAAAATTTTCTACCCATAAACCAAGGATCTATTGCTAGTTATAGATCACGGATTACCACTAGACGCCAGCAGGTGCAGCGGAAGTGTAGACCCTCGACGAAAGATATTAGCGTAGCAGCGATTGCCGTGCAGTTGCTCCACGTCCGTCCTCCGCGCGCGGTTCGCCCTTGTGCCAGATGCAGCACCTCGGTATCCCACACGTACGGGAGGAAGCGATGCGCGTCTCCGGACTGGTAAGGTCATGAGATGTAAGAGAGGCGTGGGCGGCGGCCGGCTATAAAGTGCGTGGATTAACCTGGCCGCGCCCCTCCTCATATATATAGTCCTAATGGCTCCCTGTGGGAGGCCCATTAGTAACCCTAAGCCTCGTCTAATTGGATCAGATCCGAATCAGGCTTCCCTTTCCCTTAGTCGACCTAGGGCCCCTCACGCATTACAGGCATGGCCCGAGTACTCCTACTCGACCAATAGTTGACAACGGCCTCTAGCAAAACGTGTCAACTCCCATGTGTCTTATGCTAAATGATCATATCGACAACCACCACAAACTCATATACATGTTATTCCCTTGCCACAATTTACATGGTCCACCTCGTGGAGTCAACATAACCTGCCACGGCCATTACATGCATTTCTTGGATCCAATCAACTCGAGTGGATCGTGGATATCACTCTCTTATCGAGAGGGGCAATTCCATCTTGATTGACCATGCCTCATAGCATGCTTCGGCGATAAACCCGAAGACTACCTTTATAGCTACCCAATTGGAGATAACGTTTGATAGTCCCTAAGTAGGTCGTTTCACATCTTGAGTACATACAACAATCTCAGATCTATGGACATAACGCATGATGTTGTGTAAAGAGATAATAATAACATCTCATGTCGGGTCTATCCAAATTTCATGTCATACATGTGCCCACACTATTAGTTTGACATCTCCATGTCTATGATTTGTGAAACATAGTCATCAACTAATATGTGTGTTGATCTAATATTCATGTGTGTCCTCACATGAACTCCGACCAGGGACTATTATAGAATAACCATACAAGTAAAGAGTCTCACAAACAATTCACATAATTGCCAATCGATACAAGTTGTCTTTAGTGGATATTCATAAACACATAATATATCATGGATACAAGGTGATACAATCATCTCTATGATTATCTCTAGGGTATATTCCCAACACTTCGGGATGTGGGAGGGGCGGACCACTATGGACGGGGAAACGGAGCACCTGACCCTGCTCTGTCTGCGCCCACTCGACGTGGGCCTGTAGGAAATGTGGGATGATGGTCCTTCTACATAGGTCCGCCCATGTTCTGTGGGGACGGCCCAGGGAAACTGCAGGACGAATTGATTTTTGTTTTTGAGGAGAAAGTCCACATTTTTCTCACCCTTTCACGAAGTTAAGCTTTTTAAGTCTCTAAAGATGAAGGACCTAAAAGTGACTTGACTTAACCAGCCAGATAGGTAGATAGAAAGACAGACCCAGAGAGACACACACAGAGAGATAGAAATAGATAGACAAATAGACATGTATCTATAAAAGTCTATATATATTGTTCGATACGACACACACTGCACTCAAACAAACACATCGTTGGCATTAAGCTCTTATTACCCAGCACCCATGGTGAAGTGCCAAGGACTTTGGCTGTTGTCCATGATTCTTCTAGCATCCTCTGTTGTTGGCGCATATGAATGCGGTGGTTTAATTTTTTTTACTCGTGTCATTGATGGCTGACTTGAAAATAAGAAAACATCATATATAGGCAACCTGGCTTAAACCAAAGACATGGCATGCATGGAATGGTCGAACCATCCACTGTTTTCCATCATTTTAGTTAGACCCCATTGTTGCTAAACAGTGGATGATTCCATATCATTTGATATAAGGCACACATCTCTATTATCATAGTTACTAAAGTTTTAACATCACTGGCATATGTTAGTCAAATTCATCTCGTCATCATAGACAGTGGCATTGTGCCCAGTTAGACCAAAAAATTTATAGGGCAACATCGCAGGCAGGATCTGCGCACGCAACGTGTAATAAAAATGGGGTTCACTAGCGAGGATCCACAATAAGATGGTCAGGTCGTAGGGAAAGAAGTGGTCGGAATCGATATGACGAGAGTCCCAATTTCATTTACGTCATTACCCCATTTTGACAAAGTTTGAACAATCCAAATTTTGATTTTCAAAAATTGGATAACTAGAAAGTTACAAGTTCTTGTTAAATGATGTCAAATCAAAAGTCATGAATACAAAAGATTCATAACTCATCAAGATTTACAAACATTTTTAGGTCATTTTTTACACATTTGAGAAAGTGGTAATAATATCTGGAACAAAATTTCACAGGCCACCATTTGAAATAATTGCCTGCTCAGGCCCAGGTGAAGCCCATTCAACCAGGCTCATATGTAAACCTGACTTCATGGTACAACCTATGGACCTCTCCAGCCGCACTCCGCCTCACTCCACACCCTCTCCCTTTGGCAGTCCTGCCTGTTCTCTCTCCCTAGCGCCTTCTTCCTCCTCAGTAGTACCCTCCCCTCTTGTTCACTTTTTAGGTTTAGGGAGGAAGTTCGAAGCTCCGCCTGAGCACTGCCCCCGAGGGAGTAGTCGGGTGAGAGTGGTTAAGTGTTGAGAGCACAAGATAACAAGAACTCGAAGTGCCAGGTCACAAAGTAGTAACCGCCTCATATTACACCAACCGCCTTTACACATGGGAGTTGAAGCTCCCTATTTATAGCCTTTAGGATACAAAGAATGTGGTTTTAAATATTTGCCCCTAGCATATTCCCTAGATGCTGCAGGTCAATCCCTTTGACATTCAGGGGGCTTCGTTGTTCTTTGTTATTAGCGCTCCAGCTCATTCGCATGCGTCCCAAAGCGTAGTCCACATGTGATGGGTATCTTCTTGGAGGAGCCATGCCAGCTCGATGCTCTGGTCAGGAATCTCAGCCATTTCCTCTGGTTGCCAACATTGCTCGTCTGCCGGGGGCACCTCGGGGACCTCTGCCTTCAGGGTCTATGCGCTTGGCGGCCCCTCTGCCCTGTTGGGGAGCACTGCCACGGCGAGGTGAGGCCTGAGGCCTTTGTCGAGGCTCTCACCGCTTGGGGGAGGCAGAGGGTTACGACCTTCAAAATGCCGCTGTCATGTAGCGAAAAACATGGAAAAACGAGGTGAGGATTGACTGACTTCGCTATGGCTCCCATAGTACCGCCATCTGCCGGGACCATGTCCCAAGACCTCTCTCCCACACAGTAACACCCTTGTTTTTGCATCATTTTTAAATTCACTAAAAATTTGAACTTTTCAATTACAAGTAAACTTGATTTATTTTCATCCGCCAAACTGAAAACCCGATTTCAAAACCTGCATTCAAACTCCCACCATTTTAGAAATAGGAAACCTTGTTCATTTTGTGAACTTTATGGTGACCAAGGATGCAAGGTAAGGTCTAGATTTTAAATTATGGAAATATATTGAAATCAGGGCCCAAAGATCGAGCCCGCATAAAGTCGGGCCAACCGGCCCAACGTCTGCGAGGCCCAAAGACCTTCCCTCCTCCCACCGCCGGCGGGGACCCGAATGTGCGGTGCTCGCCATCTTCCTCCCTCTCCTTCCCTCCTCCTCACCCAATTCCATTTGCCCACAAATCGACTCGCGCCACCGCTGCCCTAGGTCAAGGAGCTTCCGCCGAGCGTAAGCCCTCCGTGCCAATTGATGGTCCCGTGAGTCTCCTCTAACCATACCCTACCCATTGCGCCTCTTTCCTACTCCCCTAACCCTGGTGTCGCTCACGGTGAGAAGCGCCGCCGTGAATCCGCCCGAGGCCGCCGCGGTAGGTCACGCCCGCCCTTCCAACACCCAAACAGCCCGGAGAGACAAGTCCACGGCAAACTGCGAACATCAGCGACCTCCACGGTGAGCTTTGGGACGGCGACAACACCAATCCGGCCGGATTCCGGTAAACGCGCCCCCCGTCCGAGGCTCAACGACGGAACCAACGGGAATCCGTTACGGGGTAACGGCGTCGAGGCAACCACCGGTCAAAGTAGACACGCCGCCTCATCGCCCCACCGGGCCACCACCGGCCACCGCCACGGTAGGCACTTTCAATACACGGGCGCCTACGGGCTGCCACCGTAGCGCCCACCTGGACCCCGCCGGGCACCCACGTGTAGATAGGCTTTTCTCAGGTACACTATTTTTTAAATGCTAGGTCCACCCATTTGTACACAAGATATTATAAGTATACCTTCCGTGGTCAGAAAAATTCCCAGAAAATTTGTAAATTCATTATTTGAATTATAGAATTTTATCATGTAATTAGTTCTATTATTGTTACATGATAAAATTATATTATAATATTACCTAATGATTTAATTAGGGATTATAAAACCCATATCTCTTACAATTTAGCTCGCTTTAGCGTGAAACGACTTCCATAATTTATCTAAAAATCTAGCTCTATGCATCTAACCCATCACCACCATAATGTTCTATGTTTTATTTTGCATGTTATAGTTCAAGCTAGGTTATCACCGATCGCGAGTAGTTTTTCGACGAATCGCTTAGGAGCTTCCACGCCCGAGCCGAAGCTGGGAGCGCCGGACGCCGCGTCGATGAACAACATCCTAGGCAAAGTCCTAACCCCTTTCATAACCTTAAATTAATGGCATGATGATGATGATGATATAAAGATCTTGAGGTCATGGTCTATCATCGCATGTGAGTGTGGATATGGACAACCTACGATAATAGACATGATGCTCACCTATGATAACGACTAGTGAATAGTGGTATGAGCCAAGCTAATGTAGCTATGGAGCTAAGCCGATGACGTAATCATCCACATTATCTACGCTCATGCGTGGTAATAAGAGTAAATATGAGACGCCTAATGAATCCTAACCAACAAAAGAGGTGGGTGATAATAATCCATAGTGAGATGGATTGTGCGGGAATTGCCGCGGTGGGATTCTGCGGGGAGAGATACTCGCCCCCTAGGACGGAGTTCATAGACCTTCTACCTAGTGTGATATTACGTACAGCCACACGCCGAGATGGGACGTCTTGATTCACACCCCGTTAGGTTGTGGTATAGTTTCAATCTGGGTGGTCGGCGCGAGGTGAGGGATTTATTCCGGAGCGACCTCGATGCTACGTGATCTTGAGTCGGGTTGGCGGTGGTTGCTGCTGTGATCCTCCATGTTAAACAGGTAAGATATTGAGTATATGAATTATGAATTGTTATATGAATTGCTGTTGAGCGGATGCTATGTGATCTTCGCGAGCGGGTGCTATGTGTGATCTTCAGCGTCGCGGTGCCTAACGTGCCCGCCACCCGGATAATGAGATTTACCTTGGCCGGGCACTCGTAGCCCGCCATTGATAATCGTTGCATTAACCGTGACCTCATGTGTGGGTGATGGGCTTCTCTGCCGCCACGTGAAATCCCCTGGCGCCCTGGGCGCAAAATCTTTCAAAGACGCTAGTGAGAGGTGGGTAGCTATATTTATAGCCGAGACTTTAACTGGCGTGATTAAATAACAAAACCGCCATGTTTAATACATATTTAACTGTGGGCGCCACGGTTAATGGATTAGCCGTGGGTGGTTTCTCCCGGCCGGTTGGCTTGGCTCGCCTCCCATTAACCATGGCAAAACGCGCCTCGCAAAATAATTTGTGTAGTTGTGTGTGACAGTTGGACTGTGTGCGAGCTCTAAGTTGTATGAGAGCAGTAAGCTAGTAATTGTTCCATCCTTGTTCCATGGCATGTGGTTTGCCAGTACCAACTACTCAGATTAGATTTGGTGCCGCAGAGGTGTGTGCCGGATCGGGCGCCCTGTTTTTCAAATGAAGGCGGGAAATGGCGTCAACGCCCTGGTTTTCAAGAAATGGTTTTGGCTGAGTCATCTCACGGCTCCTGTTTCGGTAATAGAGAACAAAAATATCCTAAATAACATCAAGTTATGTGGATCTCGTCTAATAGAACTAACTCGAACTAAAATAAAATCTCAGAATAGGAATTTGCACGGCCTGATATTCCATTGTGAACCAGACATCATATCGGAGATGATGGCAACAAAAAATACAATTAAAGTAGACACAGCTGCTGAGCGCGTTCCTACATCAGATGGGAGCCGTTGACATTTTTAGTATATTACATTGCTCCAGCCTCCAGCAACTTCCTTCCAAATGGCGTTCTGTTGGATAATATCATGTCACATATTCTGCTACCGCCTTTCTGAAATCCATGAACTTGGCACCTCCGCAGCTGCAAATTTGGAGGCTGCTGGTTTTGACAACAGAGCTACAAAGAATATATTGCACGATTGAAATCAAAGGCCTATAAATACCCTCCGGAGTTCACTGCCATGCTTCATATCACACCCAAAGATCAAAAACAGAATTCCTTTGGTCCAAGCTAGAAAGATAAGGAAGAGTTCAGATCATCACAATCCAGTTTTATCCGTTACTCAGTGGTCTGAGTTGCCTGGCTTCAGATGGAAGAGCAAAAGCGCAGTATGGGTGATGTGGCTGCAGTTGCAACCCTCCCCATGCGGACACAAACTGAGAGCAACAAGATTTCCATCGCATCATCTCCGGGCTGCAACCCCTCTGGAATTATGCCATTTGAGCTGATCCATGACGGCAGCATCAGCCTACTACCACATGCTGATGTTGCTGAATCCTCTGGTGTTCATGCAAGCCATCGCTTACCGATGGACCAAGGCTTACCAAAGATCAATGCAGTTCTCTGATCAAGAAGGTAAAGGATTATAAAAACCTTCACACTTCAGTTTAATCTGTCTGGATTTTTATTGAGGTTTGTAGAAATTTAAGGTTGACCAGAAAGAGTGGCCATTGCATTGCGGTGTTTGCTGAATCCTTGGCACATTCATACTGATCTTCACAGTGTTGTCCACCATTATCTCATGAATGAACAGCATGATGGCGTCGAAGAAACCCTGCTCGCATTACAAACTCCTGTAGTTTTAGCTGTCACTGTTCTTGTGCTGTCCCTCATACATATATCCGGCTGCCACCTGAACCCGGCAGTCAGCATCGCCATGGCTGTATTTGGGCACCTCCCACTTGCTCATATCCTGCCTTACGTGGCAGCACAAATTCTGGGCTCCATTGCTGCCTCCTTCACTGTCATAGGCATTTATCATCCGGTGAACCCCGGATCACCACCATACCGAAGGTTGGCACTACTGAAGCTTTCTTCCTTGAGGTCATCACGACATTCGTGCTTCTGTTCATCATCACCGCTCTGGCCACTGATCCGCATGCAGTAAGTTTTTCTTTTGTCTCTTTTCGACCTTTCAATCATGGTTCGCTTCTCCCCATTGTATGAAGCCAAAGCTAATAATGATCTTCTCATAAATCTTCAGGTGAAAGAGTTGATAGCAGTGGCAGTTGGGGCAACAATAATGATGAATGCTCTTGTTGCAGGGTATGTGCATATCGAATTGTTCAGAAGTAGTTTCCATAATGACTTCAGGAAAATATTACTCTGAATTTCACAAGAATATTATACTGAATTTTTGTGATTAATGTGTGTGGGCAGACCATCAACTGGTGCTACCGGTTCTAATTTTGCCTTTGGATCTCAGCAATTGCCACCGTCAATGCTAATCGCATTTGGATCTACATGGTGGTTAAGCACCGGCTGGGCTATAGCTGAACTGGAGCCTATGTTGCAATCAAGTTGTAGTTACTAAAAGGTAGGGAAGATTCAGTAATCTGTATCTGAACATAATGCCCTAGTCGGGTCGTAGAGAAGTTCTAACTAAACTTTATGTTTTTCAGTAGGAACACGAGACCACAGAGCTTGTGATGATACTATGAAGTGTAAATACATCGTAACCAAAACCTTCAATTTGATGGTCTAGTGTAAACTGTGATACATACAATATTCATTTTAACCATTTTGGTTCCCTGTATGTACGGCAGTGAGTTTTACTTTTCTTTGATTGAAATGTACATATGTGTTATTCTTCAGCTCTCAGCTGATCTCATTTGTTTCTTCTAGAAGTTTCTTTTATTTTTCATGCCTTACATGCCGAAGTCCAAATTCAATGGGATATTGTGCTACAAAACCTACATGGAAGGGCCCCAGTTTCTGAAGTCAAATATATTGTGTTCTTGCTATGCAACAGATTACTACCTGGTTTGCATACCAGCTATACACATGACACATGTTGCATGCTGTAACTACCTGCAGAACTTCACTCACTATACATATCTATGAATTCGGAGAACAAGTGAGCAGTGTGTTCCTCCAAAGGTTCAAGAGCTCCGCTGTCAAATATTGAGATTACAGCATCTGGTTTCCAGTGGAAATTAAATGTAAGGACCAGGATACTTTACTAAGCACAATACATAGTTAATGCAGTAACTCTGCTACTAGACTACAGGGGTTTGGCTGGTTAACCTCAATCTATCTACTTATATAAAATAAAACTTACAGAGATGAACATGCATCTGGTCTGCCCTCTGTTCTTCATACTGATCGAGCACGCCGGAGCCTTGTGAGCCGACGGCTGCCAGGACATGATCGACCAGAACTCCTCCACACGACGACGCCACCGTAGCCCAGCAGGCCCGTGTTCGGGTGGTCCGCGATGTGTGGGGGGTAGGGCGCACCACTATGGACGGTGCCGAGCACTTATGTAACCGCCACAAGGCACCCTCGATAACCCTAAGCCACGTGCACAAAGCCCTCTTCTCATCCCACGCCAAGTTGTAGCTCGTGTCCGGAAGGCCGACTTTTCCTCTATTTGCTGCCGGTGTTGGGTGAATTTCGGTCCCGATGCCCATGTCGAAAAGATGCCGACGTGACTTGAGATCCTCCTTCGCCTTAGTCTTGATGTCTAGCATGACCCCCGATCAAGCTCTTGAGGGCATACTTCTCTAGATGCATGCAATCCATGTCATGGGGTGTCTCGAGCTCCTTCCAAAGATGGTAGGTACTTAAAGAAACACGACTTCTTGAATGGCACATGGGGCGGATCGGTTCGCTTCATCCTCCTGCCGCCTCGCCCTCCTTCGCTATTTCCTTAGATTTGGCACATTGTCTTCCTTCATCTTCCTTCCGAACTCGATGTTTATGTCCTCCGGCATTTCAAACACCTTCCTCGCCCGTACCTTGTCCTTTCCGGCTCCTTCGCTTGAGGCTTTTGCCAGGCCGCCGAAATACCGATTCATCGAACGTTGTCAATACCTCTCGCTGACGAGGAATCGCCCGTGCCTCATATACACCAGCCGCGATCGGCTATGGTAAGTGTAGTAGATACCATCAATGCAAACAATGCAACCTTGCCTTCCCTTTAATCCGCCCGATGGTGAAAAATGACTGTGGTAATCGGTGATGGTGACAAATATGATATCCTTAGAGTAAAATTCTCCTTTCAAGATGCACCCATAATCTTGACCCCTTTCCATAGTTGTTGCATTTCCTCCATCACCATCTCAATAAGAACATCTATATCATTGTCTGTTGCTTCGGCCTAGAAATAAGCATGACTTTCCGTGCCTTGTGACATAGGTAGGAGGTAGGATACAGATGGTGAGGGTGATCGCCGTGCTGTATGAATCAGAGCCGAGGTATCCGAACAGATTCATCCCCCCTGGCCGGGTACTCAACGTGAACATGAAATTCCAGGCCTCATCCCCGAACTCCGAAATTGGCATCGAAACGCTTCTCCGGTTTCCATCCGGTGGGATGTTGCAACTTGTAATCGTGGAATTCCCGGGCACATTCATACTGATCTTCACCGTGTTGTCCACCATCATCATGAATGAACAAAGATGATGGCGTCAAGAGCCTCTTGGCATTGCAACCTCGGCAGGTTTAGTCGCCACGTTTTGTGCTAGCCCTCATCCACATATCCGCCTTTGCACCTGAACCCGATAGTCGGCAATGCCATGGTAGTATTTGGCCACTTCCCACTTGCTCACATCCCGCTTACGTGGCCGCTGAAATTCTAGGCTCCATTGCTGCCTCCTTCACTGTCAAGGGCATCTATCATCCGGTGAAGCCCCGAAGGTTGGCACTACTTAGCTTTCTTCCTTGAGTTCATCACGACATTCGTGCTTTTGTTCATCATCACCGCTCACGCCACCGATCCTCATCGTGCTTTTGTTCATCATCACCGCCGCCACCGATCCTCATGCAAAGAAGTTTTCTTATGTCTTTTGGACCTTTTAATCATGTTTCCCTTCCCCATTGTATGAAGCCAAAGCTAATAATGATCTTCTCATAAATCTTCAGTGAAAGAGTTGATACGAAAAAGCGCTTGGGGCAACAATAATGATGAATGCCGTTTGTCTCGTGGTATGATATGGAATTATTTGGAAGTACTTTCCATTAGAGATTTCTAATGTCCTTGAAATTTCACAAAACATACTCTGAATTTGCTTGTTAATGTGTATGAGTAGACCGTCGATGTAAGCATCAATGAATCATGCACGCCCGCTTGGATTCAACAATTGCCACCTGAGATACACTCGTATTTGGATCTAATGGGTGGCAAGGCCGCTAGGCACTATAGCTGAATTGGAGCCTATGTTGCAATCAAGTTGTAGTTACTAAAATGGTAGGGAGATTCAGAAATTTGTATTCGAGATAATGCTACAAATGCGCCAGATATAGTTCTAACAAAACTTGATGTTTTCGCAAGGAAACACAAAGAATCTCAAAGAGATGATACTATAAGAAGTGTAAACACTTCAAAATTCTTCGCACTTCATGGTCTAATATATGTAAAGTGTAGATGCATGATACACTATTGATTTTAACCATTTCGGTACATAATCTAAGGTTAACTTTTCCGCTATTTGCTGCCAATGCCGGTGAATTTCGCCTTGATGCCCATGTCAACAAGATCCCGATGTGACTTGAGACCATCCTTCGCCTTAGTCTTAATGTCTAGTACGACCCGATCTACCTCTCGAGGACATTCTTCTCCGTATGCTTGCAATCCATGTCATGGGATGTATCGAGCTCCTTCCAAGATGGTAGGTAGTTAAAGAAACATGATCGGCTTCTTTGAATGGCATGGGGGCCGGATGTGCTCGCTTCATCCTCCGCCGTCTCGTCCCCTCGTTTCTTTCTTCCTTAGATTTGGCACATCGCCTTTCTTCTTCTTCTTTCCAAACTCCATGTTTTCAAACACTTTTTGTCCATACCATGTCCTTTCCTGCCTTCGCTTTGAGGTTCGCCCGGCCGTTGAAATACTAATTCATCAAACGTTGCCGGTTCCTGTGCTGGACAAGGAATCGCCGATGCCTCATCTACACCAGCTTCTTGGATCCACTAAGGTAAGTGTAGGAGATACCATCAATGCAAACAACCTGGTTTCCCTTTAAGATGCCCCCGACGGTGAAAAAAGACCAGGTAATCGATGATGGTGACAAATATGATGGCCTCATAGTGAAATTCTTCTTTCAGATGCATCCATAATCATGAACCCTTTCCATAGTTGTTGAATTTCCTCCATCACTAGCGCAATAAGCAGATATATATCATTGTCTAGCCGCTTGGTCCGTAAATAAACATGGTGAGTAGAAGATATTTGCCCTTGTGACATAGGTAGGAGGTAGGATGTAGATGGTGAGGGTGATTGGCCGTGTGTTGTGCGAAGCTGTTGAGGTCTCTAAATGGATTCATACCGTTGGTATTCAATGCAAACATGATGTTACAAACCTTTTCCCCAAACTCCAAGAACTTTGCATCGAAACGCTTCCATCGCCATCCGAGGGGTGTCCCAACTTGTCATCGCCCTTTTTGGCATTCTCCCTGGGCCGATGGATGTCAAAATATTAGCTTGGCATCCTCTGGGTTCCCCGCCAATATTGCACGCCACGATCGAGCATGGGCAGGTACCTCACCCTATGGCGGGGCTCTTCCTCTATGTGTAACCCTCTTCTCTTAAGTCCCGGAGGTGGCATCTACTTCTTCTTGCCCATCTTCTTCTTTTGGCCCTCTTGCGGTCCTCCTCATTGGTGCAACAGGTGGTATTCCTCTTGTACCAACTCGAGCTGCCGGTGTAGACACCTTTCTGGTCCCCCCGTATAGAACACTGCGTGGTGAGAGCATGCGTGGAACTTTCTTAAGCTTCATCGCCACAACATGAATGAGCTTTGTCTTTGCTTGATAGGTATTGGCGTACCTTGTTCCCTTTAGTAAATTGTCACCAAGGATCCATAACAGGTTATTGAAGCTAGTGTCTCAACACCCATGGCCATGGCGAGCCTTCAAAGATCAATATATGCTAGTTAAAACGCAGCACCATGCAATGCTTCGTACAAGTGTCGCCGTAGAAGGGATCCATTGCCACATGCTTCATCTCTCTAAATTCTCCAACCACTTTGATTGCCAAACGTAATGTCGCCTTTCATCTTGGTGGTTAGCAATATCCCCAAAAAGCCTCAAAGATCCTGCGTGACAACTCATCATGTTCATGCTCACCATCCCCACCCCATTGTCATCTAGCATGCTTTGGACTAGATCACATAGCTTGATATTGGCTGCTGCTGCAACAGATGATGAGGGTTGTTGTCCTCCGTCATCCACCGCTGCAATCGATGTCATCGACGAGGGTCCTCGTGACACCCGATCTTTTTTCGCCATGATACTTCCACAATATAGTGTACCCGACTCCTTTTGTGTAACCATACCGCATCAGCACAACACCACCATACCGATCCTTGTGTAACAACTTGTTCTTACAGGATTGCACGGGTAGTTCATTTCTAAGAAAGGCAAATCCATCCTCGACTTGTACATCCAATACCTGTCCTGACCTCGGTATGGAAAAAAAAAGAGAGACCGAAAAAGCCCCTAGATCACCTAAATCATGGCGAGAGAGGGGGGGGGGCGAGAGAAGTACCTAAATGAGCGCCTAAATCACATAAACCATATAAAAAACCTAAATCACATAAAAGATAGAGGAAAAGCATCAAAAAGAGAGAGAAAAGCACCTACATCACATAAACCATAGAAAAGAACCTAAATCACCTAAAAAGAGAGGAAAAGCACCTGGAAGCACCAAAATTTCAATATGGATCTCCTTTCTCTGTCCTACATTTGGATCTAGATCTAAAAATCACCTAAACCATGCAAAAAGAGGGATCACTAAAAATATCAACCTCTTTGCGGTGCCACCCTTCAACTAATCCAACGGCAAAACTCCCCCACCAGCTAAGAAATGACCACTTCGGGGTTTTGGAGATCAAAACCCCGAAAAACAGAGAAGGAGCCACAGAAGAAGAGGTGGGTGGTTGTATTTATAACCGAGACTTAACCGTGGTGGTTAAATAACAAAACCGCCACGGTTAATACATATTACATGGTGCCACGGTTAATGGATTTACCGTGGCGCCATGGTTAATAGATTTACCGTGGTGGTTTTCTCCTTGGCCGGCTGGCTTGGTTCGCCTCCATTAACCGTGGCTAAACTAAGTGCCTCGCAAAATAATTTGTGTGTGTTTGACAGTTGGACTGTGTGCGAGCTCAAAGTTGTATGAGAGCACTAACCAGTAACTGTTCCATCCTTGCTCCATGGCATGTGGTTTTGCCAGTATCAACTACTCCAGATTTGGTGCGGCAGAGGTGTGTGCCGGATCAGCGCCCTGGTTTTCAAATGAAGCCGGGAATGCCAAGGTCAACGCCCTGCTTTTCAGAAATGGTTTTGGCTGAGTAATCTCTCAGCTCCTGTTTCGGTAATACAGAACAAAATATCTAAATAACATTAAGTGTGGTCATCTCGTCTGATAGAAATAATTCGAACTAAAATAAAATCTCAGAATAGAATTTGCATGGCCTGAATATTCCATTGTGAACCAGACATCATGATGATGGCAACAAATATAATTAAGTAGACACAGCTGCTAGGCGCGTTCCTACCGCTTCGGATGGGAGCCGTTGACATTTTTAGTATATTACATTGCTCCAGCAAACTTCCTTCCCCATGGCGTTCTGTTGATAATATCATGTCACATATTCTGCTACGCCTTCTGAAATCCATGAACTTGGCACCTCCGCCGCTGCAAAATTGGAGGCTGCTGGTTTTGACAACAGAAGCTACAGCACATATATTGTGCGACTGAAATCAAAGGCCTATAAATACCCCTCGAGTTCACTGCCACCATGCTTCATATCACAAAACAAACACCAAACAACAAATTCCTTTGGTCAGGCTAGAAAGATAAAGCGAAGAGTTCGAATCATCACCATCCAGTTTATCCATTACTCAGTGAGATCTAGTTGCTTGGCTTCAGATGGAAGAGCAAAAGCGCAGCATGGGTGACGTGGCTGCAGTTGCAGTCCCTCCCATGCAGACAGGCGAGAGCAACAAGATTTCCATCATCTCCCCCAAGGGCTGCAACCTCCAAGATTATGCCATTTGAGCTGATCCATGACGGCAGCATCAGCTCACGACCACATGCTGATGTTACTGAACTCTCTGGTGTTCATGCAAGCCATCATCACCGATGGAATCAAGGCTACCAAAGATCAATGCAGTTCCTCTGATCAAGAAGGTAAAGTTATAAACCTTCACACTTCAGTTTAACTGTCTGGATTTTTATTGAGTTTTGTAGAAATTTAAGGTTGACCTGAAAGAGTGGCTATTGCATTGCAGGTGTTTGCCAATTCCTTGGCACATTCATACTGATCTTCACAGTGTTTGTTCACCATTATCATGAATGAACAGCATGATGGCGTCGAGAGCCTGCTCGCATTGCAACCTCTGCAGGTTTAGCTGTCACTGTTCTTGTGCTGTCCCTCATACATATATCCGGCTGCCACCTGAACCGGCAGTCAGCATCGCCATGGCTGTATTTGGGCACCTCCCACTTGCTCATATCCTGCCTTACGGCAGCACAAATTCTGGGCCCATTGCTGCCTCCTTCACTGTCATAGGCATTTTATCATCCGGTGAACCGGGATCACCACCATACCGAAGGTTGGCACTACTGAAGCTTTTCTTCCTTGAGGTCATCACGACATTCGTGTGCTTCTGTTCATCATCACCGCTCTGGCCACTGATCCGCATGCAGTAAGTTTTATGTCACTTTCGACCTTTCAATCATGGTTCGCTTCTCCCCATTGTATGAAGCCAAAGCTAATAATGATCTTCTCATAAATCTTCCGGGTGAAAGAGTTGATAGCAGTGGCAGTTGGGGCAACAATAATGATGAATGCTCTTGTTGCCGGGTATGTGCATATGGAATTGTTCAGAAGTACTTTCCATTAGACTTGAAATTTCACAAAAAAAAAATATTCTGAATTTCACAAGAATATTACTTGAATTTTGTCATTAATCTGTGTGGGCAGACCATCAACTGGAGCATCACGAATCCTGCACGCACGCTTGGACCGGCAGTGCCACCTTGTAGATGGCTCTCAGATTTGGATCACCATGGTGGCAACGCCACTAAGCGCTATAAGCTGGAACTGGAGCCTATGTTGCAAATTAAGTTGTAACTACAGGTATGGAAGATTCAAGAAATCTGTATTCACAACATAATGCTCTAACCTGCCGTATAGTTCTAAGTAAACTTGATGATTTCACAGGGAACACGAGGCTCTCGGACGAGATGATACTATAAGAAGTGTAAATACATCAAAATCCTCCAGAGACTTCATGGTCTAGTTCTCATGTAAAGTGTACATATGTCTCATTTTGTTCAGCTCTCAGCTGATACCATTTTGTTCTTCTAGAACTTTTCTTTTATTTTCCTGCCTTACATGCCCAAGTCCAAATTCCAATGGGATATTGTGCTACAAAACCTACAGGGGAAGGGGCCCAATTTATGAAGTCAACTAGTCAAGTATAATGTGTTGTTGACTACTACATGGTTTGCATACCTGCTAGACACATGACACATGTTGAATGCTCTACCTACCTGCAGAATTCAGTTTCACTGTACATATTTTGATATCATCTATGAATTCTGAGAGCAAGTGAAGGCAATGTCGCTGCCCACCTGAAATATTGAGATCACCGATCACGGGATCCGATTTCCAATGGAATTAGATGTAAGGACCAGTGTAGTTTACTAAGCACACAATACTTTGCTAATGCGGTGACTCTGCTAATAGAAGTACAGGGTTTTGAGTCGTTTGACCGATTAACCTCGTTACCTCGATCAGGAAGGCATGCGGCTGTCTCTGCCTCCAATTCTCCACCCTAAGCACGTCGGACCTTGCCGGTCTCTGCTCACAGCAGGCCGTCGATCTGGTGGTCTGGGATGTGGGGAGGCACACCTGCCACCGTGGGGGGAAACGGAGCACCTGACTGCAGCTCTGCAATACTCTGCACGGTGGCGCTGAAGCTCGAGGGTCGGCGCCGGCGGTGGGATGATGGGCAGTTCGGCTGAAAAGTTCTCTCCCCTTCTACATGGCAGGCCGAGTGGATTTTGTTTTGGAGAAGAGTTATATCTTAATTTTTGTGAAAGTCAGGCTTTTATAATCCTTTACCCAATAAAGGAGAATTTTTTTTGGTTCCCAAGCAATGCTTTCCTTCCGCCCGCACTTTTCTTCGGCTTCGTGTCCGTGTGGGCTACGTGTGTCTGCGGCCCGACAAATGTTGCTTGCCTCTCAGCTACAGGCTGTTGGCCAAGCTTGCTAGCCTGACGCTGCACCTCTTGGGCATCGTCGTCTTGCTGCATCCCAGGTATACCGGCGGCGGCAATAGCCGTATATTGCTCCACACACACCGTGACGTGGCCGGTCAGGCCCAGGAGGGCCGCGCTTTGCCCTGCGTAGCGCCCGTCGCCGCCGCCCGTCCCTCGTTATCACTATTTTTAGGGGTTAATTTTAGTCGAATTAGGATCTATTACGTAGGTTTAAGTTTGGTCAAATTATGAATATTCCGGATTATTTGGGGAGCCAAGTTGAATCCTCTCTATAAATATAAAGGGAGATGTATCCTTTTCAATCAAAGAGCAGAAAAAAATAAAATGAGGTTTAACCCTCGTCTGTCTGTCTCGCCCTCAGCCCCTCCGCGCTGCTTTCGCTGCGGCTGCCGCGCCGCCGCCTTGGGCTGCCGTGCCTGTCCTGCGGCGCCCCCCTGCTGCCGCTTCTTCCCCATTAACAACAACCTGGCGCCAACGTCAGCCCCGGCGCCACCCACAAAGCAATGGATTTGGTCTGTGACGATTGGTATTCGAGAGACCACAAGATCTCTCTGCACAGGGAGGTCCATGGTCAGAGAATACAGCGCCACCCCACCCTGTCCTACCCGGAGCTGATCATGGAGGCCCTCCACGCGCTGATCAAGGATGACTCCAACAAGGCTGCGATCTCTGACATCATCAACACAAAGAGTCACGGCTCCAACCTTCCGTTCGAGCACTTTGCCATCCCTCTCCGCCACCTCTCCCGCGCGAAGCACACAACGGCCAGCTCTTCCTCCTCGGGGACAACTACTACCTCCTCAAAGACGATGCCGACCACGACAATAACAACACCGAAGTACGGGCGACGACAACCCGACGACGCTAGCAGCAACACCAATAACTCGTTGATGATGTTTATTACGCGTGCGTCTTGGGCGGCGTCATGACAGCGATCGCTGGCGCCAAGCGACGAGCATGTCTACCACAAAGCTGCAAAGACATCGACTTCCCGGAGCAAGACCTAACGAACCGCCGCTCGCCTCCCCACATCGATGGCCGCCAACACCGACTCAACATCGCCCGTTGCTATGACCAGGTGCAAGCCCCAACACTACTTCACACCATGGGGCTACCTGCGACAACCATGGCCACCACCACGACTCAGCAGTATCTCCTTCGAGGCGATATTGATGAGCGATCAACACCGCAGTGCGGGGATGCGCTGCTTTCGGAAGGAGGGAGTAATGTCACACACCGTGACATAGGCGGTCAGGCCCGGAGGGCGCGCCGCCTGTGTGGCTGCCACCGCTGCCGTCCTCGTTATCACTATTACTTAGGGGGTTAAGTTTAGTCAACTTAGGATCTATTACTTAGGATTTAAGTTTGGTCAAATTAGGAATATTCCGGATTGCTTGGGAGTCAAGTTGAGTCCTAGTATAAATATAAAGGAGATGTATCCTTTTCGGGACGAAATAAATAAAATAGGGTTAACCTCAGCTCCCGTCTCCTCGCCTCCCTCGCTGCTTTGCTCGCCGCGCCGCTGCAGCACGTCACAGCTACTGCCGCGCTGCCATGCAGCGCCCCTCCCACTCAGCCCCCGCTGCGCCCTTCTTCCCGCAACAACAACCTCGCGGCAGAGCAGGCCTACGACCGCCCGAGCCACCCACGGGCCAATGGATTTGTTTTGTGACATATATATATATATATATATATATATATATATATATGATGCTTTGCTTCGCTTCGATATATAACACACAACTTCAGCACCGGATGGATCGGATTCGATCTATATTTTTGCAACAACTTTATATATAACGATTAAAAGTGTAATACTTATGCAGTTACCTGAACGATTTATGTCTTGGAAGATTTCTGACGGTTAATTTTCTGTTCAGAGTTTCAGAGTGTCGAAATTTTTACGGGATAGTTTTAGTCAGGTCACGAAGCAACACATCGGCGTCGGCCGGTCTCCCGTGTAGGTAACATTTGTTGTCGGCTCCACGGCCACCACTATCCAATTCCGCTCAAATCATTGACTTCTATTCCATTGCAGCGGAATCAGTTAGTAAGAGCTCGCCAAAGCTAATTTAATTTTGGTCAAAGCCTTGGTCTGAACCTGATTCACGATTATTATACATATAAATCCCAATCACAAGTCAACAGAAGTTCTTCCGTTTTTTATGTCAGCTAATTGTCAATACCACTCTTGCATTTGGATCCTACCCCGCCAAATCAATTGAAAATAAAATCATGTTTCTATTAGCAGGTTGCACGGAGCCTTGGGAGCCTAATTCATGATTATATATAATACATACAAATTCCCGAATCACAAGACAATGTAATTCTAAAAAACAGTAGTTTGGCAGCACAAGGACAGAGAATGCAATACCAGGTTTCCATTCAACTAAATAGGCAAACAGATATATCTCTCTCCAATTAAACATTTCTTCATGCATTTTTCGTAATAATTTAGCCAAGCTCTTTCCCGTGGCTTAGCAAGACGGGCATGTTTTGCTAGTAATCCCTAAAAGATGAGAACTAAACTTTTTCATTTCATTCGGTGGGACTGACCAATGTTTGTTGAATATTTGGTTTCTTACATGTTTGAGCCAAATTTACCTAAAAATAATTTGGGCCAATTATATACTCTTTTTCGAAAATGTGGGCCAAATATTTTGAGAGACGGCCCTGTACTTCAAGAAAACCATGAGAACTTTAAAACAAATGCTATATTTGAGACAAATATATCTAAAAGATATAAATGATATATTCTTAGCTCGAGTGTACTATCTTTTTCGTTTGAACCATGGCACCTGGCGCCTGTTCTGACTTGCTAAAATGTTGATTAATAATTTATTATTTTCTTTTAAACAGCGTTGAAATTCAGAGGCTTTTATGATAGATATTAGCTAGCTAGCTAGCTAAATAGATTGATAGATGGATAGATAGATAGATAAATAAACATATACGCGGACATATATCTATAAAAGTCTATTTATATTGTTAGATACGAGACACATTGCGCTTGAACAAACACATTGTTGTTCGCAATAAGCTCTTATTACCTATAAACCCATGGCCAGTGCCAGGAAGCACCTGAGCATCCAAGGACTTTGGCTGCTTTCCTTGGTTCTTCTAGCATCGTCTGTTGTTGTTGGCGCACGTATAATAAATGGTAAACAAATGAAATATACTTATTTTCTTTTGATGTAAATATATATACATATAGCGTTTCTGAGAACAGTGCAACCGATTGTAGGGCCAAACCGAAGAGGATATATAACACAAAAAGTGTGACCATAAACACGAAGAGAGTTCAGAAAGCTACATAATTGGCAGTGGTGGAGAACTTGATGCAGGTCCATGCGTTTGTGAAACGGCATGGGAATTGTTTTTTCTTCTATTGCAGAAACATAGGTTATCCGACAAAATGTCAGAATGCTTATGTGAATCTGCAAAAGGTCTAATACAATTATGTGGTCCTTGCTTTCTCAGCTCATATCTGGAGATCATGAAGATGTTATATCTCTAATAATCTCTCTAGTCATGCATGCATATGTACCTAAGGATAAACTATAAAGCTAATTTATGCGTGATTAAGTGTTTCTTGTTTCAAAAGTGTCAATGCCATTACAAAGAAGCAATATCGGATTGCCATGCTACAAACAGACGACTCAATCTAATCTATATATACATATATATATACTTCGATTTCTCTGCAACACCACCGTGCAAATCAATGTTGACGTTGCGAGGGCCGCCTCCACTGATGTAGCCCTGTCAGCGATGGCTACTCCAAACCTCCACGCTGCCCATTTCTGTCTCCGCATCTGTATCTACTGGTTCTGCCCGCGGCGCTGGCCTCTGTGCCGTCCGCATCAGGACTGACTTCTGCGCCGTAAGTGGCGTCGGGAAGAGATGGAGCGAGGAGGTCAGCGGCGTCACTACGGTGCAGCACACTGCTAGCATTAGCGCGCACACCACCCACCACCTTCTTCCCGAGCACCCCTGCCCACGCGCCTCGCCAGCGCGCCCGGCACCCCTAGGGCTCTCGCTGGAGCTCCGATGAGCCCTAGGCGCCGGCGGCGTCCGCCCTCTCGCCCCTCTCTTCTTGTCCAGCGCCGTGAACTCCTAACGCGGCCGCTACGCCGTCGCCGCCCTCCGGAGCCCGCGCGTCACCGCCATGGGCAACCCCGATGCCCCGCCTACCCAGCCGGATAGGTCCGGCCCTCGCCCGCTTCGGTGGCACCCCCGCCCGCCCTCGCTCACCACAGCCGAACCGCCACCGCAGCACATGTCAATGACCGCCGCCAAGCCGGGCGAAACGCGATTCTACAGCCGGCGGCGACGATGGAGGCAATGAGGGACTCGCCGAGAACCCTAAAGCTACGCCCGGGCGCCCTCGCTTCTCCACCTCGCCGGAACCCTAAAGCTACACGCGGATCTCAGTTTCCTCCACCTCTGCGCGGCGCCGCCTCGTCCCACCCGCCCGGCGGCGGCGCCCTTGCCGCCGGCGCTCCGCACCCACCCCTGTCCCCCTCCGGCGCGTCGCGCCCTGCGTGTATGCAGCTATTGATAGCGGCGTCAATGCCAAATAGCATTGGTGGAGTCAGCCACCACCTTTACTCAAACCTTGTGGGAAGCAAGGCGGATTCTGGCTGTCAAGCCCAATGCAAGGCTACGAAACAGTCAAACTTCTCTTCTGATTTGAATGCACATAGTCCTTTGTCGAAGCTCTCATCGATTAGCTGTGAGTTGAATACCCTCCTGGCCAAAGATGTAACTTCCCTGTACTTAGCCAGAGCTAAGGTGTTCAGCTCTGCTGCCTCTCTAAAGTCATATAGGTAGAATGTGCAGCCATATCCTAAAAAAATAGGCCAATTTGCAATATTATATATGGAGCACAAATTCTTTCAAAAAAACACAAAGATACACCAACACCATCTTGCAGAAAATGGTAATCAGGTAAGAATGTACGCCTTCCTAAGTTGCAATTTGAGACCACTTTTTGTAGTTGTGTCAATAATTAACTTTTTGAGTATGATATAACAGTGACAAAACTGATAACTGAATTAAATATATGAGAATAAGAAATCATTCCTATCCCATTTGATGTTGATGCTTTGGCTGCTGCCATGGTAAAAGATCTTCAATTTCAACATTTTTGAAAGGGTTGTGTCCAATAACTTTTTGAGTATGATGGCGTTAAGCAAATTTTGTTAGTGGGAAATTTTCAGTGAAAAGCACTTTCGGAACTGTAAGCGAATCAGTAAAAGGCCATTGGTGTAATTATTGTGCACATGTACGCATGATAATCTTTAAAACAAGATCCAAGTTAGCTGACATATACTTGCATCCTACCAAGATGACGCTGGTGGAAACATTTTGGTGATCAGATTAGGAGCACAATCAACACACCTCAATGGATTAGAGGCGGCTTTCGTATGGTGTCTCTACAATAGAGGCGGTTCATCTCATTAGAGGCTGACTCAAAACAAAAACGCCCCTAATCAAAAGCTACATTTACTCTTAGTAATCTTTTTGTGCTAGTGAACCTAATCATTCATGTACATGACACGCGTAAATGGCTCATATCGATCTACGATGGTTATTTTGAAGTCCTATTTTTCCACGTTTTTCCAGAACTAAGATAGTTGCTGCTTCGTGATGGTCATTTTCAACATGTGTGGATACGTCTGGACCGGAAAAATGGCAACACCTGCGCGCTCGTTTTCGGTGCACGAATCCAGCTGTTTTAGGGCATCGACCCTACCCTTGCGCGTGGCCTGCAGCAGCGTGTCGTCCTCACAGCTCACGGTTGTGATCCGACGGAGGAGAGTCGGAAGACATTATTTCTTGAATCTAACACATCTTAATCTTCCTTTATTCTAACCTGATGACAAGCGAACCTAGTTGAAAACCGATTCGCGGCATACATGCATTTCGCAATTGTCTTTGGTCACCCACGTATACATCCGGTGTCGATTCTCGCTAGATTGGGCTGGAATTGACATGTGTTCTTCGCGCTCCTAAGCTTACGAGATGATGAGATGGGCTGCAGGGCTCGCCCGGGCGGAAAGCGTGCAAAAGACGAGGGTCGATAGATGGGAGGAGCCGTGGCGCGGAGGAGGTGGCGTCGGCCGGGCGGCGGCGCCAGCGCAAAGGGGTGGGCGCGCTGTGGCAAAGCACCGGGCATGAAAGGCTGCTGGCGCTGAGGAGACGGGCGCGGCGTAATGTAGAGTTGGAGAGTCGGAGAGCTCAAGATATTTTTATTTGCTTGCTTATCCCTAGAGATTACATGCCTCTTGCTTATATAGCCCGCCTAGTGGGATTTGTAATCTAAGCAATCTCTATAAGGTTTCCTTATACGATCGAATACCTTTTACAAGCATATCCTAATTTATTCTTTCCTAATAAGGGTCTCCCTTATAGATGAGATATCGCCTTGCACACCAAAAATTACCTAAGATAATCCAAACTTGAATATGAAGCAAACTTCGGACTCTTCCACGGGAAGGGAAGTGGCGGTGGCGGGGGCCGGCCCCTTGCGCCGCAGCACGCCCAGCCCCCTCCCCGGCCAGCGGCATTGCGTTGTGGCCCATCTAGCCACTTTCGGGGGTGGCCCAATTCTGGTTCATGACATCTCCCCCACCGCTCGACGAGGCGCGGCGCGTCCCACGTGCCGCCCAACCCACCACATGGGGGCGAAGGGCAGCCCGACGGGGAGGTGACTACTCCAGGTCCGGCGTAGAAGACGAGGGACCGCGACTTGTCGTTGTTGTCGCTGCGGACACTTGCGTGCCGTCGGCGAAGACGGTCGAGGTGGAGGTCGCCAAGTAGATGCTGAACTTGAAGCTCGCCGTGGCTGCACGAAGGACGTGCCGCCCATGCACCTTTAATGAGGACGGAGGCGCCGAGGGTCCCCGGCAGCTCCGATCATCCGGGCGGGTCGGGCGGAGGAGACGATGTAGGTGTAGGTCGCCGCACTTTGCTACCTTAGCATGGAGTTGCGGCAGGCGGGTGGACGGCGGGCGGGCAGGGGAGGTGAAGTCGAGGAGGCAGCCCGTAGGAGGGGTCACCGGGCGCGCTTTTACGGGCGCCCCAACGGACCTCTGGCGTCCATGCTGCACTGCACGGGTGACGCACCGTCGCGAAGAAGATGTGTCGCCGCTGTTGTTGAAGAGGATGACGGTGGCACCCTCGAATCCGCTTGTCGGGCGCGTGCACGAAGAGGAGGACGTCGTTTTAAACGCCGTATCTTCCCGGGGTGGTTGAGGAGGTCGGCCCATCAGCTCATATACATGCAGCGGGGACGCCCCCCATCATGAAGTCCCAGAGAAGCTCGCTGGCAAATGGGATGTAGTAGCGTGGAAGTACCTCCGCGATGCCATAGTGGAGGCCCACTCAAGGCGCAGAGCCCGCAGCTTCGATGGCGCTGGAGATGACGCCGAAGCCCTTGTTGGTCGCCGTGGCCGGTGTAGCTCCGTGATCATGTCGTTCGGCGCCGCCGCCGATGTGCGTCCATAGCAACGGCGACGCCGCCGGCCCCGTATGCGACAACCAGGCGGCCATGATGTCGTTGTCAATGCTGCTCTGCGCGTGCGCGCGTGGTGGCGCTGTTGCTGCCTTGCGGATGCCGCCGGCCCGGCGCCGTCCCGCTCGCCGTCGTTGTACTAGCAGCGAGGTCGATGGCCTCCTCCATCGAACGGGGCTCGAACCATTCGAAAGTGCCATCCCGCAATGGAGGTGCTTAAGCCTTCAACGGCGAGGCCGATGCGGTGGCACTGCCCTCAAAGTCCATCGTGATGGCGACTGAAGGCGTCGATGTAGTCGCCCGGCTTGCCCCCACAGGGCGGCGCTGCGATACGCCATGGCATCGAGGTGTCGCGGACGGACCGGGCGGTGTCGCGGCGCTGGCGAACTCATATCCCACTCCTCGGGGACTTCTTCTTGACAGGTCGATGTACCGCATCGCTGCAGACCAAGCCGGTGGAAGGCAGCGAACTCACGAAGTAGTCCGCCGATGTCCAAGTTGAGCTCGAAGAAGAGCTCCAGCCAATCGGAAGAGGTCGGGGTCGCCGGTTACCCGTCGAACTCCTGGACTTTAGCGTAGCAGGGGAGGGTGCAATGCCGATGGCGGCAGCGGTCTTTGGGCGTCGCGGGTGGCGCGGGACAGCTGGCGAGGCGAGGGAGCACCGCGGGTGGCGCTGAGGGCGGCGCCGCGGGTGAGCGCCGTCTCTGCGGAGAGTCTCGCGCGATCGCAGGTGTCGGGGAGAGGAGAGTGCAGCCGATGCTGCGGTGTCGCGTCGAGGATGAGCGTCGTTGACGGGCGGTGCGTCATCGACAACGTCATCTGCCTCCTCAAGCCGGGAGGATAGCATGGTCGGAGCCGACGCCGAGTCCGAGGCGGGGAGGGGGCAGCGGCGGGGCCGCCTACGTGCTCGCGGCGGCGGCCGCCCTGGGCCTTCCTCCGGCGTGGTGGTCGTCGCGTCTTTGCGGGATACTCGGCGGTGTAGGCGTGTTCCATGCGGCGGAGGCGGTCCTCCATGTCGTCGAGCGCTTGATGATCCGAGCGCGAGTGCACGCCGAGGAGCTCCCTGGCGCCGCGTGGAACTCGTTGATCTCGGAAGCCATGGGGTGGTCGGAATCGTCCCGGTCTCCGGATACCGGTACTCGCCGATTCGGCTAGATTGGGCGGAATTGACCGCGTGCTCTTCGTTCGGCGAAGCTTCTGAGATGGCGTACGGGGTTGCGGCTTCGAGGCGCGAAAGCAACACGAGGGTCGAGATAGATGGCAGGAGCCGCGGGCGTGGAGGGGTGGCGGCCGGCGGCGCGCGCCAGCGCCCGGGATGAAGGCTGGCGCTGAAGACGGCGGCGGGCGGCAAGACGGAGAGTTGAGAGCTGAAGATATTTTTTATTTGCTTATCCCCTAGAGATTACATGCCTCTTGCTTATATAGCCCGCCTAGTGAGACTTGTAATCTAAGCAATTTCTATAAGGTTTCCTTATTATGATCGAATACCTTTTACAAGCATATCCTAATTTATTCTTTCCCAATCAGAGTCTCCCTTATAGATGAGATATCCCCTTGCACACCAAAAAATTACCTAAGATAATCCTAACTTGAATATGAAGCAAACTTCGGACTCGTGATGGGGGAAGGGGAAGTGGCGGCGGCAGGGCCGCCCCCTCTTGCGCACGCTACAGCCCCTCCCCGGGCGGGCGGCGTTGCGTTGGGCCCATCTAGCCACTCTCGGGTGGCCCAATTACGATTCATGACATCTGGATAGATAGATAGATACATAGATAGATAGACAAACAAACAAACAGATATATAGATAGATAAGTTGATAGCTGGTAGCTAGTTAGATAGCATAGCACAACTGTAGAATAGAATTGATTTTTAGAAACATATCCATTTTTTACAAGATGATGCAAATATCTCTAAAAACACCGTGCCTCTAAAAAGTAGTTTCTGAAACAAGCTGCGTATGTAAATCCATTTTTAGAGGAAGATGGTTTTTTTTTGTTAATAATGCCCCTATTTTGCAGGTGACGGAGCTGTATAACTACTTCTAGAACTTGATTTTTATGGGTAACTAAATCTAGAGTCACCTCCAAAAATAGTTGTAACACAGTAAATAATTTCATTTTGTTTTTAAAGAAAATCATATAAAGACAAACTTTTATATCAAAAGTTGTCTATCTCAGTGTGATGTACAACTTTATAGTTGGTAATGTTGAGATTTGAATTCATTTAAAAATCACAAATTTATTTAAATATTCTCACATTTTGAAATTTAATTTTCATTTAGAGCCGCCATTACAATTGCAGCCATATATAGATAGATGGATAGATAGACATCTGTTCATCATAGAGTTTGCACATATATATGTCTATATTAACCATAAGGCGCAGTAGCTAGTATGAGACACGACATTGATACTAACTCTCATATCCATCAAGCATGACGAATTCGAAGTGTTTGAAGGACACTAGCACCCATGGACGAATCACGATGCTTTTCATGATTCTCTTGGCATCCTCGGTCGTTCATGCACAGATAACAAGCGGTAATCACTGAATTAGACCCGTTATATTTTTTTGGTAAATAAATATAGTTATTAGTTACAGTGTTCACTATATGATGAAACTGTGTAATTTGATTGACCTTATTTAGAAAAACCAAAGAGGACATCAACACTAGGAGCATGATGCCGACCACGATGAGGACCTATGGAGAAGTTTTTATGGGGCTGTGCTTTTATGATATTGTGTCTGGATTTTGGTACTGCAGAAAGACTGATAAGTACTTTAGGACATTTTGGGATTGTGTGAAGCATTGCTGACGCACTACGGTGGAAAGGATTATTTCTGATGAGGCCGTGCTTTCTCCAGTTCTAAGAAGGATATCACGAAGGTGTTCTACCCAAACATCTGACTTATCCATGATTAAGGGGGTGTTTGGTTCAAAGGGATTAGAGACTAAATGGGACTAAAATTTAGTCTCTAGTCCCTCCCAAGAGTATATTGAAATAGGGACTACATGAGACTAAAAATTAGTCCCTAGTCCTCATGTTTTGTAATTCAGGGGACTAAATGAGACTAGAAGTTAGTCCCTAGTCCCTAGTCCTCTTGAAACCAAACAGGCCATAAGTGTTTATTAATTGTTTTAAAAAAAATCACTTCCATTAGGCCAGTCTCAATGGGAGTTTAATGAGTGTTTTATGCACATTAAATATAGTGCCACATCAGTAAAATTTCACTTTTTGTATGAAACTCCCGGGAGAGAGAAGAAAAAGTTTCACCATGGTGAAACCTTTGGGCACAATTTCACATGTGTTGGAAACGGTGTGAAACCCCCATTGAGACACAAATAGTGTTTCACCATGGAACTATGCAATTAAATTATGCAATGAGAGAGAGGTTGTGGGACCCTTTATCCTATGAAACTGTGCAATGAAACCGTGCATTGAGAGAGATGCCTATTTCATACCAAAGTTTCACGCCTTGGAAACCGGGGAGGTGAAACTCTCCATTGAGACTGGCCTTACAAGTCAATCATATTGGATGCCCGTAATAAATAAAGGCTATGGTTCATATTTTTTATGTCCTTTTGCCATTATATTGTTTCGAGAACTGCAAAAAGTAATTGCTTCACGAACGAGGTCATATTCTGCCATGCATGAATATGTATCTTTGATAGTGTCCTGCCGAAAAATAAGTCTAATATTGTCCCATATAAAACCATCTTTAATTTGACCAAATCTATATCTATAAAAGAGCCAAGGAATTATATGCCACGTGTCACGATCTCATCCATCCGATGCTGTTCAGATTTCTCATCCGATGGTTCTCAGATATGGACCGACCGGTTATAGGGTGTTTCGTACGGTCCACCGCGCGAGACTCACGTACACGGACCGCGGCTCCCAATCGGCGTGGAACATCATCCCGAAACGCCGCGCACGACACACTCGACGCAATCCCTCCGCCTGCGGACGGTTGCCGCGCGACACTCGCCTCCCCTCCTCGCGCGGGAACGATCTCGCCAGTCCTCCCCTCCTCGATCGTGCGTTTCTCCCTCACCACGTTGCTCGCCGCCGGCGCTGAACAGAAGAGCGGAGAGGAAGGAAAGAACCAGGTCTCCTTTCTCCGGGTCATCGCCGACGAACTGGTCACAGGAGAGGCCCGAGGCCGGTATTGGCACGCCGGTGGCAGAGGCCCGCTCGTACGTGCGGTGTTCACTGAGACCCCGTGCGACTCACCATGCGCCTCCTCGCGACTCGCAGGCCATCATCGCACTGGTTCCGCCTCTCGACCAGTTCCACGACGTCCAACCGGCGTACCCACAGTTTCGGGACATCTCCATCAATCGGGTTCGATCACACAACTTCTTCCAAGCGCCGCCCTTTCTCCATCTGCATCTCATCCAGATCCTTCCGTGTAGCATCGACGATGGTGGCGGTGCTGGCCCACGGCGTATGGAGATGAAGCCGAGAGGAAACAAACGCGCTGGTGCCGTGCTCCTGCCATCCTCCTTGCATGCTTGTATGCAGAAGCATTGTGCACATTCATGTCCGTACATGCATGATGCATACATATGAAATCTAGACAGATCGGATGGATGAGATCGTGACACGTGGCATATAATTCCTTTCGCTCTTTTATAGTATAGATACATATATATCTTGGGCCTTGTTTGCATCTCAACATAAAACTTGAGTCTTGAGGTTCCCGTCTAGCGGCCATGTTTGCCAGATTGAAGCGTCGAGCAAGAAACGACGGTCCCTAGACAGCGTGTTTGCTGCGGCACAGCCGGCAAAGGGTCGCCCTCGACAACGGACGCCCTCGACGACGCGCTTTAGCGGCACCGCCGGCAAAGCTCGCCCTGAATTTCTGTTATTGCTTGTGCTACTGAATTTTCCATACCTTAATACGCACACAGATCGCTAGATCAGCTTATAGTTATTTGCATCTTTCTAATGCTTGAACGGTGTCCTTTATTTTTTTTAGAGTTTAGAACGGTGTCATTTATGTATGGGCCTAGCATAGATATGTACATATCTTTCTTTTCAAATCCATTGCAAGAGAAATTTTGCATCCTCATTGCTTCAAAATCATGAAGTCATGTTATCAGCACAATTTTATTTTTATTCTTATTTTCAGTTAAGCGATGGAGTCATCATCACAAATAAAGGTTGGCAAGGTAAGTTCTGAACGTAAAAAGCAGCAACGTAGAGAGTAGAGACAGGTATGATGCATTGTCTTCTTACAACAAGGAATGTAAATATATGCATATTCACCTTTTGTTAGGACAACTCATGTGTTTTTGCCTCGTGGGTTGGCCTGTTAATATGCATTTATTTAAATAAAAATTTATCTTTTTCCATGAGTACTCTATTTTTTTTAACTAAACATTATTTTAAATGTTCAGTAGTGAAGTGGAAAAGGGCAAATAAAAAATATAAATAAATATTTTTTGTATGATTCTGTAATGAAGTGAAACATGGCAAATAAAAATGATAAATAAATGTTTTCTTGGGTTTAACATTGCTGCTACTCATTCCTGAGCTGTTACTATATACCTATGGAATGGATGATTAAAATAATCATTATATTTAGGTTGATACAATACAGGTTGAAAAACCATGGAGTCATCTCAAACAATTGTTAGCAAGATTCTCAAAAAAAAAAAAAACACAATGTAGAGAGAAGTGTGCTGCATTGTCTCCTAATAAAGAGGAAACCCGGGCCAAACAATGTGAGTCTCACCGTAGTTGTGTAGCTCTTGCTCAAGCAGAACAACAGGTTCTAACCCAGTGGAATTCAGTAGATTTTAACAGTTGGTAAGACGAGTCTAAAAAGATATGTTTTTCTCCAAAAAAAATTCTGACATAAATTTTGATTTTCATTTTCCAAAATTTATTCTTTTTACTGCAAATGGATGCCCTAGCTTTGGTTGTCGGATTTAAATTTTTAGTATGCAATCCATATATGTATCTAGACTATATCTAATTTGATTTATCTAATAGATTGATGAAATTGCCGTATGCATGAATTTGATACTACCTTTTTATACATATATAAATATAAATTCTTCTAGATTTTGTATATATTTCCAAGGGATTGAATCTTTCATCTATACTGCAGACACTTTGAGTTCAAAGTTTAATCTGAAATATTCAGGGTAGGGCGACCAGATTACTTATACTTAATTAAAAGCTGATTTTGGAGGCTAAGATTGGTTCAGTCTGTCTCTCATGGTTGTACTTTTGCATACTCTAACAAACATACCTAGAATGACGCACATGCATGTTCAATAAAAAAATCAAATGCATAATTTATTTCTATATCAATTCTTGTCATCTATTACATGAATTGAGCAACCAACTCAACGCAAATACACTTTTTTTTTTATTACTATGTCAACTCTTGTTAATTCGTATATGAGTTCTCTTGAATGTGCATTATTACTACTTCTTGAAATTTTCAAGAATTAACTTTTTATTGGCACGTGACCTATAAGATACTTGTTTAAAATTTTTATTTTAGGGACTTTTTTTTATCACTTGTGACTTATGACTTGTGATACCATGATAGTGTTTGTTGCTCTAGATTGTTCAGGTTCATTTGTCTTGCTTTTAATTTGAGTTTTGAAATGCTACTATGCTTAGGGATGCAATATTCAGGTCATTCCTATCTAATCTAATTTACTATTTATGTATGCACCTTTTTCATGCTACTTGAGTACATGCAAATATTCTGCTATCAACTAGATATGATTTGCCTTGATTTCTTTTTTGATAGAAAATGGTTAGGTTCATTCTTGTTTACTTAAACATTATGTACTTGATTCGATTTACTAAATGAATGAACACAACGAGCGCGGCGTCTTAGAAAAAAGAAGCAAATTTATTTTTTTTGAGGAATAAAAAAAGCAATTTGATTCCAATGCCCTGTGACATTGTAATTTATTTTTGAACATTGTCAAACACAACATATGAAAGAGAGAATCGTCTATGCTATTCTACCTCTTTAGCTTGATAATTTCTATGACAGCGTGTATATATATGCCCTCACTGTGTTCAGTAGTAAACGATAGAGTTGTAATGTTTGTTCTGTGGCTGTCCTTCCAAATTAGCTGATAGATCGAATTAGATTGTCCCGAATAACAAGACTCTGTTAGTCATTCACCATGAATATATCATTATTAGGTTGCACTCTGGATTTTGCTGATCTTGAAAATATTTGAAAGGTTTATGCCTAGAGGAAAAACATGATGGATTATACGACACGCATGATGTTTATGAATTTTTACATAGACACGTGCGTGTCGCACGTCTGCATTGCCACTAGTTGATAGAAAAATATTGACATTTTTTCTGAGAAAAAAAAAAATATTGACATCTATGAGATCAAATAAACATAGATGCATGCAATCCGCAGGCGATTTTGGAGAGCAAAAATGGTTGTATATGATGGCAGTTAATATTACATATAATTAACTAATTTTGCTTTCGGGTGTATAGATGCATCTGGCAGGGTAGCTCACTACCCCAGAGCGAATGGAAACTAACTCTTTCATAGTCTCTTTCAGGAGCTTCTCTTGGAGAGCTCTATTGTTAGGGACTGCCCATAAGGTTTTCTCTCTGCTTGATATTTTTGAAGTGTTTTTGAAATCGGCAAACACTTCTTCTTCAAAAATCAAGCATAAAATCAGAAAAGAGGAGTGTCCTCCTTCTCTTATGGAGCTAGTTTAGGATCTATGACTTCTATAGGTTGAGATGATTCTAGTAAAGGATCTACTGTTTCGGCTCTTCTAACCACTTCTCCTTCTAATCGGGGAAGATATTGTATGATGCTTAAAAAGATAGACTTAGCATCTTCTGGAGTTTTGTGCATAAACGATCCTCCTGATGACGTGTTAAGGACGTCCATAGTGTGTTGGTTAAGGCCCATGAAAAAGTGTTGTAGAACCATAGGTTCAGGCAAAGAAAAGATTGGGACGAGAATTTAGGATCAACTCTAGTCTCTCCCAAGCTCTACCTAAAGATTCATCCTCTAATTGCTTAAACCTTAAAATTTCTAGGCGAAGTTTGACAACCCAAATTGGGAAGAATTGTAGACAAAATCTAGATCTTAAGGATTCCTAAACCCCTTGAAAATTCTAAATGTTTGGCCTCTCCTTTCAACGAGTAAGGAAAGAGCTTCCACTTAAGGGTTTCATCTAACATCCTCTTAAGTGTAAGGTAGCACAAACTTGGTCAAACTCAAGCAAATGCGAATAAGGATTGTCATATTCATCTCCAAAGAAAAGATTTTCCCTGAACTAATTTAATCAAATCGAGCGTAACTCATAGCCGAAGACAAAATATTTTTATTTGACTCAGCTGGCCTATAATGATATAAATATTTTGTTCCATTTTTCAAATATATACATAAAATAAAAGCAAGAAAATAAAAACTAAAAATAAATGCTAAAAAGTATTGGACAATAGTAAATACCCAAAGTAAATGTAATAAAGTAAATACTGAAAGTAAATGCAATAAAGTAAACAAATAATAAAAGGTAACGATAAATATATATGATACAAGATTAAGGCAATACTCTAAGTTACTATCCAAAGCAAAACTACCGCTCCCTCGCAACGTTGACAGAAATGCTTGTTGCTATAAATTAAGCGCATTTAGAATAAAGATAAAGATATCCGCAAAGCGCACAAATAGAAATATGATTATAGCACTTCACCAAAAGATGAACTCGGTTTTAAAATATTAAACCCAAGGAACAGTAGGTGAATATAACTCAATCCACTTCACAATCAAAAGCACTTAAAAAAACTAGCTAGACTAGGAGACAACTTAGGCTTTCTAATTCTAACCTCGATAAACCTCGACTTATCTATTCTATCATGAACACTAATCCTCAATAAAGCATGGCAAAATCACTTTATTAAGAAATCGGACAAAAGCCTACTATTCACCTCTTGGCGGGAAGTGGGTTATAGAGGATTCAATAAAGCTATAAAGTCACATTTATGATACTACCACTGATTCCAAGACAAAAGGGGCATTCACCAATAATACTAGTCTAGCACAGCACCTACACTAGAAATTATCCCTCTAATCTCGAGCAACCAAGATCCAAGTACTCAATATAACAGTTATAATCTTAAAGATTAAAATAAATACCAAAACTTTAATTATGAAGTCGAACACCAGATAATCTCTAAATACAAGCTCCTCTCTCATGAAGAGAGATTGATCCCTTGAGAATATAAGAGAGAAGATCCAACAGGCCGGAAATCCTCAGAAGAACTCCTTACTAATCTCTCTATTTCTAATAAACTTCGATTGCCAATCAAGATCTATAGTAGCTAATCTAGAAGTGTCTAACTCTAATCATAGAGATCTTGATTTCTCTAAACCTAAAATTCTAGTAGAAGACTAGAATGAATTCTAATAATTAATTAGGTTTTCAGGGGTAGCTCTGCCCTTGCTTATATAGCCTCATAGGATGAATCTCAGCCCTTGGATCAAACCGACTTGATTGGGCGATTTTGATTGAATCTTTAGATCGGTTGAAGGAAGGTTCGGAAGCAAGACACGTGTCCTCACGGGGAGCAGGCCGACCAGCCCCACACTCTAATAGGTAGGTCCTGGCCTCCGCGAGCTGTTTATTTTGTCTTCTAGGTCCCTAAAATTTCTACTAATCTTCCTATTTAATTCCTTTTCTCTAGTTTCTCTATTTTCACTCTTTTCAGCTCTTTTCTACTATTTTTTGGAGTTCTCCTACAAAACTAAGTGTGCAGCAAAACTCTTGAAAATTGTTAAAAATAATATTACTTTAGTAACACTCATCCCGTGATTGATAGCAAATTTAATATATAAAAAGTAGACATTAACTACCATCAATACACGGTGCATCCTCTGGAACTATATAACAAGACCCCCCCCCTTGGTGAAACCTAAATTCATTTATTCATTCAATTCATTTCATGTCATCAAGAGACCAAGTCAAGATCCCAAGCCCTAGGTCCACCATAATTAGAGCTTTAGCTATCTAGGCTAGTTCTAGAGGAAACAGAAGCTTGTCTTGAATTCACGATCATTAAGAAGCTATGGAGGCGAAGCATTTCGTGGCTTCTCTCTTGTATCTAATTTGTAAGTATTAAGGTAGCTACATTTGTTATGGCGTTGCTATATTCAATGATTATATTATTAGTTATATGCTTCAATGTTTATTATGATTGTATATATGGTTTAGTTAGATTGTCTTTATATTGAAGCATGAAGCCATATAGAGCCTCGCTTAGTAATAAGATTGGCTTTATAGATTGTCTTTATATTGAAGCATTTAAAATCGGCCTGGCCGTGACGGCGGCCTAGCCGGTGCCCGGGCCGCCACCCCAGCCCCGCACGCACGAGCACGACCACGGCAAATAGGCCAGGCCGCCGACCGCCCGTGCCCCAGCCATATCTGCGGCAGCGGCGACCACCCTGCCGCTCCCAAAACCCTAGGCCATTCCCTCCCCACACCGCCATTGCCTCGCTCTCGCAGTCTCGCTCTCTCCTAGTGGATCCGCGCCGCCCGCCGCCACGCCTCAATTCCGTCTTCTTCGCCCTCGCCACCCGATCATCCACCTCGTTAACAGAGTTTGATTGCTTCTCCCGTTTCCCTCTCCTTTCCCCTCCTCTTCTCTCCTTCTATTTGCTAATGAGCTTGCAGGAGATGTTTATTGTGGTGGTTTAACAGCTTCAAAAGGTTTACTACAGATTGCTGCTTGTTTGTGATGATGCACTAGAGCATGCACACTTCTTTCAGAACTCCTTTTTTTGTCCTCCTCATTCCTTGACCCTTGGTTGACCTCGATTTCATTTCTTTTTGGCATGCATCCTCCTTTGTCGATCAAATTAAATCATTTGTGTTGGCAAGCAAAAAACAAAAATTCTTTATTACATTTTCAGTTGCTGGTAACAAGATTACATCTTGAATTGACGATTGTCTGTATTATATGCGTCCTTCAATCAAGTTTCTCCAACATCACGACGGTTGACGACGGAACCAACCTATGCATGGACTGATGGGAGAGCTAGCTCCGGACTGGAGGCTGGAGGGCTGCAGCCAACCTTGCAGGGGCAGTTGTTGACGCACTCCGTCAGTTGTGACCAGCACTGGTTGTCTTTGCTGCAGCAGAAGATATCCGTATCATGGACCTTCTCGTTGTAGTGACATCCATTGAAAATGTCCTTCATGCCTCCCCTCTTGCCTTCTTCGGTGCTCTGACCTAAACGTCCGCAAAGAGATATAGGAAAAACAACTGATAATCCGCAATTACTTACAAACCAAAAACTGAAAACATGAGATTGATAAGTTACCACTGATGGGTGCAGGGATGACAGAGACTGCCAGGAGAACCAATGCAAGCAGCAAGAGTCCTTGGCTGCTGTTGCACGTCACAAATGTTGCCATCCTCGCAGATGATCAAGTGTGTGTTAGTTCTCTCTATTGAAGTTGATTTGGTGATCAGTGTTTGAGAAATGGTTGCTCCAGCCGGAGTTGATATATGTACGTATATATAGTCATATAGAGCAGGCAAAATTAGTGTGAAATAAATGCTAGCTATCTCTGTTGAGTTTTTTTATATATTTCCTAGATTAGAGTTCAGCTTCAGCTCCACTGCTAAACATGGCAGATCTATGTTCATTTAATTATTTAACGTGTATTCATAAACTACCAATTACAGGAGTAGTTGGTTTAGTGTCAAATAAACTGGGTGGATTCTTCTCGCTAAGTTACGCCAGTCTAAGAAGAAAATCAATGATATTACTATCACCCTCCTATTCTTTTTTTTTTTTACTTTACTCTATACCAACTACCATCAGTAGGACCCACCTATAACTATATCGAAATATATCCATATGAGATCTTGTTTAAAAGGATTTATTAAAAAGAATTAAATGATGTAATCGGAATTTAATTTAGTTTTTTGGTTTGTGAGTTATAATACTTTTAGTTAGTTCAAACAAAGTAGAGTCTGCATTGGATGTCATGGTCTTAGTGGGCTTGCCGAGGTGGCATGCTTGAATGTCGAGAGAACTCCTTAGTATAGTAGATTCAATAACTATTAGCTGCCCTTAGATTATATGCATATTTACCTCTATGCTCCCGTAAAAAACAAAATTCCACCCTTCAAAAACAAAAATCAAAATTCCACGGATGCTAACAAAAAAAGATGAACTGCCTATTGGACATTGCCAATTTTTTCAAGTTTCCGCGATGGTCAACTTTCATTTTCATAGACTGGACACGTGGTCTCTACCGAAAGTCCTGAATTTTACCGGCGCCTTTTAATCGGGTGCTTAGTAAAGATGTCCTCTATCGAGAGCTGCTCTCGCGAATAAAAGCTCTTGGTAGATCTCTATTTGTAGATCTCCATTTGTAGTTGAACATTTTTTTGATTTGAATTCGTTTAAGGCTAAAAAAAGCAAGCAATTTACTCTTGGTTTTCTATAGTATGTGGGGAAGAAAGATTGGTTTTAAACACAATTGACAACTTAGTGCAGTGGTAGAGGTTTGTATCTTGGCGGCTGCACCTCCACGAAAAAATGCCTGAACAAATTGCTATTTTGTTCGGGTTTTTTTCGCATTTTTATTTTGCCGAAAGTGTAAATTTTTGCACTATGTTTTTTTTTTAGAGTGCCTAAAAAGGCACTCAGCAAATAGGCCTTGCAGATTTTTTTTTTTTTTTTTTTGGCTGAGTGTGGCACTCGGTGAGGCCTTTCTCCCAAGGCAATCAGAGTCTCCGATAGTGATTTTACTACTCCAATGTGATTTACTATAAAATTATGGTAAATATCATCATACATGAGATAGTATATGTATCAAAAATATGTTTTCACTCTACCGTAAATAAAGGTGGCCATATGCTCCATGTTTTCAGCTCTCCTCCACATTTTTAGCCAAACGGTTTCAGGACCACGCACTCTCGTTCGAGGTATCTAAAGAGGTACTCCACAAACTCTGGTATTTTATCAAGCTGTAGTTGAGTTCGTAGAGCAGTCCTAACCCACCCACCCACCCCCCACACACACTTAAAGAGTAAGATCTGCCCTTCGCTGGCGGCACCCATCCTAGCTCCGTGTCTGGAGGCAAAGAGGACCTCGCCGTCAGCTATATCTACTCTCCGCCCGTTCCAGCCATCTAGACACAAGGGATACAGTGTTGAGAACATGTGAGTGGAACAAACGTGTCCAAAATTTTTTTTGGAGTGAGCACATCTAGTATCTGCAAGGAATATTCTTAGCTTGGGTCTGGGAATGACTCCATTCTTGTTTTCATGAACCAAACACTCTAGAAACTAGAATGGAATAATGTCTCCATCCCACCCAATTTGTCTTCCCAAAACCTGATTTGAGTTCACTAAACCAACCCAGATTTAAGAACCGATCTTTGACACCCATAGTGGCGAAGCTAGAGCATCGAGGACCCGAAAGTGCACACTTTATAAGCATAATGATAATCTTTGCTACATAGTGACAGCATACACAATAGAATTACTTAAAAAAATAATGCATTACCTTCTAGTATTAGCAATTTTTTATTTTCTTGAAGCGATCCACTACAACAACATTGGTAACTTTCAACATTTTCTCTTTCTCCACGTAACAAATGAGATCATTTGCTTGTGTAATGCGCATCACCCATAAGCTGTTATGTAAATATGTTTTCACTTTCTTCATGCCCGAAAAAGAACCTCTCAACTGTAGCTGTGGTGATGAGCAATACAAGTACTAGCTTTAATAACCGATAAACCAAATGATAGGTAAGATGTTTCCTCGTGTCCACCATTTTTTTTGAAAGCTCAGCAATGTAAAGGAAAAGTTGAGATTCTAGATCTCTCGGTTCCACAGAATCAAAGTCCATTGGGTAGTTTTTTTTCTTGGCCCAGCTGGATCAATGTAAGGATCATCCATTTCTAGCTTAGAAATATCATGTTTATCAAAAATGCATGCACTTCTCCAAGTGTTTGCTCCCATGCATCCACCTCTTCTAAACTCATCAAAATGGCTTTTAGTAGACCTCACACAACTAACAAAGCATTCACAATATCTTGATCAATCCTTTGCAATCCATTTTCAACATTTGTGATAGTTAAAATGGTCAACATGAGATGCAAATAGAAGACAAACTCCAATGATCGAAGTACACAAGAACCCCCTTGAATGGAAAATAAACATATATTTATTTGATCAAGATTTAAAGATGCGAGAAGCTTCCAAGGGGGCATGTGTGTGTTAATGTCAATGGGGAAAGGAGCTCCTTCTTTAAAACGTTCGGGGTTTTAAGACAAGGGGATCCATTGTCCCCTTTGCTCTTTGATCTAGTGGCTGATGCTTTAACTGTAATGATTGAAAAAGCAGTAGAAAAAGGGCATATTAAGGGAATCCTAGAACATTTACTACCAGGGGGTGTTTCACACATACAATATGCTGATGACACGGTAATAATGATTGATGGATCTGATTCCTCCATTACAAATCTAAAATTGATTTTGTAATGCTTTGAATGGCTTTCGGGTTTGAAGATTAATTATCATAAAAGTGAGGTGTTTGTTTTTGGGGTTTCTGATTCAGAGAAATTGGAGATGGCCAACAAGTTGAATTGTGTACTAGGGGAGCTACCACTGAAATATCTAGGAATCCTGTTAGTGATAAACACCTAAACATGGAAAAATTTGCCTTTATTCTGAATAAGATGGGAAAAAGATTGGATCCATGGATAGGTAAACTTATGACCTCAGGGGGGAGACAGCTTTTGTGTAAAACCCATGCGAGAGTAGCATTCCGTTATATTGCATGGGCTTTTATGATTTACAAGGTACTATACATGCTAAAATGGATGGGTTTAGAGCCGGGTTTTCTCGTGGCAAGGAGCTGATAAAAATTCAGGTACCATATGGCTAAGTTTGACATGGTGAGTAGACCAAAGGATCAGGGGAGGGTTAGGTATTATAAATACCAGCATTATGAATGAGTGCCTATTGGTAAAATGGATTTGGAAAATTCACCTAGAACCTGATGCTCTTTGGTTCAAACTGCTGAAAGCAAAGTACATGAGGAAAAATAATTTCTTTGGGTCTAAAAACAGGGGTAGTTCACAGTTTTGGAAAGGTTTACATAGAGTTAAACATCTTTTTAAATGGGGAGTGACCTTCAAAGTGGGAAATGGAAAATTGTGCGGATTTTGGGGGACTGTTGGATCTTGCCAAAGCCTCTTAGAATTGCTTTTGAGGACCTATTCAAACTGGTTAGGGATCCCGAGGAAATAGTATCTAACTGTTTTGAGGAAGGTGAGTGGGTGGTTGATTTCAGAAGACCATTATCAAACGGGAGTTTGATAATTGGCTCCTTTTGAAAGAAACACTAGATCAACACAGTCTGAATGGGAATAAGGATGTTTGTACAGTGGGCATTAGATAAATCTGGGAGATTTACTACAAAATCTTTATATAGATTTATTACAGACCGAGGTGCAGCGGTAGGGTGGCTAAGCATATTTGGAAGAGCAAATTGCCTGCCAAAATCAAGTTTTTCTTTGGCAAGTCTTCAATAATAAACTTCAAGTGGCGAGTTCTTTAACTAAAAGAGGATGGAAAGGGTCTGACAACTGTTGTTTGGGTGATGGTGTGGAGACTGTTAACCATGTTTTATTTCATTGCCATCTTGCAAAGTTCACTTGGAGTATGTTTAGAGAGATTTGGCAAATACAGGAGATGCCAAACTCTTTGATGGAGTTCTCAAGTTGCTGGCTTAATGACAGGGGGCCTATTCCGGCACACTTGCTGATTTTTGTATTCGCATGCTTTTCTTGGGCTATTTGGATCACTAGGAACAAAATGGCAATTGAAAAGAAGTTCCCAAGTGCTCCAGTTGACGTCATCTATTGTGCTTTATCCTTGATGCAGAAATGGATGATTCTACTTAAGGAAAAAAGGACAGAAGACGCATGGTGGAAGCGAAGGAGGCGATCTGGGAATGGTTGAGAAGATTCTCGCCAAATGTAATGGTGTCAACAGACGTTATCGAGTTGTAATAATCTTTTGGCAGTTAATCTTGTAGCTTCCTTTTTTGCATTTCTGTAAGCTGGAAACCCCAGCAGGAGTCTGTAAAACGCTGTGGCTTTCTTAAAAGCCGAAGTTTATAAAAACTCTTTTTAAAAAAAAAAAAAGATGCAGAAGCTTACTCAACATGGTGATGAATTGAGCCGAGCGTCTTGCTGCGGTGGCGCCGGCGTGGCAATCCCGGACGTTGCTGACTGGCAAATGAGCCGTGAGCGGCGTATTTCCCTTCGCGACGATGCCGTCCATGTTATCGCTGAGCTCCGGCAGTTCCCTTCGCGATGGCCGGTAGGCGAAGCGACAACCGCGTGCGGCGGCACAGTACCCAGGATCTAGGCTTCGTATAGTAATCGTCGTGACCAGCAAATGCTTCGTATTCCTTCCTAGCTGGGCTGGGCTGGGCTGGGCTGCACGTTATTACGATAATAACGTAGGTTTCCTAATTTCCTAGCATGCTTCGTATTCCTAGCAGACTGGTGCATGCGATGGGCCTTCCGCCTTTGTATTCCTAGCTGGACAGGCAAAAAAGCAAACGCAACACACACACATGGATCCGCCTCCATGGTGGTGCACGTATGTGGGCCATGGTGGTGCACACGTGGTAGAATTTGAAACCTGTTAACTAATATTGGAATTTTAGGTGGTGCCCGTGCACTCAGGAAGGGTAACGTGGCTTCGCCAGGCGCTCGCCTAAAAATGGGAATCCCCTGCTTTCATTTTTTCCTTAGCTCAACGCTTTGTTTTTCAGGTATTTGTTTTAAATAATATCCCACCACACAAGCCTTCTCCATTACATAACTTAAACGACCATTGTACTTAGCAGACACCTATTTTGTAGCCTCATCTCTATCTATCTATCTATCTATTGTTGTGGATATCCATTAATATAACCAATATATCCATGCATCTCTCTAGCCGTCCATCCATCTATATCTGTCTCTCTATCTAACCACGCCTCCGTCCATTTTGTCTATATATTTGATATCTTGCTACATGGGATCCACCTACCTTTCTAGCTTTCTACTAATCCTTAAATCAATCAATCAATCAGTCTATCTATCTATCTATCTACGCCATCCAAAACTATAAGTCATTTACGAATGTTAGAGAATCACCTCAAG